>CM075861.1:57327970-57839895 GCA_037975125.1 Latrodectus hesperus
AAATGAACTAAGCCGAATATACAACAATAAAAAAAACGAAATGGAGAATGTGATATGCATTCAGAATGCAGAATATGCATTTGTATAAAAGATATGCAGAATGAATTGGAGACATTGAAGCGTAATATACTAAAAATTATCATTGAAAAATCAAAACTGTTTCTATAAATATATCCCATATTTTCATTTTATACTTGCAGTGTTTAATGACACTGCTATCTGATTGGCTGTTTTATCTTTAAATATATGTATTCATGCTTATGAAAGTGAGTTGGAACAGATATGTGCTCAAGAAATTTACGTAAACTTAGCGTTAATAGCTTCAAATTGTTGTATGGATCATTCACTACATATGGTCTTCAAGAGAGGTTTTGATTCAATCAATTACTTTCAAGATAGCTCTACAGTTATTTTTTGCATAGGAAAATTAATTCTAAGCCTGAAAATCTAAATGAGAATCGAATTCCCAAAATGTTGAATTGAAAGCCTTAGAATCAACCAATCAGATACAAATGCAAACCGGAAGCATTTTTCATGGATAACGAAGTATATATGTGGGTTGCCCCATTTAAATATGTTAATACTATATTTTTTATACATCACACAGTGGATGGCTTAACAGACGGAACTGTAGTAAAGTTTTTATACTATCACCATTTCACCTTGGAGGGGGACGTTTCATAACAAGTGCACTATGTTCACTCATCAAAAGCTATGAAACCGGGGAAAACATGCCGGGCTTCACCCAAATAGATGTGCATGCAGAAACACAGCATTCATTTCTGATTACAAATCAGTGATTGGTACTGAACCTGGATCTTTTCGTTTCGATGATCATTATCAATGTCTCTTACATTTATTTCAGAATAAATCTAAACTAACTTTCTGGCTCATCAAAGTGGATAACGTAACAATTATTTTGTTACTTTCAGGGAATTTGCTACTTTCTGGGAAGATTTCTCATAACAAGTAGTTTGTATTTATGTGTCACAAGAGAAGAAAATTCAAAAACTCCCACGCAGTCATCGCCATAAATGTGCACGAGGCAATCAGAAATGCATCCTTCAAAGTGAAAGATCTCGGGTTCGCTCCCAGTCACTGTTAAATATGAGGAGATGGATACTACGCTCTTTTTGTTCGCAGCTTTACCGGAGTAGGTGCTCGGGAATTTCTTCGGATTTGCACCCATGTGGCGCCCTCTTTAGGAAATATCCTTCTGAAAGGAAATTTATTCAGTGAGTATTAAAATATCTCACCAGTAATCCAATTAAGCGATCCATACACGATGTTGAAAGCATCCTCCTCCTGCTTTCCAACAGTGGCTAGAATCGAACCCGCGACATTTTACGCCGAATAGAGCATTAAATTATTACGTCACAATGAGTCTAATTTAAACAAAATTTTAAAAAATTTTGTGTTGATATATTATATGATAGGGATTTTTGTATCATCTAAGAAAATATGGAGGCTTCTTTTAATGGCTTCAGATATGCTTTCTTCTTGGGTATAGTTTTGAAGTACTTAAGCGAACTATTATTATTTTTAAACTCTATCTTACGTAGACTTTAAAAATATCCATTTTACTAAAACCATCGATGCATCGGTACAAATATTAATTCATCATTTTGTTTCTTTTTTACTCGTCAAAGAAAATTCATAAAGAAATTAATAAATAATGATACAATCATAAAGCCATTAAAATTACATAAAACTTGAATCTTGTTTTCTGTTAATCAAATTATATTTATTGGAATTTTGGCCGCATTAAGAAAAAAATAATTTTATTTTTAAAATGTGCATTTTAGAAATGAATATTTTCTGTAAAATATTTTAATAAAAAATATATATAATAAGGTGAATACTTTTTATTGAAAATATCTAAAAGCAAATGTTTTTAATAAAAAAACATTCATAACTATCATAACTTTTTTCTTCTCTCTGGTTTGAAGTTATTCTTTTATAAAGTTCTTTACAACAAAAATTTATCTCAACTGAATAAATGATTTTGAAAACGATATATTTTCTCATTCTTAGCTTTATAATAGATAAATAAATAGGGAAAGTTTTTCAATTAAAGAGTTATACACAAAAAGTTCAAAATGCCATACAAATTTTTACTGTGATAAAATATGCAAATAAGTATACAATAGTTTTTAATTTTATAAAGAAAGCCTTTTATAGCTCTTATTACTATGGAATTTTCCAGAAAATGGACTTTCTCTTTGAATAGCGATATTTATTTTGCTATTATACAGCACTGAATTTAATTTTCTATAGAAAATTAAGTGAATAAATAACTCATTCGTTCAAAGGTTCGTTCCCAAATTTTTCCCTTTTACAGCGGACATTAACCTTGCGATGCGTGTACTTCGTTATTGATTACTGAGGGAAAAAAGGGTTGGACTACTGTCCCTAGAGGGAAAAAACGTAAGCCGAAAAAACAGGAGAAAAAACTCCGAGCAAAAAATGTCTATTTTACACTTTTTTGGTAAGTAATTTTTTTCATTTATATATGTATATATATATAAAGCTAATCATGCAGTTGTAAAAATCATTGCATTGCTGGTGCTACTGTGCATCATGATATTCCATAGTTACGACTAAGCTTAAAAAACATGATTTTGCATTTCAATCGAAACTCATTTATTCGTTTCAAACGGTTATGAATTAAAAAAATTTCCCATCATATTAGCATATTGTATTTTATAAAATCAGTAGTGGGCTATAAGTCCAACATCTTTAGCAAGTCGTAGTTCCAGTGGTAAATAAGTATAAAGCTTTTATAGGAAAAATCGTGAGATTTGTGAAAATAACGTTATTTACTGTTCATTTAGTTTTGTTCAAAATGTGGATTTTGATTTGGTCACAAACGTCGAAAAGTTACGAATGAATTGGAAACTGAAAATTCTGCCTACTTATGGCAAGCTGAGATCGTTTTATAGTTAACTTGTCCTTCATATTTACAAGGCTGGATTAAGCCAGGGCATACGGGGCAGTTGCCCTGGGTCCCCACAACAGAGGACCACCAAATAGAATCTAAAGTTTATTCTACTCTGTTACTCAAATAGAATCGTTTACCAAATCGAGTAGAAAATTTGTTGTTGTGAAACCTCCAGGGAAGTTTTTGTCCCGGGTACCAGTTAGGCCAAGTCAGGCCTTGTATATTTACCTATAATCAACACTTAAGTAATTACTTTTTTAAATTAGAGGCATTCAACATGTTTGGTTACACCAGCCGATGGTTGAGTTCCCTGGTGCGGATCCCGGTTCGGACATGGTTGTTTCTTTCTCCGTGGTTCTCTGTCCTTTCTTCTGAGATGATGAATGAATGTGGCCCATCTTATAAATGGGTTTGTGGGGGAGTGACATGAGTAATACTACTCGATTCCGTGACTTGATTCACAGGTGCCCACCGGGTTACAATAAATGAGTGGTTGTTTCTGGCTTTGTTGTGGAGAAGGATTAGCCAACAAGTGGCAGTGGTTGGGGATTCTACTTATTATTTATTAGGATTACTTTGGAAATTCTACTTAATTAGAAAGGTATTAATATTGGATTTTTTTCATCCGTGTTCGTTTCCTGTACGAGAGGTAATCGGTTTGGTTTGTCAGTCGCTCAATGGTAATTTTTTACATATGAAGTTTAATTAGAGCTGAGTTACATCTTAAAATGGATTTAAAAACACTACAAACAATCAAGCCCAAAATGGGATTCTAATCCAAGAACTGTTGAATCGATCATAAGAGCAGTAATCATTCGACTGCCAACTTGACAAAGCGTATGGTAAGAAGTATAAACATAATATCCTGCAATATTCTAAAAATACTTATAAATAACCAAAAAATAGGAAATGCCTTCTTTTATACAGTGGGATATAGAAAGAAAGGAGGATTCGATGTCATATATACTTTTTCTATATTCTCAATTCCTTCATTCATTCATTGTCGTGTGCCAGGTAGCTGGCAACAAGGGGTGCGCTGCTCCACTTTTTCAACTGAACCATACTTTGGTGTGGAGTCCGACTTCCTCAGTGCACACATGCCATAGGGACTCGTTTATAGGGTAGGCAACCATTCACACCTCATTCATACAAGGAAAGGACAAAGACAGGATAGATAGAGAGAGAAAGTACATCCCTGCCCGATCCGGGATTCGAACCCAGGGCCTCCTTATCCGTAGTCAGGCACACTGACCACTAGACAAATTGGTCGGCCTATATTCTCAATAGATAAAATATATAAAAATGAAAATTTTGAAATTTAGGAAAATAGCTACTTGCTTCTTTCTTGAGTCGGTAAGAATTCCAGTGCTGAATGTTGTCACTTAAATTAATCATGTATGAGCAACTTTATAGGGTTTTCAAAATAGCATATATTGGGTTTCGAACTATTATGAATTCGGTCATATCAAAAAAAATTTAAAATAAAAAGTTTTTTTTTTAAATTAGAGGCATTTTAAACTGGCAACATTTTAATGCCAGTTTCACTTCATTCCACACTTTGTGTTTGATTCAATTTCGAACAGAAAGTCAACGGCGAAACAGATTAAAGATTTTATTTAGATCGATTTAAGTTATATAATTATTGTTTAAGAGTTTTTCTTGTTTATGCATAATTTTTCATTTGATAGAAATAGCTTTTCATATGCGTTACCAATTTTTCTTTCATTTCTCTGCATAAGCTTTTTTGTTTAACTCCCCCTACGTTGCCTTTACGATTGTCTTATGGATTTTGCTTAAAGGCAAAAAGTGAGCTATTTTTTCAAACGCCATTTATAGCTTTCAATCAAAATAAAGTTTAGTTTTTTTTTATTAGAAATAATTTAAATAGTAGGATATAAATGTAAGAAAATATAAATAAACTGGGAGACACACATTTTTCACATTTAATATTTTTTTTTTTAAAAAATAGACATTTCTGCTTTTGATGATGCCAAAGTTTTCATTCTAGCTGCATTAGAAGTATTATATTTTAATTTATATAAACAAATGCCTTAGCTCAGTGCCACGCCCACTGAAACCGAAACTAGCACGTTGTTTTTGATTCAATTTATCTAAAGAATATTAATTTGAAATTTATTTCATATAATTTTTAGCTTAACAATAACTAAAGATTATGTTTTGAAGTAAGTTGAATTAATTGATAGATTATTTTTTTAAATTTATATAAGCTAATGTATTTATAATAATATAAATTTATAAGCAATAAATAAGCAATCGTTTATGCTGATCTTTTAAGATATTCCATGCAACCTGATTCGCTCAAAGAAGTTTCAGATTTTGCCCTACTAGTCAATTCTTATTTCATGTGAACTGTTATCAAATTATTAGGTTGGGGAATAAGTTCGTAGCGTTTTTACCAAAGATTTTCATTTAAACAAAAAATAATTGTATCAGTAAGTTAGTCAATTATATATTTGCTGTTGCTTTACAGCTTCTCTTTGTTATCGATGGTAACGCCCTTCATATGGTTTGACAAGGATCGGTCGGTCCGGAGAATACGGCGGATGCTGAAGGATCTCCCATTCAAGCTCTTGGAGTGAGGCTTTGACGACTTGTGCAACATGGGGCCTGGCGTTGTCGAGAAGGAGTATGGTTTGTGACCATGTACGATCAGGTCTTTTCAGTCGAAATATCCTTATTCACGCGGTGTAGCTGGGCAATGTAGAGCTCCTTGTTGACTGTGGCATTCCTTTCGAGCATTTCCCTGCCGAGCTGGCAGCCGAATGGTTAGCGCTCTTGCCTTCGGTTCAACAGTTCGTGGGTTCGAATCCCACCTTGGACATGGATGTTTGTAGTGGTTCGGAATCCACTTTAAACCGTAGGTCCCGGTCTAATTAGCCCTCGTGTGCAAAAAATGACCGTTGAGCGACAAGCAAACCAAACCAAACCGAGCATTTCCCAGTGCACCAAGAGGTCCTTAAAAATTAGCTCAACAACTTCTTCGACACCAAACCAGGCGATTTTTGGCGGAACGGCATAAAAAATGGGTCGAGAGGTGAAAAGAGGTTGTAAACAGCAACAGCGAATATATAATTGATTAACTTATTGATGTAATTTTTGTTTTTTGTTTAAATAAAAGTTTTTGGTAAAAACGCTACGAACTTATTCCCCAACCTAATACATTTAACATTGCTATCTAATGCATGGAAACATAGGTTTTGAAAATCTTTTCTCAGAATTTTATTTTCTAATAATAGAATTTTGATTATCATTTTGAATCGATAGTAAAAATGTGGCAATATTTCAAAATTCTTCTTTTCCAATTTGAATTTGGAAATGAAGTTTCGCATAAAGAAATCACTTCAAAAGAAAAAAAAAGAAAAGAAATAAAACCATCTCATAATATAACATACGATTATAATTATACATATTTTGTTGCAATGCTTTTTTTAGTAGGAGTTTAGTTTATGGTTACTTTAAAAACATGAAAATAAGGTTACTGTATTTGAATAAAAAGTTAAGGTTTTCTTAACCATAAAGTGGTTGTTTCTTTCGTTCCAGTTGAGATCATGCCTTCATCATTTTAATACAATTCTCATTGATTTAAAATATCCATGACGTCAGATAACGTTTCATCTACGTCACACACATAATTAATTACGACGTATTGAGACGACGTCGTAAATCCGATTTGTCGACGAATTTGCTGCCAGCCATCAAATGGCATTCTTCGAGCGGCAGCAAGCTAGTCGAAGTTCACCATCGAATGTCTGAGAATATTGAAGTTTATTTGGTTATTAAAACGATTTTTTATATAAGGACCAAAGCATTGGTTTGAGAAGGCGTTTTTCATTGATTCAAGCCATTAACACGTTGACAATAGAACAGAAGAAAAATCAAAATAAAAAAGACAAGAAAACACATCCACTTTATGTTTAGTTTAAATGGTATTAGCATGATATCCCCCCCCCCAAGAGATTACTCGCCGAATCTAGCGTCCTTTGTTTTGGTTTTAGTGTTGCTAATTTAAGTTTTTGTTGTTTTTTGGATTTTTTTGCTGTTGCCAGATTTGATTTTTCCCGTGTTTTACATATTTTTTACGTCATATATATGGTTCTTTTCAGTGGCAACAACATTCGTTGTTCCACTTTCATTTAGGAGATTTTGTTCTACGTTTCAATTTCAAGTTTTTATATATACTTCTTAATTAAATTGTATCTTTTTTAAATCATTCAATTGTATTATATATTCTTTTTCTCAAATCAATGGTGTAAAAAGTATTGAATATAAGTAGTAGTCGAGCATTGAAATAAAGTATTTTGGCAATTTCACATTTGATAATAAGAAAACCGTTGAAAATTCTTCTACGTTTGATTAAACTGAGTATTTTCTGCAAATAATTGAAAAATAGTATTTTGACGTAGAAAAAAAGCTTTATTGTGGCAAGACTAATTTGTAGCCAGAATTGTTTTATAAGGAATTATATAGATGATAATAAATCAGTTTATATTGTAGAACTGATAACTGCTAATATTTGTTTTTCAAAAATAACTTTAGTTTAAATTTAGTCACCATTTTACTCTACCATAGTAATGTTTTATAAAATTAGTTTCACTGAAATGTAAACTAACATTGACGGATTGGAGACAAACGAACAAAATGGCGAAATAAATATTACCCCAGAACTACTTGTAACATATTATATTCAAATTTAATATAGTTTATACAACGAATGAATCAAACAAAAAATATCATCGAATATATTCGACATGTGAGTTTGACATCATAGGAAGTATGTCCATTATTATTTACTTATCTCTTTTACCGCTTGTTTTGGAGAGAAGTCAATCCCAAATTATAAGATTTTCATTAATTTTCCTAATATTTCTTATATTTTTCTTTGCTATTATGTGATTTAAATATTCCTAAAATGCGTATTTTTGGAACTTTGAAAATTTCCCGTTGTAAAAACATGCGTTTAACTTGGCGACAAAAAAGGTCGAAATGGTCGCTAATGGGAGGGTGATATCTTACTTGTTCCGCTTAAATCGGCAAGGACGTTTTAAATTCTTAAAAATTTCATGAAGTAATAGAATTCTAGGTAAGAGTTTGCAATCGGGGGCAAGGTGCCGTATAATCCATGATTCCAAATTCTGAATTTTTTTGGCGATGAAGAAATGTTGCCAAGATGACAAATCGTGACATGCGCGATGACTTAAATACTAGTGTTACCAAAATGGAATTTTCTGCATAATTCTTATAGGTCTCCATATGTGACATAACAAAAACAAGGTTGCCAGATGCATAAGAAAATCCACCAAAAAACCGCCAATCTCAGAATTTGGCGCATGGATTATACGACACCTGTGCGCAATCAGGTACTCCTTGATTCCTTGACGATTTTTTAATGCCAAAATAGGTGACAAGGTGTGACAACAAAGATGGTCGCTACGCAAAAGCTATACAAAGATAGGGTTACCAGCAATTAAATTTTAACGCTAAATTCTTCCCAAACCCGGCTCAGTTTTACTGTTCGGTCATGCTTGGCTCGTATTGTTTTTAAAGCCAAATTTGGCGAACAGATCCTTAGTTTTGTCTCATGTGATTCTAACGAGATGCTCATCATACAGATGAAGACCAATAAGAATTAAGGTGAAAATTCCATTTAACAACTTTAGTGTTTACGTCATCGCGATGAAATTTAAAACATTTTGTTCCATTTCAGCATTTTACTAGAAATTTTTGCGAGTTAACTTCGTAAGATTTTTTAGTGTGTTTTACAATTTGCTTGACAGTTTGGATAGTTAAATTCCAGGTTATATTGCTCTTTTTCATTCATTTAAAAATTTAAATTGAATTTAAAGTTACTGTTTAAAATTGTGTCGATACATTCTTTTTTTAGTTTATGTATATGGCATTCTTATAATTTATATTATTACTATAAAATACTATATAATTTGTATATACATTTTTAAAATTATTGTTTCTGTATTTAATTTCTTAAAGATATTCTATTTAACAGTTTAATTTGTACTTAATAATTTATATTTATTCTTTTCCGAATGTTGCTTTATTTTTCATTGTTATTCGTGTTCGGATTCTTCTGGAATTTTCGTTAGAATTCGTATTCTGATTTTCTTAAAACTGATATTTACTTTTTCGAAGTTCCCATATTTTCCTTATTCGCATTCGTTTCCGAAGTAATTTCTTTTTTCAGCTCCCTCGTTCTTTTCGAAATATTTTTGTAAATCAAAATATTTTATCGAAATCAAAATATTTATTCGAAATATTTTTGTGTTTTGTTTTAATCAAAAAATTTTATGGATAATTTAACATATCAACTTTATTATTTTACCATTGATGTTTGAAATCTATAAATTTGCGTTTTTTGTTAATTTTGTAAAATTACTTGAGTATATTGATAGATACCAATAATGTATGAAATATTTGTCACTATTTCAGCCATTTTTCCCAATCGGAAATTCATCATAAGTATGACGTCATACGGTCTTGGCGACTTTTTGAAAATTTCGCCAAGGATGACCGTACAGTAAATTTTAACCCCAAACCCAAGTGGTACCCGATTCTACAACGAACCCGAATTCCAAATTAATAAATGCAATATTTGTAAATAATCTCTTTTTAAATTTTAAGACTAATGCCTTGCTTACGCCAACAATAAACTTTATTATTTATTTTTTTCATTTGAATCTCTAAGTTGGAATATTCTGAAATGAGAGATATTTATAGAATATACTTTTTTAAATTTTTTTTACTCTTTGTAAAAAATATAAAAGTGAAGCATATTTAAATTTTTGTATGTTTGACAATATAAGTACTAAACTTAATGTTATAAAAATGGCCATCGAATGTTTCGTTAAAGTGTTTGAACCGAAATTTATTTAAATTCAAATTTTATAGTAAAAAGTTTATGGCACAGCAGTTGAATAGTCTAGCATGCCAAGTTCTGAGTTGAACATTTTTTGCTTGATTTTTTTGTGTATCTGCGAACTAGTTTTTATTACATCATAGATATGGAAACCTATAAGAATTGTATAGAAAAATCTGTTTTGGCAACCTAGTACTTACGTCATCTCAAAACATCGTAATATTAGATCTTGGCAACATTTCTTCGTCGCAAAAAAATTCAGAATTTGGAATGCTGAATTATACAGCAGCTTTGCCAAATTTGCAAATACTAAAGATATATCTTTTCTGCTCAATGACATTCACTTATCTCTGAAAAATCGTTATGAGAATCCAGCTTTGAAATCCAAACTTACTAGTTTCATCAAACTCTACCAAAAAGATGAAATTCTAACAGATTTCAATATAAAGATGAGAAGATAACTGATGAAAGTCAAAGACATTATCAAATCGAGGAATGAATTCACACCCTTCCAACATCCAGAGGAATTTTTAAAATTAAGTTATTGTCTCTTCTTAAAGGATTGGCAATAACAATTTTAAACTTACTTTCTGTCACATGACATTCATGACACTATAATTCCTTACATAAGAAGCTATTTACTTTTAGACTAAAAAACATTTGGAATGAAATCAGAAATAAATTTTATTTCTCATTTAATTTAACGAACCACAAACACACAGTAACACTGAAAATACAATGTAATGTACAACACCAATTTACGAGTTATTGAATGACTAGCATTATCACCAAAACTCGGGTTTCTTCAAAGCTTCTTTATATAATACATAGTAAGTCAGTCACTAAGTTCATTTAAATATTATCTTGCTTCATGAATCGAACTGTCATACCTTCGCCCATAGATTTTGAACGGAAGTATGAGTACACAACAAATCCTACGGCACCCAAAATGAGGCCTAGCACTAGCATTCCGATGACGAGACCAGTGAATCCACCTGAAATATAATATTTTAAATTATTATTACAAACACCAGAAATTTACCTCATTATTTAGAAAAAAATATTCACGTTTAATTTAATATCGAGGAGAAAATGAATGTATCATTTTTTATTAATGTAAACAATTATAAATTATTTAAAGAATTTTTATTAAAATTAAATTATTAAAGAATTTTTTAATTAAAACATTTTTTCCACAAAAAGTGTTCTTTATTTGATTAAAATCTATTTTGCAACTGAGCCAAATGATACGTTTGTTTATCCGAATGCTAAAAATTTATTGAATAGAATTGTCAGTTCAAGAATACGTCCTCTAGCGACAGAAATAAAAAGTTTTGCCATATGTCTAGATTTATTCTATAACTACCAAATTCGTGCATAAGGGTTAATTTAAATTTTTTACAATTTATGATTTCAAGAATTCGTGTTTACCAGTTAAGTTGAAGCCTGTTTGGTATAAGTTAAACTCAATGATTTCTGATTTAATTTAACATAATAAAAATGCTTTTAATATTTTTTAAAGAAATAATGTTTAGTTGGTTTTAAAATTTTGTTCATGTATTCCAAGAGAATATTATAGCTTTTGAGAGATTTTTTAAATGGCACAAGATTTATGATGATAAATTTATAACGATTACCCTGAGATCATAATTTTTAGAATTGCTTAAGAGACCTTTATAATCCACTGAATTACAAAACTAAAAATTAAGAGATAAATTTTTTAGATGTATATAATTTTCAGCTAAAAAACATCAATGATATATTCTGGAAATAGAGTCATCCAACATTTCAAATAATTCTTTACTGGTTATTGAAAATACACATAAAATAAAATTTAATTAATTAAAATTTATTAGCACTGTGGTTTATTAAATAATTTGTTAGTATTTATTAAAGTGAATGAGAGGGAGAGAGAAATAAGTAAAGGATGCATGCTTTCCGAGAGTTTATATAACTAAAATTGATTCAGGTAAGCGGTATTAAAAAATAATCATCAAAATGCTGCCTTATTTTGTTAAAGATATATTTGTTGTTTCTGTGTGAACGAAAATAACAAAAGACACAAAGTCAACTCTTAATGCTTTGACAAAATCTGGTACTTAATTTAATAAAAATCACAACCCAACTTCAAAATCCACACTGCATAATGCAGTTAAGCAATAAATGAATAATTTAAATAATTTTCATTATTCACTATATTATATTAATGTTGTTGTAATAAATAAAGAATTATCAAATAATAATTGCAATTGGTTTACTTACCTGACGTATAACCAGATGGAACCATTTTTTTCTTGCTGGAGGCCCAGTCATCAACTTGTTCTTTTTCTAAGGAAAAAATGAAAACAAGCATTATCTACTATTCTTACATATAAAATTATATATATATATATATATATATATATATATATATATATATATATATATATATATATATATATATATATATATATACTCTCTCACACACACAATAATCTATAAAAAAGTGGTAATGTCTAAATGTCTATTACTAATTGTAAAAAACTTATGTTTAAGTAAAAAGTAAAAAAAAATACCTTTTAAATTTGATAGTAGCATTTATTCATCGAGGTTTTAATTTATTCGTGAAGAAAAGCTATTTCTAACTTGCAAAACTTAAAGATAGGAGCAAGCAACATTTTGTCTTAAAGATAGGAGAAAGTGATATTTTGTCTTAAAGATAGGAGAAAGTGATGTTTTACTTTTCTTGCCCAGGTGTTTGGTACCTCACCCCTTTAAAAAGAAGTTTGCGTGAGTTCTGTTAAGCTTACGTTTTTCTAGATATCATGTCCCATGAAAGTGCTTCATAGAATCCCTGTTTGGAAGGTTATGGTAACTCATGTATCGATTGATAGACTAAGTTTCAAAATTATAAAATCACTGCATTTAATGTCTTGGGTGGCAAAAATGCATTGATAAGATTGTTATACAATATCGCAAGCGATTTTGTTACAGCTTGGCGAAGAGCCATTCGTTCATTTAACACGATAAAAGAATACTTTGAACAAGCATACCTAACTGAAATAACAACATGAGAGTTGCACAGTTTGTCTATATGATAATCCGATTTTGGTAGTTTATAAAAAACTGAGTTAGGCATAATTTAAATAATATTTATTAATTATTATTATCATTAAATAATATTAATAAATACATTACATTATATAATTAAATAACATTTATTATTATTAACATATTCAACATTATTATTGTCAATTTAAACACATTCAACACAGTCACGGTCATATATATATATATCGATTACTATTATCATAATAATCGATGTATGATCGTGACTATGTTGAGTGTGTTTAGAACATTCGGCAGTGTGTCATAGTGGAGTTAAATATAAATTAATATATTTTAGCTCGAATACAGATATTATTCAGCTAATTAATTCCTATATTTAAATTGGACACTTTAAAACAAAATATACAGAGGGTATTAACACATTTTAGAACGATTTTGGGGCCGTTTAATTAATGTTTAAAATCTAAGGACTATTTTTCTAAATGTTAGATCTGATAGCTTTTTTTCTGGACTGTAAGTCTGCATCGTGATTTCTATGATATAAGAGCTTTTCGTAAAATTTCCAGCGGTATTGCTTTCCATTCCTCTTCCACTACTTTCCAGAGTTCATCCATCGTGGTGGGTTTGCGTTTAGAAAGAGCTCTTTTTAACAGACCAAAGGCACAATAGTCCATAGGTGAAACGTCAGAGGACTTCACAGGAATATGTTGAAAAGGTATATATGCAATACCTGTATTAGTCTTCATTTTTTCATAGAATGCAGTGGTAGTTTTCGAAGTATGACTTGTAGCTTTGTCTTGTTGATGTTTCACTCTTTGAAAGTCTTTGGGATAAAGAAGTGTAATTTCTTCTGTAAATATTGGACGTAAAACCTTCTCCTGATAGTATGATGAGTTGATTTTAACATTTTTTCTACTCTTTTTATTTTTAATTTCCCATTGTAGGAGAAACCTGCGACTATCATAAACCCCTTACTGAAACTTTCTTTACATTGACGGAACCAGGTTTGTACATTTTTTTCTCCTCGTTTCCTATAGTAAATAGACCTTTTTTTGTTGCAGTCATTTAGGTAAACCCATGCTTCATCAAGGGTCACAATGTATTTCCATTTATCTCCTGCTAAATGGTTTTCATACAGGATTCTACAAAATGTTTTGCGTTGAGCCACATGTCTCGGCAAAAGCTGATGAACATTATGTTTTTTAGCTTTTTTAAGTTGTAAATCTTGATTTATTATTTTATTTATTGTTGATACAGATGTATCTAAAGACTTTGCAATTGATTTCTGTGTTGATGGATTTTCTCTTGTTACCAGCGATTTCACTTTAGGAACATTTGAAACAGTACGTACTTTTTTCGGATATTCGTTTGGAGTCTTCTTTCCATGTAGAAATAATGATTGACGGTTTTTACCTGTCCGATTAATAATGTTGCTTATTTTGCACTTAAAAATTTTAATACCATGCATTTCACAACGTTTTTGAATCCTGGAATAAGAATATTTCTCTTCGGAAAGCGCAAAAACATATCCCTCAATCCACAGCTTGTTTACATGCTACATTTTGAAAGAACAATAAATTTAAAAGTAGCAGACGATATTTCTCATTTCAAATAATAAGCTGTTGCCAAAAATTTTTATTTCAAAACATTTACTTTTTCAAAATTCTTAATCGAAATCGTTCTAAAAATGTGTTAATACCCTCTGTAGAAATAAAATTTCATCAAAACTATGAAAATATTTATGCATGCCATGAATATAATTTTGGGCCTTCCTTTATTTACTCTGTTGACATATTTTTCGATGGATGGCAGTGCCTCAGCTGTTTGGCATTTTATGCAAACGACACAGTTATACTTGGCAAATCAGAATTGAAATCGAATATTCCCAGAACTAAATATAATGGATTTGTGTACTAAATAAAAAAAACTATATTAATAAAAAAACTGTACTTTATATACAAGAAATCATATTAGTTTTGTTATCAAAAATTACAATAAACATTTTCAATGACACTTTTTATGAATGGAAATGACACCAAATTAATTTAAAAGATTAATTGGTAAAAAAATTCAGAAATGGGCATTCAATGATATGAACGCTTTATCAATTTCAAGTATCAAACCGGAATGTATCCCTTTTTTCGCTCACACCTTGTTTAAAAATCAACCAAGCAGAGCTTATGAGAAGCGTGAACTAGATGTTTTGACTTAAAAACCAGACATCAAGCAGACAAGAATCGAATAGACGAAACCAAAATACAACAAAAGAAAAATTTATTCAAATTTTAAGAACAAAATTCTCATTTTTACAATTAATTCTCACCCTCTTTGGGTGTATTATGAATCTCATAAGCTTAATTCTTTTGAATCTCATTATTCTTTTGAATATTATAACATTTAGTTAATCAAAGGTTTTGCGATTTCATCTTCCTTTCGTTAACTTAAAATTACACTAACTGGTCCATTAATCTGAAGTAAAAAATTTCATAAACACACAATAGCAAAGCTTATTTTTAGATAAGATCAAAATTTGCTTTATGAAAGCATATTCTGTGTTCGTTTATTATAAAGTTATTAAAAACATAAAGTTTCCATTTCCATTAGAGAGGATTTAATCGAACTCACATGCATCCAATCTATTGTTGTCCATGCTCATAGATTATGATTGATGGTTATGATATTTGAAATATTTCATACTAAATATTCTACAATTTTTCCCCTGAATTACTGAAACTAATACATTCAAACATTCTTTATGACTCTTATATTTGAAAGAGGACATGTGACCATGCAATTTCAAATGCGTAGAATATTTTACTGCAAGAAAATAAAATTCTAAAAATGTGTCTGTAAATTTCAAAAACAAAGTTACGAATTGCAACACAAATATTTTTTATCGAATTTCTAGTGGCATCTAGAAATTAGTTGCCATAGAGTGGCAACAAGAAAAATGACAGTGAGTCGAACTTTATTTGCCATTTGTGGCTTATTCAAATTCTACAAGTTACAAAATGGTGTTCTAAATTTTTGACGAGTTTTGTGAAAAAACTCAGTCCTACTCAATGCGAGCTATAAGCCTACGAGCATAAACTCTGTGTTTCTGTCATATTACTACTACTAAAATCAAATTCTACATACTCCAACACTATGTTAACTGTTGTATTGTCTTGAATATTTCTGTAACTGTTCTTGTGTTGTGCAATATGATTGAGAAGTCTGAAATAAATTATTATCTGAGCTAACCGGCGAGGTTTTTTATTCCTTGAACGGTAACAAAATTTATCTCGCAATTCATGTCCCTAAAGCGTTATCACAGCAAATTTCACTTCGAATATAATCTGACAGCAATCTGATTTGTCACCGCTCTAAAGTCATTTTTGCACATGACAGCTATTTCATATTTATGGAGTCATGGTTTTAAGTAAACTCAAAGAGAGCCACACTACAAACATCTACGCCTAAGATTGAAATAAAATCCATAGAACTGTTGAATCGATGAAAGAGACCTAATCAGTTATATATTAGCTCGACGTTCTGATTAGGGAAAATATTTAGAAAGATAATATCCTATATTCCACCATATTGACCAAGCGCGCTGTGAAGTTCCATAAGTCTTATTGTTTAAGTACTGATCTCATTTTATTTTTCTTGGTCAACCAGACTCTTACTTTGAGAGGGTATATGCACGTTAAATATACAATGAGTTTAATGTTAGTAGTTAGTGAGGAAGAAGCCGTGTCAGATTAAGATTCATCTCGTCATTTGATGGGCACTCATAATTACAAGAAGTTTGATATTGGTGTCAATTAAACCCATTAACTAATTAATACACTTCTATTTTTAGTTTGGTTAATTTTGTGCTTCTACGATTAATTTCTGTACTCAAACACTACTTAATGTTAAGTCTAAAGTTCCGATTCATTTCAGACGTTTACAAACTGAATTCACACAAAGTACTGAGTTGAAAGTGAGAACACTAACCATTCTGCTACCTGTTCGGTGCAAGAACGAACAGAATTACCTCACCTCATACGTAATTTAAAACTGAATAATCAGGAAGCAATTATTTTACTTAATTACGTGTTGCAGGAACGTGCATTAGAAATACATTATCGTCTACTTACTCTCATAGTGGTGGCAAGGTGGATTTTTTGTTGTGCTGACACGTGGTGTTGTCAGTGTTTTCGTACTCAAGGCGCAGCTGCTGTCAGTCATGTAAGGTCCAGAGGCCGGGCAGTAGTTGAAGGAATTGCAGCTGTCCTTCAATTCTTCTGAGCATATTTTGGCGCAATCTTCAAGGGACAGCTCGGACCGCACGTCACTCTTGTCATCCACCAGGGTGTGACCCATATCGTAGTAGTCAGCAGAGTATTTTGCTGTAAAAGAAGTAATACAAAAGGATAATAGTGGCAATTATTCATTAGAATTTAAAGTAGTTTTGCAAGCAGGAAATTTTTTAATTAACTGCATTCAGACAATTATTCACCAAACATATCGTCAAAGACTTCACAGTTAGCAAAATCCTTTGAGATAAAAATTGCAAAGTTTTGCCACAAATAGAATAATGGCTTGCTTTTGTAATGTCCTTAAAAATTAAATATTTAAATGATTCATATTTGAATTATTATTAATGGATGTATCAAGACAACTATCAATGATTTGGTTTGGGAGTCCATCAACGGCTTTATTTCGCACACTTGGGCTAATTTGACTGTGGATCTGTAGTTAAAAATGGATTCCTCCGAATCACTAACCATGTATGATGCGAAAATCGAATCCACGAACTGCTTGTTAATTCGAACCCAAAAACTGCTTGTTAATTTAAAACTTGGAGAATTGCCTAGTCTGCTGCCAGTTTGCAAGATAAGAATCAACTTGTTAATTTGATAATTGATGTGGTCTACCTTTTAAATATTTTTACTTTCGGAAATTATTATTTGCTTATTTTATAAATACCAATGTGACTTTATTGAAACTGATAAACTAACAGACAAGATAAAAGCTATCAATATAAACTGAAATCCAATGTCAGTCTTTCGAAATAAGAGTTAGAATGCACTTAAACAACAGCCAGAATAGAATGTTATTTAAATAGTATGATTTCATCTCACCAATGAATTTATAATAATAAAATATATTTATAAAACTTCTTTTTAATTTAAAAACAAAATATCTTGTTTCTTGCAATTTTACAATTGTATAAAAAGAGTTAAAAATATAAATTTAAGTTTGAATCTCATAGAATTTAATACAGGATTTCTTGGAAATATAAAATATAGAAAGGATCGGTACTTTAATAACAAGTTTGAAAGAAAATCACATCGCATGTTTTAATCTGAAAGATACAAGCCGAAAAAGAAAGAACAGTTAATTTCCTTTAACAAAGATAGCTTTAATTTATGCATGAATAGAAATGTATTATTGCCAAAAATAGCAATTTTTATTAAACTTGTTAGAGGATTCTGAGTAAGATATTAGGAAAATTAAAGAGTTGAATGAGACAAAAGAAAAACAGGCCCATCTGTTGCCAATTTCCGTAGAAATATTTAATTCTTTCTATATTACGCATATTCCAATTATTTACGATTAAATTCCAGTTCCTTTGTTTCTTGCTTACTACGTTGTTTCTTTTTTAATAGAAACCACAACTAATATGCAGTACTTTCTTAAAACGCGCATACTCCAAGGTTTCCATAGTTTTTTTTCAGGGTCAAAGAGGAGAGAAGAAAGCAGTCAAAACATTCATCAAAATGGGAAAGCGGAAGGTTAATTGATCATACTCACCAGCATAATGGACGCAGGTTGATTTCTTCTTAGTTGAAATTACTTCGCCTGGTTTCAGATCTAAAACGTGCTTGGCGTGCAAAACGCAGTTCTTTGTGGAGCTGCAGAATTCGAATCCTCGGCACGTAACATCTTTGGCTTGGCGACATTTCATGGCGCATTCCTCTGCGGTTTTCACGTTTTCGAATACATCGGCGCCAGGGATCAGAACAACCCTTCCAGGATAAGCTACGTAGAAGTCTAAGAATTTCACTGTAAAAGTAAAATAATTTTTAGTTTGCATACAATTTTTCGCTGAAATATGCTTAATGAAATTTAAATAAAACGTACGTAAAAAATTCGACCTGAACAAAGAAACATGCAAGTGCAGAATTAATACCTACTAAAATATCATTGAAATGGAATTAAAGGTTTATTTTAGAACATAGTATTACTAATACTATAAAGGTCATTGGTACATTTTGTCCTAAATGAAAACTACATCGTTTGCTGACATTTTTAAAAGACCATAAAAGCAAATGTTTCCCAAAGAACAAAATGTAAATGTGTCAAGTGAAGTACTTTTTCATTACGAAGGAAATAAAATTTTTCAGTACAGGCAAAAAGGATCTTCTGAGTATCTATTCTCACACACCATTTACGAGTTGATGGATTTTTTGCTGACAAAATTCGAATAATTTCACGATTTAGATATGAATTAAGTAGAGTTATGAATAGATTATTGTGATACGTTTCTCGCTGCCGACTGATGCGCCAGTCAACCGCCTCGTAAGTTTAAATCACGATTAGAATTCACTTTAGCTGATATTCTCTTCTCCACGACATGGCACACCAGATGGACCAGTGGACTATTCGAAAATTTAAATGCCCACAACTCATCTCAGTATAATAATTTCCGCCTGAGTCTGATGAACAAACCCATATATTGCAAGCAAAGAACGGTGTATTTTTTCCCACTGGGTTACCACACCTCTAAACACTCATTTATAATCAAATAACATTACAGTGTCAGTCGATTAATTGCTTTAAATATCGTTAAAAATTTTAGATGTTTCTTTATTCAAAGTGGCTTTAAATTTTAAGCAAAATATACGAGATAAAAATGTGTGATTTAGTTTTACTAATCTTTTCATAGTTTTTTTTTTTTTTTTTCCTATGAGAACTAATTCTACTGGGACAGCCTACACCGAGAAGAAGATTAAGACCATTATTAATTGCATTTTAGAAGTGAGTGTCAAATACGATATTAACATTTGAAACAGCCGACTTATGGTAAAGTTGATACGAAAGCGAAATTCTTCTGTAATGTATTTGGCGACAAATGTTTTAGCTATTGCTATTTTAAGCGCTGTTGACTTGAAATCATTAACGATAATACTAGACTTACCTCCAAAAAATTCGCGAAATCTTCTTGTGATTATTAGCTAAATTAATTATATTTTCTGTTATGTCAATATCTTGATAAAATTAAAAGCCATCTATTATTTAAAATGTCACGAAAAGATGAAGTTTTAACTGTTACGTAACTGAAGTTTTTGTAGTTTAGTTTCTGAACAATTTTATTTGATAAAATACTCCGTTTATGGCTATGTAATATAAGATTTTGTTCTGTGTATTGCATAAATTATTAATTTTACAAATGCGCTCAAAACGTTTCGTATCACAATTCATTCCTTATTTAAAAAAAAATTCCGTTTTAAAGAGTTTTGAATTCACTTTCTGTTTTTTGAATACTGAAGAAATTTATTTCTTCAAAAATTTTCAATAACATTAAAATATAAGACATTCACAAAATAAAATATCTAAATAAAATAAAAACGACATCTGTTTTAATTTGAAAATCTTTGCGTGAAAAGTCTAACTCTTTCACTTAGCACAAAAATACCAAAAAATAGAAAGTTTTACAAAAGAATATAGTAATATTAGTTTATATATTAATTATCTTTATACTATCAAAAATATATTGCGAAAAACACACCATATCGGTAATTTTGGAAATAATTAGATTTTAGAGCTCAATGGGTTTAACTTTGATTACTCAGTACATTAATTAATTGAAAGATTCTAAAAAATTAATGGATGCAGTTAACTGAACAAATAAAATATTTAAAATTTTTTAACCTAGAAAATAAACAATTGTTAAAAAAAATTGTGCTAAAATACTACAATCAAATTATTAGAATTCTGTTTTACTAGTTATATAAATATTTATTTTATAGATTCGCGCGCGAATACTGACAGTAAAAAAATATTTCACTTGGAATAATTTAGATTAATAATTTTGATGTTCTAAATAAAGCATTTTTTTAGATAACTTAGAGAAAATGACTAGGTTACATTATTTAAAAAGTTAAGTTCTTAATTTGGACTAGGCTTGGTTTGATATCTTTTCAATATTTCTTTATTATGACTTTTTTATGCTTAAATTATTTTAAGCATTTACAAATGTTTTAGTTATATTAATTAAAAGCAGAATAATTTCATTTAAATAATACTTTTGCATACAAATAATTTTATAAAGTCCATGAATTTATTTAGGTGGAGTTATATTTTTTTCATCTACCATTTCAATATCATTTCACTTACATATACCATTTTAGTTCATGTACTCGATTAAATGACTTTAAGTATTTAGAATTAAGAATTAAAAATTTAACGTAATGCTAAATTGTTTCATTTAATTTTAATCGTGTTTTAATTAATCTAATTTAGTGAAAAAATTAATTAGTTTATCTTTGATTTACATTGTTTTTAAAATTTTGGTAAGAATTTTAAACATAGCAATTAATGAATTTTCCCGTTAAGATCCCAATAAATTAGTTAAGGTAGATTAAAGGAATGCGCATATTTTTCTTAACATATGTAATAAGAAATAATAATTAAAATATATTGTTCTTTATTTTAAAACTTACATATATCTAAATATAATAAACAAGATTTAAACTTATGTAACTTTTTAAAAAAATGGTTACATAGAGTGTTTTTGGAATAACAAGTCAGTTATATCCTGTTTTCTGATGCGGGTGCCAAATAAGCCAAACTCATAGATTACTATGGCAAAATGCATTCTTTTGAATGATGACTTTCGACATGAAGGTGAGTCACGTGCGATTTGTCATTAAGACCAATTTCCATGTGCGATCAATTTATCGAGAGTTTTGATGACCATTTAATTCTTACAAAATGTTCTTTGCTTATAAAGAAGAAGAATAAATTGATTTAAAATTCTAATTTAATTTTTCTTTTAGAATTATGTACATTTCTTTTAGAATTCTATTCGAAAATTTCTTTTAGAATTTTTGCTTAGAAGTTCAGTTTAGAATTCTACTTGTAATAGTAAAAATTCAAAATTATATTAAATTATGAAATTTAGCATTTGTAAGGGCAAACTCTTATAGTAAATGGCAAGCAAATAAAATACCTACGTCAAATCCGCATCAGTTACTAAGATTTTACTCTCATTTCTTATAAATATTTAACACCTTAATTTATCAGAGTTATATTAAAACTTTAGCTTCGAATTCTGTTTTATTTGCCATAAAAGCAGTTCTAATATTTTTGTGAGCTTTAGCTGATGGACACAAGCACTTACAGGAGTAAACGTAGCAGTTGGAGTCATCAACAGTGTCATCAGGATTATTCTTCCTGTCCAAAACTAGCACAGAACTAATCATGCACTGCTTATTGTCAGCAGTTGGGCAGTAAGAGAAACTGGAGCAGGCCAAATCTTCAGAGTTCTTGCAGGCTTTGTAGCAATCATTCAGGTTGTCGATGTAGCTGACCTCTTCAGTAGTTTCATCAGTGGGATCGAGTTTGGCGAAAGAGATGACCCTGGAAAATGGTTTCTCCTGATTTCCTTGACCTAGAGAATAAAGTAACATCACTCATGTACTTCCATTTCTCAGTGTTCAGCCTAAATGTAATATTGCTAACCATTTAAAATCTTTGATAATAAATGTGGTATATTTCAACCGTCAATTAGAATGTCATTCCTGAGCAAAATTTGTTAATATAATGAAGAGACATGGTTACCTGTGTATGGGCCATCTCCGATAACAATGTCTGATACAGGTGTTACATCCTGAAATTGAAATTTATTACTTTTATTTCATCAGGTAAAAGTAAAATCAAAATCATTTTTGTCAAAGTAAAAATTAGATAAGTATAAGCATTCACATTCATTTTAATTCACTTTTTCTATTATGAAATTCATGATACCAACTCATCATATCATAAGCTATCTTATATCACTAAATAAGCAACTGCTTACTTTTTATTTGATTAAATTGACTCTTTTAAATAACAGAAATAAAATTTTTTACTTGAGAGATTCAGGAGAATGTATCAATAGAGTAAAAGCAATTACAGTAGCTGAATATAGCAGAAAATATGAGCAAATTATTGAAATAAGAATCATGAATTATTGAAATAAGAAATGAAGTTATATCAAGGCAAGTTTATTGATTAGTGAACTTAATAATTTGTTTTGTTCATATTTGAAACTGTCTTTTAAGTGTCAATGGTCCTGAAATTCTAGATGTTAAATTGGAAATTATATTTTTGAGACAGGATGTAGTTTTTATTCATTAGACACATATTTGAAAAAAAATTCGGTTAGTTTTAAAATAATTTTCTAATTCGGGACTCAATTCATTTAAAAATTATTGTAAACTTTTATTATTAGAGTTTGCTATTTTCAATATTTGTTACAAAACTGCATCATAAGTAAAAAAAATCTATAGTATTTTATAAATTTTGTTTTCATTTATTTTGATTTTTATTTTTAATATTTTTAACATTTTTGAGAACCTTTTGGAAAGTAAACTATATGATCTACAGTACTGATAGCATTTTATGTAAAATTGAATACTATTTCTGACGACAAAGAGTTTTGTTTGAGAAATGGAAACTATTTTATTTTCGCGGTCCTCTCTGGCAAAAAAACACGCGAAGATTAGCGCCAAGTTAGAATTTCAATAGAACTCCAATTATCAGAAATGATTGGAACCGTACCCATTCGGATAGTTGTATTTTTTTTAAAAAAAGGGTATATTTTAATTAAGTATTATACGTTGAAAATGGGAGAAAAACTATATATTTTTAAAGAAAAAAAAACTTTTAATCAATTAAATGAAAAATGCAAGACTCTTACATGTTAAGGTACTTACGCGTGCTGTACATTAATACAGTATGTGTGTACAGTGCTGTAAATGAAAGTCATTGCTTGCTGAACATCTCGGTCAGAGTTAGCTGTTTCACTGCCTTCATCCGTTTTCGGGCAGCCAAGTCGCGCATCTGCTTAACAGAGAGAATTGGCATGTGGTCACATTTGTGCTGATGCTCCATCCACTTCAAAGCAGTTTCAAAGCTCGGCAAATGCTTCACTAGCTGATGACCCCGTGACTGCATCAATTTGGACATTAAGGTCATTTTCTTAATCAACACTTTCAATAAGTTTACCAACACTTGCAGTTTGAAATCTAAGGTCTGACTCAAAATCCATTCTTCAGTATCTTCGGCACTAACTTCTGAACATTCAGGAATTTTCAAAAGAATGTTTTTGAGTTCCTCAAGTGATACGTCACTCTCATCTTTTTCCTTCTCTTACCTTTCCATTCATGAGCTTTTTTTCCTTTTTCTCACTTTCCTATTCTCCTTCAGTCTAATTTATTTTTCTGAATTTTTGAAAAAGATTCGGTTAATCAGCGATTAGGATAAACGAAGTTCGGATAATTGAAGTTCAACTATAGTCCCATTTAGCTGGTGACTTCCATACCTTCATGCCCATTTTCAGTATGCCGTCAAAAAGATTATCTTTTTCTCTAATAAGACTTTCATAACATGAATTCCAAAAGATACGGCTCTAGATGATAATAAGCCGTATCTCGAGGTCTCTTATTTTTTTTTATTTATTTATTACTTCATGTTATACATAGTAAGAAGACAGTGAAAAAGTTTCGGGTTTGATAGTAGAACAACGAGAACGGGATATGGATGTTGCACTTTTACCTTCCACGTGCACGTCTGTCATAGTGAATACTCGAGAATTTTTCGGATTTCTTTTTTTACAATACGTGAATATGGCCTACTTTCTCTAAACCTCCCAGAAAATGTCCTACGGATATTAAAATGTGTTACAACTTGTCGCCATTTGCCCGTCTATTATGCTGTGTCAAAGTTTATGTTTGTAATAACAAAATTACTGAGCAGCATAATTGTCGATGAAATATTAGCCAGCATAACAATGACAAATGTCCCGAAGCTAATTGTTGGTAAAATTTTCCTTGAAATAGTTATTTGCGTTTTCGGTCTCATGATATAGATTACTAAATGCTTAAAAATTGTAGCAATTAGGTGATATAGATTCTACATGAATTAAAATACTTAGTTTTTACATTCTTATAATACACATCAATTAATGACATTAATAAAGTAAATTGAGAAAAAAAATTTATAATTAATATTCCTTAAATCACAAACACACACAGAGCTGTTTGCTTATTTAATTTCAATATATATTGGAGTACGTCACTTACAGTTTCTTTTGCACTTATTCTCAGAGTAACGTGAACTGATCCATTCAAAACAGCGTCTTCTAAGCTCTTGAGGGCATCGACAAGGTAGGCTTCCTGGTTGGTGGAATCCCGCTCAGCTCCTAAAAAAGACATGAATATGGGAATTAAAATAATTCGAAATTTTATTTTGCGAGGTTAAGCTATACTGACTTCAATGTACTGATTTTATCTTAATTGCTTTTAGTGGGAACAAAAAGAAATTAATAACTATTTGATGGCATATGCTAAAGGACATGAAAAGTATCTCTCTCTCTCTCTCTCTTTCTGAAGTTGAATTCCACACACACATATGACAGTTAAAAAACACACACTCTCTCTCTCTCTTTTATTGCCAACTTAGTTGACTTTACACATTTTTTTTTCATCTTTTCGAATATTCTTTTTCATGCATGTACTTGCCGAGCTGGCAGCCGAATGGTTAGCGCTCTTGCCTTCGGTTCAATAGTTCGTGGGTTCGAACCCCACCTTGGGCATGGATGTTTGTAGTGGTTCGGAATCCACCTTAAACCGTAGGTCCCGGTCTAATTAGCCCTCGTGTGCAAAAAATGACCGTTAAGCTACAAACGAACGAAACTTGTAAGTACTTTTTTACGATAGATGTCATGAAAAATGAATAGATCGAATAATGAATATTCGATCATGTATTTTAAGCCGAATGCTTCTGTGCTCTCGATAGTCTAGTGGTAGGACAGGGTTCTTCCGAATATAAGGTCATACGTTCGATCCCAGCTGCTGTTGAGCACTGGAAAATGTATTCTTCTTTCCCCATGAATGCCTGTCAGGCTGTATGTCGATGTTTTTAAATGCTTCCGAATAACATATACTGCTCAAATGAAACAAACTATCAACAAATGGCTAATACAAATATTACAGAGTATGTAACTTTTGCTTAATTAATTATTTGTACGTTTTATTAAATTATGAATTTTTTATTTAGCAAGTATGAAAAAACTGCTTAAACAGAATAAGCAAAGAAATAAAATAGATAGTTTGAATAAAAAATAAAATCCTATTATCCAAAACCATTTTATAAATTCATTTTTTACTATCAGGCCATATGGAATATACAATAATTCATGATTGGTACAGAAGATTTCATAGAACAACTAAATTGTTAGTTATAAAAATGATATTAAATAGAAAAAAAGCATTAAAAACATTTTTAAGTTGATAATTAAATAAATAAGTATATAAGACTACACACAATTTTTATATTAAAGGAATAGAATGTTTCAATTTTTGCTCAAGAGCAGAAACGCAATTTTTTTTTAATAAATATTTCATTAAAAATTGAAATAAATATATTTATGAAATTTATAAATATCTCATAAATACAATTTATGCAACATTTGAAAATATTTAAAGTTAATGAATAAAATGGTAAAAGTTTATCTGGGAGCTTTTTCAAAATACGAACTGCTACATTTTTGTTTCTTTCATAACTCAATTTTTTTCACTTCCGTTCGGGAAGTGGACTCTTGTTTCCTTTTGGTGATTATTATATTCTCATGATATTTTTGCCCAGAGAAGAAATCATTGATTTTTATGAGTGTTAAAATTTTTATTTCATAAATTGTACGCCCAAAATTCGAATTAGGTAAGACATTTTCAGTTCGGAGATGTTTTTAAAAAATTTCCTGGAACTTTTAAGGTATGATTTTTTACTCCATACAAATGATTTTTTCTTAAATATTTTGATGAGTTATTTTTCTAAATGTATACGCAGTTTTCGCTGAGTACAGTATGATACTAAGAAAGGGTTCCCTGCATAGACGTGAATTTCTTATGATATAAGAACACGTCCTCAGTAAATCAAAAACAAACTATTCAGCTCAAGTCGATTTATTTCATATAAAATGTTGTCGTTATATTTGTACACGTGGAATTTCAATTCCATGGAACAGTTTAGAATATAACGAGTGAATTGCGGTCTAGTTGTATGTCATTGAAAATGGTTTTTGCGTCAGAATGGCTATACAACTGACTACATATCTATAGTAACAGTACATTAGGCAGAAAGTGTGCTAGGAATATAGGATCTGCTTACCATACATAATAGTTCTCCAATCATTAATCCAAAAGTAAGTATAATGTTTCCCGTAAAAGTTTATTGATGGCGTTGGTCTTGAAGTTATAAACTCAGTATGCAACCATTATTGAAGATTTGAAAATGAACATCGGAGGAAATACTTTTATAAATCTCCCCTTTCTAGCAAGTGGTACAACCTTATAGTCCTTCAGCATGAGATTATTTGGGGTCAGTGAAACATCTCTGTCGCAGATTCATTGCCACATATCATG
The DNA here is from genome assembly GCA_037975125.1 of Latrodectus hesperus. Lineage (NCBI taxonomy): Eukaryota > Metazoa > Arthropoda > Arachnida > Araneae > Theridiidae > Latrodectus > Latrodectus hesperus. The sequence goes on from CM075861.1 coordinate 57,355,509, forward strand.
CTGTCAGTTTTTTGTACAGATTTGTAAGAGTGTTGTACCTTCTGAGTTTTGAACGTGGCATTGAATTTCCTTCACAATGTAGTACGAAGGTTGCTCTGAAATTTTTGAGATACGCGCAGACGAGAATTTACAAAATAAAAATAACGGTTTAATTTTAAAGTAAAAAGTATTTTAACACAGAAGGCGATTTTTTACTGACTTACTTCAACTTGTTTAGCGTGGAATAAATTTTAAACAGAAGAGAAAATGGAGTTGACGCGAGAACATTTTCGCGCTATGATTTTCTACGATTTCAAAGAAGGATTAAATCAAGAAGAATGCGTTCAACGGTTGCAATTAGCATTTGGTGATGAATCTCCAGCTCGTGCTACTGTATTCAGATGGTTTAGAGAATTTAGAAGAGGTCGCAATTTTCTTCAGGATGAAGAACACACAGGAAGGCCGCCGTCGGCAGTCATCCCGGATAATGTGTCTGCCATACGAAAAATGTTAATGGATGATAATCGCTGTACCTATCAAATGATACAGAAGGAACTTAACATTGGATCCGCAGCCATACACAAAATCATTCATGAAGAATTACATATGGAAAAAGTAGTTTGTTGTTGGGTTCCCCATAATCTAACTGAGCACCACAAAGAGGAGCGTGTCAGAATCAGTAAAGAAACTCTTAATATGCTGAATGTTGGTGACCACAGCATCATTTCTAAAATTGTAACAGGTGATGAAACGTACATGCCGTTTTTTGACGTTCCAACACGTCAAGAAAGCAAAGTATGGGTCTTTGAAGATGATCCAACGCCGACAATGGTGAAAAAAACAACGCGCACTGAAAAAAGTGATGTATGCCGTTTTCTTCAGAAGTACGGGATGGGTCAAAGCCATCAAGTTGGAAGGACAGAAGACAGTAACAGCAAACTGGTATACCACTAAATGTCCTCCAGAAATTCTACAAGAACTGAATGTTAGGGGACTAATGCTTCACCATGACAATGCATCTTCACATACAGCCGGATTAACAGTTGAGTTTCTTAAACAAAAACAAATTAAAGTGATCGAACATCCACCGTATTCACCTGATCTAGCTATGTGCGACTTTTGGTTATTCTTTAATCTAAAAAAGAACTTACGTGGACGTCGTTTTCATTCAGAAGAAGAGATTGATGTGGCTATAAATGCATTTTTTTCATCTATTCGAAGAAATGAATGGCTTGAAGCATTTAATCTGTGGAAAATTCGTCTACAAAAGTGCATTGATGCTGGAGGAGACTACTTTGAACACACCTAAAATTTTGTAAGTATAGCTTTAAAAACCTAGTTGTATCTCAAAAATTTCAGAGTGACCCTCGTACTATAAGTCATTTTGTTTTCTTTTCTTTTTTACATAATTTCTCAGCTTTCAATGCTATCCAAGAATTCAGGTAAGAGTGGTTACAGTCAATATATAATATCGTCTTGACTTTATACTCTTATTACGTAAAGAAAGGAAATATACTCAGAATTCGTGATATTCTAAAATTTGAAGATTTCATAGGATTCGGTTTTGGACTGGAGGGGAATTTAGAATTCATCCCAAATCTCTAATGAAAGCCAAGAATACTGTGAATAATAAAGAAATCTACTTACTGAGCCATTCCTCACATTCTTCGCCAAAGTTGAATCTCTTCTCGCCCTCCTCATTGGGATCTAAAATATCTTTGGACTTTATAAAGCAAGCGCTGTTGCAGAAGAAGAACCCACTGAAATGAAACAAATCGCACATTATTCACATCAAGAAACTAACTTTCTGTTAGGTTCAAAAAATTAAAGTTAATTTTAAAAACACAAGAAATGAAATTTTTTTACAGAACTATTCTTAAATCTATTAGAGTTGCCTTTCTAAGATTAATATGTTATTGTTTTACTGTTTAACTAATAGTGTTAAACAAGCGTTTTGAAGATTGGCTATTTTTTCCTTACGCCAAACGCACCAACAACCCCAAAGGCCATGGAATAAAAACCCTACTTTCGTTGTAGTTTGTACGCCCACTTGTTGCTTCGTTAGCTTGTTTTAAAGCAGGTTTAACCCCAATTGTTATATGCTCTAAATAAAACTTTATTTGAATAACAATATGGAGTTATTTTAAAAACATTACACGACACAAATAATAAATGTGTTTTTTAGTTAAGATACATTTATCATAATTAGTTTAAGGTTCTGTCTGTTTATAAGTTACTATTACGAAACAAAAATTAACATAATGATGACGAAATAAGTATATAATTTTATAACATAATTTTATTCTATTTATTTTGACTGAGAGGGATTAAAAATTGATAATTGGTGTAAATTATTTTTGAGCATGTTCAGCGTATTGTGGTGTCTGGAAGTGACTTCAATAAATTTTGTTGTGTTTTCATACTTCATCTAAGAACCTAAAAAAATTTCAAGTGTCCTCTTGACACATATAAATGAGAAATCAGTGACATATCATACTAAAGTTCTGTGTTCTGTAACCATAACTCCCGTTTTACATTTTCGAGCTTGTGATATTCTACTTAAATGAATTGCAACCTTAGCACTAGGTTACGCTAACTCAATTATTTTTAATAGAAATTTCCTAAGTTTTATACTATATTATTCCTTCTACAATAATTGACATTAATCTTCTTTCATCACCAGAATTTAAGTTAAATAAGTTAAAACGCTAGTCCTAAAAAAGAACCTTAAAAACTCAGCTATGTTTTGGATTATTAAGGAAGGAATCCCAGATCATTAAATCCATGGATTATTCTGATTCCTTCTCAGTCCGGAACTAGTGTGAGTGTGGATTTATAGCAGACTTATGTGACAAGTTATGAAATCTGATTAAAATAAAAAAAATAATCGCCAATGGATAATCGCCTGATAAAATTCCTTTCATTTAATGAATTGTCAATATTTTAGGTAACAACAACTTTAGAAAAAGAGGGCCACAATAATGACAACTTTATTTCTTTTCCTATTTAATTGGTATTTTTATAACAATTAACAACTAAATTATTACTTACGTGCAAATGAAATTAGATTCATCGACGCAGGCGAAAGCACATTTTTCTTTGGTATCAGCTGCTGGAGCCACTCTAAGATATGGATCTTGGGTGGAAGTATCACCTTTGAACTCCAGCCAGAATTGTTCTGTTAATAAGAACAAATGAATCAATATATCAAGCAAAGATATAGAAATAAATGTTTCGAATTTGTTTTCCTATATTCGCATTTAATTTGTTTTGCACATAAGTAATTCTTTTATACATTATATGTGTGTGTTCTATTAAAATGTTAGAATGATTTGATTTATAGAGACTGCTGTTGGGAAGGTTGGTTGTTCATGCCAAATTTTCCCAAAAAATTACTAAAATAAACGTAACTATAAAATAACAGCCTTTCAGGCAAAAATTATGATTGTATTCAGCATTAATTACACGTGGATGATATTTTAAAATTTTTAATTTAAGAGGACTTGGCGATGGAAATAGATTTTGTCTGTTCACAAAATGCTTTTCCATTCGAGCAATAAATATTAAGAAGGAAGTATGCCATATTGATTAGATACAGTTTCGGATAGGTGCAATTTTAAAGATTTAGTACACATATTAAGATTTTTCATAACATTTTATCAACTGTGCTAACAGCCATCTCAGTTTATTGAACAGTTCAACGACCCGTGCACAACCCTGCGTCACCAGGGTCTGTTTATAAACTGTAAAGTAACTAAGGTACTCGTTACTTTAACAATAGTCGTCCTCTGTCATCTGTGGCCCGTGATGCACCACATTTGCCACATCGTTGATTTTGGACAGCACCATGTTGCCATGCTTGATATACTTTTACCACTCTTGAACCGAAATTTCAACACTATGCAGTTTGGAACATCGGATAAATACCTCCGTTTCTGCATTACGCCAACAATTGCAAAATTTTCCGAAACCCTCTCACATCCTTTATATATGCTCAACAGCACTGTGCTGCCACCTGCCTTCTGTGATTGGTTATTTTAATGTCGACGTCGTAAGTACGTGATGGTCAAATTAATGTGATTGGACTGTGTATAAAGATATCTGATTATACAGATACTTAAGGCAGACTAGTCAGCACAATTTCGCCAATAAAGTTTCGAATTAGGCCTAATTAATAAGAAGAAGAATATTGGAATCATATACAGCGTGTCACTTCAAATGACTTGGGCATTTACGTGGCTTTTAACTGCTCTAGAAAATGAAAGCAAAGTTCTGTAATTTCATATACTTAAACAACAATTAGAATTATAAAAAGAAATTCCTTTGAAAAAAGGGATTTATCTCCTGAAAACTAGTAATGATGTCTTTTTAAATACGAAATAACTTTCCTTAAAAGAAAAGATTATTTTTATTTCAAGGAAATGCAGAAAACATAGTACTGTTCTAGTTATACGTTTTCTTCTCCTATATATTATCAGTATACATTTTAGAAAATGTACTAATAAAGTGTACATTAAAAATTGTAAAGTTAAGGTATTGCATTCACTGAAATGCTAGTAAAATGTACTTACTGAGTGCGGGTGGTCTGTCCAGCATTAATCCAGTAACGAAAACTCCAGTGGTTTTATAATCAGCCTAGAAAGTATAAATTTGAAAATTTTGAAAATGCAATACAAAGTAGATTATTTCAGAATTTAAGAAATTAAAATAGTTCAGATATTGATTAATATAATGATAGAAATTATAAATGAAATATTTATATTTCAGAACCAACTATTATCATGATGTCAATGTATACGATTAATACTGTATAAAAGATTTCTATAGCTTTAGTGTTTTGATAATCGCAAATTATATATATATATATGTAAACTAAAATGTGTTATACAGGGTGTCCCAAAACGACCGCATAAACTCTGCTCAACTAGATTCCTTGTTGGGAGTACATAAAAACTGCCCAAAGAAGTGTTTCTGTACAATCCATAGTTTACGAGAAAAATGCGAAAAACAGATTGACTTCACTTCCGGTGCAAGAAAAAACACTTTATTGAACATATCATCAGCAGTTTATGCACAATTTAAAGCAGATGTTTAGTGTCCACCTTGAATGTCGAGGCAGTCTTGAGCACGCCATGGAATGGCTATCATTACACGTTGCAACATCGCGGGGTCCACCGAAGTATAAGCAGCGTGCAGGCGAGCGACTGAGTCCATTGGTGTTGGCACTACGTCTCGATACACCAGTTCCTTGAGATGTCCTCATAGTTTTCAATGGTGTAAGATCTGGCGGACAAAGAACCGAACCCCCACGTCCGAATCAGCGGCCAGGATATTCCATAACCAGCAAACCACGTAAAGGAGCACAGAAATGCGCTGGAGACACATCATGCTGGAACCAAAGGCATTTACATTACATCAAATACATGTCGTAGTAGTCACGAACGGAATACCTGGCCACCATACGAAGACAACCTGCGTAGCTGCAAGATGCAGCCTTTTAAATACCAGTTTAACGACGGCTTAACGTCCCACAATGGGGCCCGCGCATGCATGACACAATATGCGCGGCGAACGTTTTAAACATTATCGTCTGGAAAGATATGCAAATACTGTTGTTGATATATCCAATAAAATGTTTTTTTTTTCTTGCACTGGCAATGACGTCATACTTTGCTTTTCGTATTTTTCTCATAAACCATGGATCGTACAGAAACGCTTCTTTGGGCAGTTTTTATGTACTCTTAACGAAGAATCTAGCTGTGCAGAGTTTATGCGGTCGTTTTGAGACACCCTGTATATAAATAAATATCTTATTATGACTCAATTTTTTGTAAATTTAAACAGACAATGATTAACATTCGCATCGATTCGCTTTTCGAAAAGTTTTATACATCGTCAAATGCACAAATCTCTTTTTATGGTTGATTGTTGTTCTGCTGAATCAATATTAAGATAATTATATTAAATCCTCAAGTACACACAATACATTATGTCGCAAGTATTCGAGAACGAAGACCTTAGAATAACAATTATTTAAAACCTATTATTTAATACAAATATAAATACAAAAAAAGTACCAAATAACCATTAGTGATGATTATTTAACATAAAACATATGTAAGAGAAGGGTCAAATTAACGCTTGCGTAAGTTAAATCGCTGCGTCACATTTTCTCCATGATTAATTATTTTCGAGAGACAAGTAAAATGACGCACTTTGATGCTGTGATATGTAGACACCACCTGCTGTGAACTATAATAAATACAGGATTATTTGTGCCATGTTAATATTTCTACTTAATTTTATGCATTAGCTGTAAGATATAAGTTTACATAAATATAAATTCCGTGGTGCTATTAGTATTTACAGTGTTTCGAAATTATAAAACCACCCCAAATATCATTCATTTTAATAGTATACTACATAAAATGAATAATTTTAAAATACTAAAAGCACATTTAAATTAAGTTATATTTTAAATAAATGTTTTATTTTTCAAGAAATTGTATCAAGGAATGTTTTTCATAGCTAGGAACGTTGTTTTCACAAAATATAATGTAATATCTAAATACTTATACATGGGGTTTTCACTTTCTTTTGCGAAAAAATCCGTTTTCATCGTTATATTCTTTTATTTTAATATGTAACCCAATTTCTCAATAATAATAAGTTCCTAAAATGACATGAGCCATATTGTAAAAAAACGAAAAATATTAAAGATTGTCTTATCAATTTCTGTAAAATACATCTAATGTGTTAAAAATTTTTGAAAACACATATTTTCAAATATAAAATAATATATTTATTATAACTTTCTTGCTTTTAAATTAGTAATTATAATATATACATTAGTTTTAAAACAGTAAAATGATTCGTGTTTCTTTGTTTAAAATGCATGTTTAAACTGTTTGTTCAAAACCCGTTTTTATATGTTTTACTTAAATTTTATAGCAGTGTCTGCCAATTTTTTTCAGTTAAAAAACTATAAGGAAAAAAACTTTTTTTTCCTTGTAGTTTTTTTATATAGTGATTTTTTACTTCTTTCCTTATTGATAATTTACTTCGAAGTTTATTTTTACAATATTGTTTTGATTAAAACTAATTTACTAAATTCAATTTTCATAAATTAATTTATGCTAGTAATAAAATAATAAATTTTATAGCTAGACAGAAAACAATAGACTTTGCAGCGCGAAATGGCTGAATATATTAACTATTAATGAGTAATAGATAAGGCATCGGCCTTCCGTTCGGAAGGGCTGGGTTTGAGTCCCAATGCCGTCAAAGATCCACCGAGTACATATGCAATGTATGTGCTCTTTAAATCTGTGGAATCGAAAGTCCTGTGGTTGGTCGTTGAGTAGTTATCATAGGTGTAATGGTCTGGAGATAATTTTCCTCCCTCTCCAGATCAAAGTAAAATTAATGAGATTGGAACCTCAGGTGGTGCCATCTATCGGAGGAGTCTTAGAGTAAAGACGTATTTTCACTTTTGTGGTGCTCTGATTAAACGAAAAATGTGCCCTCCTAATTTAATTTCACTAGCAGTCGACTTGCGAATTTTGGGTTGTTCAAGTGCCATAAGTAACAACAACAACATGTAATAGAAGTAAATTTTGCTAAAAATGAATGAAACGCTTAAATAGATCATTAATCATAATTTAATTTAATTATTTTTACTACTAATGTTAATATATTTATTTTTGAATACTACTATTAATATTATTTTTGAATAAATATATTTTTCAAGGAGTTGTGCGAATGTATTTTTAATTAATTACGCGAGAATAAAAGCAAATAATACAAAATGGCTAGTTTTAAAAAGACGTTATATTTTTGGTATTTTCTCTTTATATATTATTTTTCATTTTTGAATATTTTAGATAATTGTGTTCATATATTTTTAGCATGTATATTATACATATAAAGAAAGAAGAAACAGAATAAAAAAGCCATTTTGAACTCATTATTAGTTATTTTTTTTAAGGAAAAATAAATAAACCTTAATTTTCACGCTTTTTGAATAATTAACTGCATATATTTTTTTCACTGAATTTTATATATGGAAATTAAATAATTTTTTATAGTTATTTTTAAATTGATGAGAATGTTCTTAGCTCAAATAAGTTTTCTACTTTTTGGTGTTTTTTATTATTTGTAGTTTATTAAATTTCATAGGTGAAAAAATTGCTTACTTCCAGCTATTATTGTAATATTTTGTTATACCATAGGTTTGTCTATAATATCGAATGTGTATTTTTTTATGGGGAAAATTAATTTATTGAAATCCGCAAGTTTTAATGGTCGATAATGGTGGGGTATTCCAATGACATCACCACATTCGTGCTGCGGTTTTTACTGAAAGAATATTATTGATCGTAATCTTAACTGTAATTATAGATGGCCAAACTTTTGCAGAAATGAAATAAGCTTTACCGCAATTGCTCATTTTTTTCGCGTTAATAGTTTCATGAACTTTTACGTCTTTAAGTAATATGTATACCGCGAATAATGCGTTAGTAATAAAGTTTCTTAATGAATGTATAAATAAAAAACGCATGATCTTAATTGAACAGGTGGATTACGAAATTGTATTCATCACATATTTAGTTTAAAACGAAGGGGAAATTATTTTTTACATGTTAATACGGTCAATATCTTTTTATTTACAGTCCAACTATATGGGCTTATCAATAAGAAACTGTTGTGATAACTTTTTACCTTTAAGAAGGGCAATCTTAGATCAGAGATTTTCGCAACTTCAGAAATTCTTCCTCGTAATTGTTCCATAACCGAATCATCCAACTCTTCCATTTTTGCTGCTGTTTTGGCATCAACTGGAAAAGTAATTTTTATGTAAGCAAATGTAATGTATTAAGTACATACAAGATGGCAAAAGCATTTAAAAATATTTCGTTATTTCCAGTTATATGAAATATCAATCTAAAAAAGATTCGTATTTGGATTTAAATGGAAAATATGTTCGCATGTATGTCATAATTCTGTGTGATATAATATTAAGCAATGCTATATATGTAAGACTAAAACCATTATACAAATTATGGTTTTTAAAAAATAAGAAAAGATTTGTACAAGTACATAAGCATTGTTTCCAAATAAAATTTCTTCCACATCGCTCATACTTATCTTTAAAAATTTCATCTAGCACTTTATGTACAGACATTTAACTCGTGTTCCAATGCTTAATGTTAAATCTTTCCTAATTTTATTAGTGTACAAATAGAAGAATACAATTTGTATTTTCTATTTTTATTCAGTAGTAAACAGAAACTGAAGTATCGTAAGATCCAGAGATAAATGATCTGAAGTAAGTTATTGTTACAACACATAATCTTGAATGTCTCTCAGATCTTCATGATTTTCACCTAAATAATTATAGTGTGATGCTAATTTTATGCAATGATTAGCTATTTCATTCAAGTCCCTCTTTGGAATCAGGAGCGATTAAATAGTCAAATAACACTGATTAAATTTACGATAAATATTGTTTTTATTTGACTTGTAAGAAATCAAGTTTGTATCAATGGATTTGCATTAAACTCAACACTAATACATATAGAGATATATATGGGCACGGTTTATGAAATACAATAAAATGCAACACGTATAATAAAAGCAATATGAATTAAGTTTAAGTTATGGGATTTGGAAATTGAATGGAAAAAACAAACATATTTCAGTTATTTTGTGGTAAATGGGATTCAGAAGTCATTATTTCATCACATTAAATTAAAATCACTGCAAAAGAAAAAAATCCTTTTCTTTCTTAATATTGCTGGAGCCGAGAAATCGCCAAAATATTAAAAATAAGTAGCCAAAAGTCACCAAACGAAGGGCCTAATAATTATTTAATATTAATAGTTATTATGAATTTCAATTATTATCAACTGATTTTCTTATACTCTTTCATTTTATCGACGCAAGCGTTGAAGTCGCTAAATGGTACTCTGACTCCAAATAAAATGTCTTTTATTGCAATCTTTATCCTTTAGGTAAAATTTTATATGTGTTATCAAAATGCTTATTTTACCAAAAAAGAAACAATTTATAGCTAATATTAGTAATATTTTATGTATTTCATTTGCTATTAGTTCGAAAAATTATGCCATTGGAGTGAAAAAGTACCGATTTTTTTAAAATATAGAATCTATATTTACTCATTGGAATCTTCGACAATATCATTACGAATTATAGTGGTAAATTTTATTACTAAGCACATTTAAAAAGCATTTCAAAATAATTTATGTAACCAAAAAAAAAGTAAATTTGATTTTGAACTAATATTTTTCTCACATGTGAAGTAAAAAGGCATGTGAAGAGGGAATAAACTAGATAATGGTTTTATCAATTGGTTGACATGAAATTACAGGACATTAATTTTGGATGAATTATTCCAGAGAATCAACACTACTTCCTTGTGTAGCTCTAGAACGTAACTACTAACAGTACAAATGAAACTTGGTTAATATAGTCAGATATTTCTTCTATTCTTACCACTGAACACTAAGATGAAGTAAGACTTGTCTTCCAAAGAAGGAAAGCATCTGCCCAATCTGAATGAGGAATAAATGTCCGGAAAGATGACGTCATCGAAAGCAAAGATGTTGTATTGTAAATTAACAATCACCTATATTTGTAAACAGAAGTTATATTTTTGTTAAGTTTATTTAATTACATGCTTAAATCCAAAAGATGCTGACAAATCTTTTTAAATGTCTTGCTTACTTTCTGCTTTTCGTCGTAACCTTTAACTTCGTAAAAAACTGGTACTCTAGTTTCAGATTCTCCGTCCACAACAACTTCATAATATTCCTAAATAAATTATGCAACTTTTTAGAGCTTATTTTATGCAAATGATTATATATAAAATATCTAATGAGATTATTTTTAAGTGAATATGAGATGATATTCTAAAAAGAAACTTACTTGTGAGTAATACACAGTTACGACTAACTTTTCTAGGGATTTCTTCATAAATGTGACTTTTTCTTGCATGCTTTCAAACACATCAGACCAAATACCTCTTACCAATTTCTAGAATAAAAAAGAGTTTAATTAAAAATTTTTATGAGTTGTTCATGATTGTAGAGTTAAAGAGATGCAAAATTTTCAGGATGCATAAACATTTTATGCATTTTATCGGCTAACCATAGAATTTATTTAGCAAAAGCCGCGATTGAAATGGTGCATGAAAAAAGGGGGTAAAGAAATAAATATTACTATGTTAATTACTTAAATTTCCAAGGCGGAGATTCTCGCAGTGGACTCTAATACAACCCTTGTATCTTCTGACATCCTCGAGTGCAAAAATGTACTGATAGGGTTGTATAGTTTAAACCGAAACTGCAAAACACATTCAACAAAAATTGTTGCCTTAAGTGGTAGTCAAATTGCAAAGTTGATCCTTGAGTTTTAATATCTGTCTTTCAGAGCTTCTCCCAAATTTTTTTTTAAAAGAACATTAGATCCTAAAAACGTTTAATGAATGTAAGCCCTTTGTACGATGGAGTGTCTTTTGTACGACGGTTCTCGATAAGATCTTGAATCTAATTTGTTTCTTGCTGAAGACCAGAAAAGCATTTTCACCCATCCTAGATTATTGTTTGCCAAAAAAAGTCTTTTTGGCAAAACTTAATGCAATGTAGCTAAGTAAAATATTTTTTTGTCAATGGTTTTGTGTGATTCAAAGTCTGCGATATTTTTAGAAGCAGCAACGGGAAAAGAAAAAATATTTACCTTTCCCAAGTAGTAAAACTTGCCATCTAAATTGAGAACTTCTCCTGGTTCCTTTAGGTGACCCATCATTTTTCCGTCATAACCTTCGAAGAAGGAATTCCTCAATGGCTTGATGTTACATGTTTGTCCATCTACCATGCTGTACGTCACACCTGAGGATAAATGGAATATGTAAGATAAATATGGAATGCACATTAACTTAAATATGGACACATATAAGCCTAAGCGATATTCCATATTTATGAGTACATATGTTTATTTAGTTTTTTTTTTTTTTTTTTTTTTTTTTTTTTCAAAAAAATTCCAAATTTGCGTTGGTTTATGTATTTGTGCATGAATGGTATACGAAATGTTTTAGAAACTATCGGATCAATATTAAAATTTTAAGTAGAGAGAATTTTACTCTTGTTGTTATTTCTGATCTCTAGTTGGCATGGCAAAATCAAACCAACTCCATAAATGCAAAAAATTCCAGAAAAACTAAAAAAAAGTCAAAAGGTTTGGAAAACACTTCTTCCAATTTAAAATATGTTCAGGTGAATCCTGATCAGATTTACACTTGGTGCAAGACTTGAAGTTTTTTGTCCCTGTTCAAAAGAGAGACCTCAAGTGTCCAAATGCAAATCGCAAGAAACCACGTCTTTTGGCATCTGTTGCCTATGGAAATGATAGCAAAAACTAAAAAAAAAATCAAGAGGTTTGGAAAACACTTCTTCAAATTTAAAATATGTTCAGGTGAATCCTGATCAGATTTACACTGACTTGAAATTTTCTGTTCCTGTTCAAAAGAGAAAGACCTCAAGTTTCCATTGCCAAATCGCAAGAAATCACGTCTTCTGGCATCTTTTGCCCTTGAAAAAGATAGCACCACCAGGGCTTTTCCTAGAATACCAATGGTGTTCAGAAAACGTTTCCATAAATCCTTATTCAATATGTAATTCTCTGAGAAAACCTCACAGAAGGTGGAACAAATATCTGGTTGAAAAGTAACAAGATCAGAGTATCAGCCATCTCGTTGTCGGAAATACCTACATAAGATGGTCGCATTGGACATGGATTTAAAAATCATAAGAGTTTGTTGATGAGAGCTAGAATGGACAATCTATCCCTGTCACAAACCACTATCCAATTACTAAGGTGTGGAATTGAGGAGTTTTATCCATAAAGCTTATTCTCATTCCTTATATCTGTAACCAAGTATATTTTACTCTTAAATATGCTTGGTTACAGATATAACTAGACATATCTATTGGCTGTCTTTTATAGGCGTGAACATTATTTAAAAAATTATTTTTTCTTTAGCTTACCTGTATTAAAATCATACAACTCTGAAACGTATCGCATTCTTGTGTACTTGTCAAGACGAGCTAACTTTGAATCTCCATCATACCACACCTATGAAGTTAAAAAGAAAGAATCTGAAATGTGCATATAATGAAATCATAAACATATAATGCGAAAATTGATGTATATTTTAGAGACATAATATTTCGTTTTAAAAATTTTTGAAATTAAATTTTCATCTGAGATTAATTTTTTATTAAAAGAATTATTAATTGGCTGTCTTTTATATGTATCAATATTTTTGAATCAATATTTTCAATTTTATATGTATCAATTTATTATATCTTTTATATGTATCAGTAAAAAATATAGTTTATACATTATTGATACAATTTGTAACTATTGTTCTTATAATGTATTTTTTAAAAATTTGTTTATAATCTTTTAAAAATTTTGTTTTAATTAACAGAATTCAAAATGTTCATTAAGATTTCTGGGGACATGCAATAACTTAGCTATGATAATTAATTTAAAATTGATTGACTATATAATTTTATATTGTTAATTTACAGAAAAATATTATTTAAAAGTTATGGACATTGTAAATCACACATAAATATAGGAAACAATCTCTTTAATTAAACCTATTTACACTATGTTGAAATACAAGAAAATTACATATTTAAATAATGAGAAATCACTATAAATTATATGTTTTTATTAAAGTCTCCCAAATTCACTAATGAATCACTAATGTAATAATATCTAACCAGTAATAATTCATAAGAAGGAAATGAAATGAAATGAAGTCAAGAAAAAAGCATTGACTTTTTTAAATTATACTAAATGCATCCGTTTATTAACATAGATAAAAGCCAATTAATACGGTACTTTTCCATACGGCTTTTGATCCTAAAAAATAGCATATTTTTTATGAAGAAGCGAAAATAATATAACATTGATACGATGATTTTCTTGGCTTAAAATTTTATTTTAAATTTAATATATCCTAAATCAAATTTTTTTGGTGTGCAAAAATTGATTAAAATGTGATAAATAATGAAAACAAGCTTACTGCTAAACAAATCTAAAGCTAGTTGGTGCAAAAGTTGGTGATAATTTTGTCGGTTAAAAGAAACATTACGGTTACAAATCACCAAGGGCAAAAAACAAGTAAATACAGCAAAATTTAATTTTGTCTCATTAAAAAAAGGTACTATTACATTATATTTTAGAGCAATCGATCATCGATGTGATTGCTAAACAGTTTTCCCAAAAATAAACATTAGCGTTTAAGTAAGTTTTATCAATAAGTGATAATCGCTAAGTTTATAAAATGTAAATAAAATATTTGCATTATTTTTTAGTATTTTCTGAAAACATAAGGATTTTTAAACAATACATGATGCAAATGGATTATTTATGACAATAATTTAAGATATTTTTCTTTCTCGTTTTGGCGATTATCAAAAGCGCGGGGGTGTATAATGGTAAAGTACTATTAATACTATTAGGGAATACCAAATTCATGGAATTGACTTGTTATGTTATAAATTAATTATTTTAATTTTTAAGATTAGTAACATAGAACGTTTAAACTAGTTTTCTTTTGCTTTTTCTCACATCTCAAGTAAACTCATAAGCTATAAATTAAAAGTTGAATAAATTTTAGTGATATATGGATTTTTCAAGTTGTTCATGCACACATTACCTGCTGAAATTCAATGTCTGTCACTTCCTTGTCGGCTGCTTTGAGAAGATCAACTACCTCAGCAGAGTACTTGTAAATTCTTGGGAAGTTTGGCATCTGTTTAGTCTGTTTTTTCGTAAAGCATCCGATACCTGTAGGAGGCTAGAGAGGATAATTAGATAATTAATAAATGAAAAGATATCTTCTTTTTCTAATTTGTAGGTGATTGCTGATTGTTCAGCTTTTTAGCATCCAATTCAAACCATATGTAAATTTGAATTTTACAGTAGACGCTTGTTTTTACAAACTGCGTCATTTACGACAAACATTTACGAACACTCACGTTTTTCTAGTCCCTTCTATGACACCGTAAAAGCAATGATGATTTCAATTCTCATTTACAAACGAAACTTTTGAAAATTCTCTTTTCTGTGAGCTTTCGTTTCTGATAAAATTTCCTTTTTCCGTTTTTTCTTTCTTTATTTTTATGATCTGATATTTTTTCAATTTTTTTAATTTAATTTTTTCTTATATAACACCTGGGAACTCGATTCATTCTCGAACAACGAAGCGACACGTGCATTCGGATACTGTTCCCAGAATGACGAATAGCAGACATTCTGCGTAAAGTAGCCGAAGACATATGGATATCAGACATTTGATGGGAAAAAAACTGTGGTGCCGAATTCGACTCGAATTTTGAGGAAAAAACAAAGAAATTATTTTACACCTTGAAAAAAAATGGAAAAATATGTTTTATAAAATATAGTTTTTAAATAGAAAAAAGATAAATGATTACTTTCCATAATCTTCATCAATAAAATAAATGTAAGTACTGTTTTTAAGAATGAATCTTATTTTGCATGTGTTTCTTATAGTGATTCTAAATAATCGTTTCTAGTATATTTCATTTATACAAAAAATATTTGAGGTAACAAAATCAAATCTTAAATACCTAATATATTATTTTTCTTTATTACGAATTATTTTACCGATCTCTACGAGTTCGTACAAACAAGCTTCTACTGTGTTATGAAGGCATGATTAGATAATTAAAATTTTGGAATACATATCATACAATAGATGTTGCTAAATGAATGTAAAAATGGTCACAGAATATTTATCCCACCAAATCGCGTTTTTATCACAACCAAGCATTTTGATATTGTGGATAAAATGTTATGCATTATATTAAAAACAAATAAAAAAATGTGCATTTGTTTCTGTTCTAGTTTTGGCAATGGTATTTTCGTAAGAAGAAACTGAATCTCTTACGCATTTTATTTGAAGTTTAAATATAAATAAAAGAATTTCATTTCATTTCATGCTGATGCAAAAACATAATAAAGTTACTTTTTTGGTTAAAGTTTAGTAAATTTTAATGATATTTAAATGTATGCATAACTTTCTGTGTGTCAGTGCGTTTTATTGTGGTGAGCTAGGCAGATAATGTTCAGGCGTTTGGAAATTCAAAGCGTATTTTTTGAAAAGAAATCCTTTTCTTTTCTCTTGATTCAGACGATTGATTAAAATAACACGAATCGAAATTTCCCCTAAAAATATACTTTTAAACTGAACATTAATCTATTCGAAATATTTTTAAAATTTAAGCAATATATTCTTTCTTTCTTACTCAATTAATTATTAACAGTACACCAATTATGGCCGAGAGCAACAATATGTGAAGTTAAATAAAGCAATCATGGGGAAGACATCATACAGTCGAATTTAATGGATTGCGCATGCGTTGAAATGCATGCGCTACATCTAAAATAAACCACACAGATGTATAAATAATGTAGTTTTGTGTTTTTTATAAATCTCTGCGACCTCTATTGTTCATTTGAGTAACGAGATGTTACGTAAATATATTAATTAATTTTGGAGAATTTTTATAAAGAAGCAATAAGGAACGCATTAGAGTTTAAAAACGCGATCTCATGGAATTCTCATATGCTATCAAAAGTTAACTACTCTTTGAATACCACATATACTGGTAAAAATATTCTCACTGGTACAGAAAAATAGAATGAATAAAATTGTATTGAGTTTGGGATTTTTATAGCGTGATAAAAAGTCACAGATTCAATAAGTGCAAATTCAAAATAATATAAATTTAATGTATTTTTGAGCATTTGTTCTTTTTTTTTCGTAACATTAGCGCGCCAGATCGCTACCTTTCATTTCAACATTAGTAAATTCTGTTCTCACTTCGTGCATAGATATTTTAAATTGTGTCTCTGTAGAATTGACGTTTGTATTTAAAAAGTAATATACAGGAATATTACGAAATTATTATCTTATTAAAACCTTATTTATACGCTCTCTGTATTCTTTAAAAAATGGCTAGAATTAACATTACGGTCACCAGTCGCCAAGAGCAAAAGATAGCCAAACGTAGCAGATTTTAGCATATTCTTTTTCGTTGCCAAAATATTCGTCAAAAGCACTTAATAGCCAAATATAGCCTGGTGCTGACGAAGAATTATAATTATGTATGATAGATAATTTTTAATTAATCAGATTTATTATTTGAATTTGAGTTATTTACATTTTTAGATAAGTACTTAATGCGTGGAAATGCTTTATAATGCTCACTTTTACCCATATTATGATTAATGTGTCTTTAAATAAAAATAAAGTTAAAAATAAAGGTAAGATTTTTTATTCAAATTATTTTCGCAGAGATCAGAATTATATTAAAATAATTATCTTTTGCCATAAACACTATTGCGAATTGTTCTATTGTATTGGAAGCTTAAAGTTTAATTATCAGCTTTTCTGCTATATTTTCTTATAATTTTGTTATTAGCTAAGTTAAATTAACGTATTTTATAATTTTCATTAAATATATTTAATTTTATATGTCAGAGATTTTATTTTAACTTTAACAACCTTTTTTTATCTTATGAATTCTGAAGCTTTATCGTAATATTATAATTCCGTAAAATAATATGCTTTATTATGCACTTCTTAGATAAAATCCGAAAATATAATTTTCCATTTTAATAATTTGGATATTTTTTTATTAAACATTAATTTTTAAATTAATATTATTACACCTATTGAATTATAGTTAATCAACGTAATTCTAATTTTATTAAATTTTAGTTTATAAACATAAATCTTATTTGGATTCTTATTATTAAATTGAATTATAGTTAATATACATAATTCTTATTTGGGAAATATTATGTTTTTAATTGATATGAATTTCCAGACAGTTCATTTCTTTCCTTGCAACATACTAACGTTAATTTCGCTTTACATTTTTAAAAGAAATTAAATCAACTCTTTATATGTTCTTATATGTCGTTAGGGTAGTGATTTAAAAATACAATTTTGTTCCGATTTTCGTCTATGTTTTAATTCAATTAATTTCTTTTTATAAAAAAAGAGCCAATTTTTATCCATTAGGCCTGATGACCGAATTCTAATAACTACATCACCCTCACTTTGGCGAAAAAAATTGCTAAAAGTCACCATCTTGATCGTAATGTTCCCCTTCATTAGGGAAACTAATAAAAAGCAGTTATATATGTACTATCAGAAGACATTTGAGAGAGTATAACACTGAATAGATGGATACGAGAGGTAAGAATTCAGTGTATCGTCAATTTTCATATTAGTTAATTATTAGCTTCAACTTCATTCTATCTAATATATCCTCATGGCTAAACACAAGACAGTTTTTTGTTAGAATGGAAAGGCATAGAGTAAGGAAATAATGGTGTTTTAGAAGGATATAAAAAATATAAAAAAGTTGATTTACGGTTACCCTTTGATTTTTTGGTGAATTTTTTGACGCCAAGATAGGCGCCAAAATGTGAATAACAAAATGGTAACTCTAAAACAACGTTAGTTAAAGCCATGAAAATACCGGGGTTACAAGAAATTTAATTTAATCGTCAAATTATTTGCCAAACCAAGGAGTACGCGTTTTCACACAGAACCCAACTAATCGATTTTCGAGACATTCATTTTATAAATAATACATCTTAGATTATCACCATTAAATTTTATTGCCCCCTATGTATTTTTAAGAATTTGAGGCAATAACATTACAGCAGTTAACTCTCTAAAAGATAGAGAAATTTTTCTTAAATATTTATAAATTTTAATTATGATTCTGCAAAATTTTAAGATTAAATTTATGCAAACTCAAAAATCTTTTGCAAACCTGTTTTTTTCTGTGCGTTAATTGCATAAAACAATCAAAAACTTTTCGATAATCAAGTTAAAATGTTCACATAAAATCTTATAGTTCCTAATCATCATAATTTTGTTGCTCGTAACTATAATAGATATTCGTGTGAAAATATTCTGTAAATATACATTTCTAATGACCACAATAACATTATTGTCCTCGATAACATGAATTGAATATGGAGACCAATAGGTCACTGTCTTACAAAAGGTTACTTAATTGACTATGTGAACAAATTATGTTTTAAAATTATTCTGTCCTTGAATAATTAAAAAATTAACTTAATTTCGTTTGCTGTTATTCTGACAATGTCTAAAATGATTTTTGATTGTTCAAAATGTATTATTTTCATTTTATCACTTTTCAGATTTTGCAATTATAATTTTACAATGCATATTCACAAATGTAATTGATACTTTTGTTTTGAGAGGTGGCTTATGATAATCCCATTTTGCGTCTGTGAATAACTGGAAATAACAACTTTAATCTATTTTATTGTTAAAACTATGGAAGGCAATGGCATTATATGCTACAAAATCGTAGATGCCTTGATTGAAGAACAAGAACATAATCGCTTTTTTCTAACTGGCACTGGGTGATTAACCCTTTGCCACAACAAAGACGGTAACTGTTACTCATTACCCGCTGGGTATTTGTGAACCAAGTCACTCACGGAAGCGAGTAGCATTACCCATGTCACACCACAAGCCCATTTATAGAGTAAGCTGTACATTCATTCATCATCTCAACAGAAATGACAAGGAAATAGAGAGAGAAAGGAACATCTATATCTGAACAGGATTCGAATCCGGGACCAACAGCCATGAATGCTAACCACTCAGCCATCAGCCGGCAAAAACGCGAATAATTATGTGCTTTAATGACTTCGAATTTCACAAAAATAAAAGGAAAGTGAAGTTACTGCTTAAATTGAAATTTCTGTAATGAACTACATTGATAGAAAAAAAAGCAAATCTTTTTATTTAAATTTATGTGCTGGGATTGTGATAAGTATTATTAATGATCTCCTGAACTGAAGTTAAATGTTGTAGGGACTTTGTGCATAAAAAAATACCTTCTGTAAACTAAATTATTATAATATCAAAGGCAAAATATTAAAATAATTACTACCCTTACAATAAAGTTATATTGATAACTATTGATTTGGGATTATAGAATCACACGTAATAAAGTGTTATAAACCTCTAAGATAATTTCTTACATTTTAAGAATGAGTTTCCTTCAACTTACTTGGAAACTTCGCCAGTCTTTTATGTCAGGTCGGAAGTATGCGAAATCTGTTAATTGATTGACGGGCATTATCTCATCCTTTGATTCAGATGATTTGGAAGATGTTCCTCTGGCTTCGATTCGGACAATGACACGGTAGCCATCCAGATTGTACGGCGTCTTCCATGTATCCTCTGCAATTATGAATAAGTCGCAAATCATTAGGTATTCCATTAGTTATTAATCATTTGGTATTTCCTTTTAGAGATCATAGCTCATTAAAATTAGAATATGAGTACCAAGTAGGCACAGGTGCCGTATAATCCATGCACCAAATTCCGAGATTGGCGATTTTTTGGCAGATTTTCTTATGTATCTGGTAACCTTTTTTTGTTACGTCATACATATGGTGACCTATAAGAATTATGCAGAAAATTCTATTTTGGTAACCCTAGTATTTACGTCATCGCGCACGTCACGATACGTCATCTTGGACATTTCTTCATCGCCAAAAAAATTCAGAAATTGGAATCATGGATTATACGGCACCTGTGCCACCAAGTATATAATCCTAGTTATTTATTCCTCATTTAGTGATGCGATCTGATTTCAGAGGCAAAATTGTCAGGAAAGAATTGACTAAACAATGGCATAACCATATTATTTATTGTATCAATGAATAAAATCCTTATATTTTAATGATTTTATCAACGCTAATGTTATTGAATTATAATTTACTTATATAATGAAACTGTATCGCACGACATCTTTTTAGAAATAAACTAATCTTTAAAATAATCAAATTAAAGATATACAAAACAATTATCCAGCTTCTGGCTGTGAAACTTGGACCCTGATATTAAAAGATATTAATAACTTAAAAATATTTGTACGTAAAATATTGAGAAAGATATATGGACCAATTCAGGTGAATAATAATCTATGGAGAATAAAAATAGGAAAATGAAAGCACTCATTACAGGCAGAGACATGTGTGTTTTAGAAGCGATTGAAGTAATTAATTCATCAGTTTAAACACTGTATACTTATAAAATATAATAGCCAAAGTAAAGAAAAGTAATTTAAGGATAAAATTACACATTACTTGCAAAATAGTAGTAGTACGTTATATTCTCTCTTTCACTTGTAGTTTCCAGGGAAAATTTGTCACACTTAATGTTTCTAATAATTGCATCATCTTCATATTTCTAAAACGAAAGAAAAAATTGGATAATTACTTAAATATGATGCTAAATTCAATTTATGTTATTTAAATTATTATTTAAATGGTTATTAAATGTTACTTAAATGATTTCTATAAAATTCATTGCAGAATTCCAAAAAGAAGCAAACAAAGCCAAATATTTAAAGTATCTATCATCAGAAAATAACAAGTACAATTATTTAAGGAATAGCTTAAGAAATTACATAATATTGTATTAAAATATTAATCACTAAAAATCAGGAATTATATATTATGTATACCTTCAAAATAATTGGGCATATAAATAAAAATAATAATAAAAGAGCTTATGATTTTAATAGAACTATCGTAGCTTTAAGATTATTCTTGGCATATTTTCTTATCGGTTAAATAATTTTTAAAAAAACATATAGAAGTCAGTTTTCGTGATCATCGAAGGTAGTAACAAGAAAAGTAACGGGTATCACGTCATAAGTATTGTTCGTTACTTTGTAGCAGTCGAAAATTCTTTTAGTAGTTTCTTTATAGCAGTCGAATGCAAAAATATTCATCATATATAATATAGAACTTAGCTCAATTTTTATTATTTTGTTAAATAAACAATTGTTGATTTAAATCTGAAATTAAAATCTTGATCACATAATGGAGCACAACTTAATTGATATCATTTCCAAACAAGACTTTTTTTCAAATTTTAGATCTAAAATATTCTAATAATTTTACAATGGTATTGTGCTATCAAGTTTTCATTTTGGTTAAAGGTAGCTACTTCAGCATATTTTTTTACACAGATGAAGAAGCGTAATAATTGCAGTAATTACTGCAATTTTAATCACATGCTAATCAAATCTAAATGTAGTAGCTAAGTTATAATATTTAAAAAATCTCATTTTTGTAGAAGAACATTTACATCTCTTGTATTTATATATAAACTGCACATATAAGAACTTATATATATTCTAACTCAACAGATTCATAATTTGGTTCTAATCACTAACATTGAAAATCAGAGCTATGTGGCGACATCTACCGTTCTTAAATAAAATTATTTGTCATCAAGAAACGAATTGGTCGAAAATCGAACCACCTATTTTAATTAAATTTAATTGTCACGTAAAGTCAAAACATTAAATTAATAAATAAGTAACCTTGAAGATTATAATAAATATTCCATGCTATCTTTTTATATATGCAGTTTAATCTTAATATAAACATGTGAATTTAATTTCTTAATGAAATAACTCGTCGAAAAATATTTAACCAGTATTAAGCAATTTTATTTATTTTATTAAACATTATGGATAAAATATATTATTTTTTAAGTAAAACAACATCGGATACTTACAATTTTCTCCCTGTTAGCTTCTGCCATCCATATTGGAGCTGAAGGTCCGATAATCAATGGATTTTTGTTTAACCAACCGAAGAAAATAGGCTGATAGTAGTACATTGATTCGTCCTCATCCCAGGATTTGCAGTCATTCCCTGAAATATGGAATATTTAAGTTTAGTTGTGCGATCTATATAAATTCCATAATAAATTTAAATGTTTATTAACAGCTTAGCAGATTCTACAAAAGAATCTAAAAGATTTTCTATAAAAACATGTCGATCACTTTCGCCAAAACAAATATAATACAAGATTTTCTAATAAAATATGTATTAAAATACCTTCAGCAATAACCTTTTGCGATTTCGATTAGTAGATAGTGTTTTTGAGTTTATTTACTTTTATTGTCTCTATTATTAGAAATATGTAAAGATTATTTGGTACTTTTCCATTATATCCCCGCTTTTGACAATTGCCGTAATGGGGAAGAAAAAAATCGTAAATTATTATCATAAATATTCTATTTGAATCATGTATTGTTTAAATAACGGTTATGTTTTCAGAAACTTTAAGAAAAAAATGATGCAAACATTTTGTGCTTTCATTTTATAAACTAAGCACAATTATCACTTATTATAAAACTTATTTAAACGCCAATGCTTATTTCTGGGGAAACTGTTTAGCAACCACATCTCTGATCGATTGCATATGTATAATGTAATAATGCTTATTATTGCATGTGTATAATGGGTACTTTTCCATTTCGCCGGCGCAAATCTCGCCAAGCGAAAATTAAACTTTGTTGTATTCAGTTGTCTTTTGCCTTTGGTGATGTATGACCTCAATTGCTCTTTTAAATGTTAAAATTATCACCAAGCATTATTTTGCACCAAGTTTGAGCTTTTTTTTTGGTATTAAGCTTGTTTGCCAATTTTTAGTCAATATTTACACAAAAAAGTTCGATTTAGTACATATTAAATTTTAAATAAAATTTTGATCCAATAAAACCATCGTATCAACGTCATATTATTTTCCCTTCTGCGTATAAAAACATGCTATTTCTTTAATATAAAAAGCGGGGGTATAATTGTAAAAGCACCGATTAATTTCTAAACCAATTTACTTTTAGAATATGTTTACTGTTTGCTAACAGTTTACAATTGCTAGTTAGAATACCAAAGGCATTATATCCAAGGAATTTTTAATGTAGGAACTACGGAAAGTAAGGTTTGAAATATTTGGAACATTTTGAATTTTGTCGCATAGGAGAATGATATACTAATAGTGGTAATATCAGAAATGTCAACGAAATAAATTATGTCAATTTTCCAAATCTGTATGTTTCTTAACCTTGCGACTGTTTACAATTTCTAATGATTTATCGCGTGATTCGTGAAATTAAAAATAGTATTATATAACCTAGCAGAGTTTATGTGTGAATTTTTTTTAGAAATGTTCTTTGTCTAATGTTTAAATAAAGTCAATCATCGAAATTATAGAAAATCTTAATTACAGGGGATTAATAAAAGCATACTAAATGTAAATCAACATCAGCGTGATCTTAATGCCATTTTAACACTAGGGCTCTGAAAACAAGCAACTGTATTTTTATCAGCACTATGTTGCTTCTATAAGATGATATTTTCTCATTATACAGGTGGACACTATTATGTTTCATTATTTATTTTATGGATTATAATATATTTATATTACTGTATCCCTTATATATGATTTTTGGATTGATTAGTTTACACTGGTATTCAAAATTGGAAGAGGCAATGTTTGCAATAAGAAAATCATTTTTGACTATTTAAGTATTTAACTTAAAATCTTGATATATATTAACACATTATATTTTATACAAATAATTTTAAAGCCTTTTTTACTAATAAAAAATTATCTGGAACAATGGTTGTACAATGCATTTAAATATGTGAATTTTAGATATTAAATAGGAACATTACACCCGAAAGTTATGAACATTTGTGAAAGAGCAAGGAAAGAGTCTTATAGACAGTTTAGTAAAATAAAATTGATTGAAAATTGATGTAATTTATAATATATATATATATATATATATATATATATATATATATATATATATATATATATATATATATATATATATATATATATATATATATATATATATATATATATATATATATATATATAATCATTTACTTACCTGTCAATTCAAGGATTTCGTAAGTGTCATTATTGTAGAATACAGACATCTCTTCTCCTAATGTGACAACATCTAATCTACCTCGAGGGCCTCCAGTGCTGTCATAAAATTCCTTCGCAAAAGCTGTTATATTCTGTGAGAAACAAGTACATTGTCATGTTGAAAACACACATTAGAGAAATCTGTGTGGGCAACATGTAGCAGAAAATAATATGCGAAAATTAATTCGGATTAATGTACAAAATTAATTTTTTAATTAATTAAAATTTTAGAACCTAGTATGTGAAACATGAAAAATTAAATTTATATCTAATGGAAAATTAATAGAAAATTTAATGTGGTTAGTAAATATATGAAACATTAATTTGCAGTAGCAACTCTTTCGATAATGCCAAAAAAAAAAATTCTATTAAAAATAAATATTGATATGTGTAAAACATCCTTCTATTTAATACAGGTTTGGCGCGTTCTCTAATTTTTTTGCCAATTACTGAACAATATTTTTGGAAATCCAATCCAATCTCAAAATCTGAAATTTTGTGACATAAAAAAATTTCGCATTTTTAATATTGAAATTCCGAGTATAAATTTTCAATCTTCCGAATAGAGAGAATTTTCAAATAAATTTTGAAACGGAATTCTAAAGTAAACTTTTGACATCACGTAGTGGATAGATTAAGTAAATTTTCAAATAGATTTTTAAAATAATTTTCAAAAATTTGATAAAAAAACATTCTAAAACGATTTAAGACTTATCAAAATTTCGAATTGCGCAACATCAAAATTCGTTAGAGAATCGCAGATAATATATTGAAACTCATTTTAAAAATTCATTTTGGCGCAGGAATTTGCAGATTCGGCACATTTGGCACCTTAGAAGGATTTCGTGAGAAAGTGACTGAGAGGGTTCCTTGATCTCTTATCTTGAAAAACAAGCAGATCTTTAATTGAAAGCGCAATCAAATTTTTTTTACATCCAAGAAAAGGATTTCAAACTCCAAACTTTTGAGGCTTTCTTAGGTCAAATCCTTTCTCAGTGCGATTGTACCCAATTAGTAACATTTAATCACTTATCTATGTTCCCTCCATGACACGAAAAATAACACCATCAATGAATATGCGCTAATAAAGCTACTATAGTCACTGAAATTGAGCCTTTTTCGTAAAAACACTGAGAAATTTCTTATCATGCAAGTTTTAACTAGCAAACACAAAAATGCTAGATTTTCTAAAAAGAAAATAAGGTTTATATGTACATAAAAAAACACATACTGAAATAACAGACCATTATGAATCGAAGTAATGTAAAAATAATGTAATTATTTACATACATGTAGATATTTTTGCATTCGAAGGAGTTTATGTAAATAATATATTTTTTATTTATTAGCGTTCGCGATTAAATTAAGAATTGAACATATTCTGCACTTAATAACAGAGCATATTATTTGATGAGAGGAAGAAATTTGGCTATAAATTTTCCTCTCCTATATGTAGAGCATTAGGATATAATATATTAAATAGTAGCTTTAAGCTGATGCTACTAAAATATAGATTTTTTGATTTTGTCACAGTAAATATTATATGAAGTCAATTGAGAATGTGTTAGTCAATAAAAACATAACAAATAAACTCAAATCCCGTCTTCTTAAAAACATTGTTGCCACTTTTATATATATATAAAATTGCAATATTTTGCATTTTTCTCAATTTTTTTCAATAAACATTCCTTTTTGTGATGCCCAGTTGCATATACGTATGTAAAATGTAATTTAAAAAGGAAAAAATCGTCATAAATAGAATAATGAGCTGCATGATTTTCAAAAATATCAAATAAAATACAATCTTCAAATAATTTCCTACATCAAAATTTTTCAACTCTCTGTGATAAGAAAATAATTCTTTTAATAATTTTCGAGTGCTGAATTAATATTTCTTTCAATTCTGCTAGGAAACATTTTGTGATTCTTTTGAAAATTTCGAAGAACGTGAAATAAACATTTATAGAACTTTGGTTTCAATAAATATTTATTACACGTTCTATAAATGTTTATTTCATGGGTTCTATAAATGTTTATTTCATGTTGGAATATATGAGTTATTTGCTACATATATCCTGGTTCATAATGAGTTTCCTAAGAGGAATATGCATTAATTTAAAAAGAGAATGAGCTCATTTGTCAAGGTGTTTACTTTTGAAAACTAGATTCAGCGCTGTTTAGTCTTCAGAAAATAAGATTTCTTGCCAAATATTACAAACAGCCAAGGCAAAAAGGCAGTATAATTTCATTTTGTTTACTTTCATCGCCAATATCACCAAAATGTTTTGAATTTATTGCCAAAACAGCTACAAAGTCCATTTTCCTACCTATTTAAGGCAATCTCTTCGTAAAGGTTAAAACTTATTGATAAACTTTCGTACAAAGTGACAAATACAATACAATACTCCCGGTTAACCTCATGGTCAAGGATAATGGTGAATACGGGGGTTAGAGACCGCGATACAACCAATTCAATATTATAATCTAGAACCTCCCCCACTTCTCGTTGGAAGGCCGATACCGTAGGCCTAGTGGTTTGGGGTTCGATTCCCAATGACGTCAAAGACCCACCGAGTGCATGCGATATACGTGCTCGTTAAATCTGTGGAATCGAAAGTCCTGTGATCGGTCGTTGAACAGTTACCATGGGTGCAATGGTCTGGAAAAAATTTCCTCCCCCTTCAGATCAATGTCAAAAATTGAGGGAGTGGATCTTCTGGTGGTGCCATCTATCGGAAGATTTAAAAAAGAGCAAATACATACTTTCACCTTCGTGGTGCTCTGATGAAAACGAAAGACGCTCCCTATTGACTTAAATTCGCATTGCCAAGGCAGAGCGAGCTTGGCTTGTCCAAGTGCCATAAGTAACAACAACACAACACACAGAAATTTTTTTATAAAAAAAGGTGAAATTCGTTTTTCTCCTTATAAAATTAGAAGGTATATATAATCGCTGAAAATTCAGAAGAAATAAAGGCATCCCAATCTTCCTTGTTTATGTATTCAAATTGTATAATTTTTTTAAAAAAAAAATTACGTAGAATATTTAAAAAAATGGTATTTATTAATTTTTTTATTGATTTTTGAAAAATATTACTTTTTCCCATTGCAATACATGAGTTTATGCTTTGCTCTATGCGTAATTGATAAGAAAAATATTGGAATGCAGATAAAAAGAGTTCAAAATTCAAGATCTGGTTACTTTGTAACAAAAGGAAATTTCCTAATATTCAACCCTTCTTTGATTTCTTTTAAACTAATTTATAGTTGAGGCTGCATTTCGTGAAGCAAAATAGCATTTTACAATAGTAAATAACCTTAGTAAATAACGTTATAATTTCAAATCGTATTTGCATCACCCGTCCAAAGTTATATACTTTTTTTTCATTGACCCGCTGTTGCAACTATATGTCTATAGAGGGTGCACTGCACGAATATCTTTGTTTACAAACAGAATAAGATTCTGCGCCCAGTGATGTAGATGTTCTTTGTTCCATGTCTTGTTCCTTTTCCATGTCTTGTCCTGTTTAAGTATGTCCTATGTTAATAAAGAAATTAAAAACCTGCTCAAGGTAAGCTTATTTAGAATTTGAATTTATTATTAAGATGAATTGATTTACATGATTAGCAATAAGAGAATTTTATTAAAAAATATTACACCCGCTAAAGATTGCGGATTTGGCCGACTATAAGATTTATAACAGAAATCATATATGAGGAAAATAAGCCTAATCTGCAACACCTAGAGCTTATTTCTTATTGGAGATGAAGAAAAAATTATAGGTGCCTTAAATTCTACTATTTATGTCTGCTTGCTGAATTAAATGATATTTTTTTTTCTAACTTACCTGGTCTTCATTTGTGACAGTTACTTCAGTTTGAAAGAATTCGACTACCAGGTGAGAAAGTTTAGGAAATTCTGCAATATAAACAAAAAAAAGTCAACCCAAAATTCATTATAATTTATTGAAATAATGTATATAAATCTGTGTTGTGTACCCGATTTTATTACATAAAGCTATCTAATTACTGCTGCATCAGCGTGTTCCTCTGTATTTAGTCCCAGAGTTGGACTCAATTACTTAGTGGAAATCTTCGTAATTTTGTGAACAGGTATCAAGCAGAATACATTCTTTAGCAAGATCCTCGGTTAATTAGAGATTCGAACTCATTACCTTCCGATAATAAGAACGGTTCTCAAAGCAAATATATTTTTTTTTTACTTATGTATTTTTTTTATTTATTACTTGATTTCAAGAAGAAAATTAGTTTCACCACAGATGCGAAAAGCGATGAATTCACTTAAGTCAGCAGCTTTGGCAAAACTAATATTTTACAAAGCATATCTTTAATATAAATTAACCCTTTGGCACACGATAATTAATATTAATAGTTATTATAATAAACAATTTAAATATAACCATTAATTAAGAATTATTATGAAAAATAATTATTTTTTAATATAATTATTCTTAATGAAACCCTTACTGATATTCGTTTATGATAGATTATATCATTTCTTTTGTGGCGTTTAAATGAAACTATTTGTCACAAAAATTAAATTTTAATTTTACGCTCTCTGCGTAAACTACATGATTTATTTTAAACTAAATATTCTCTATCAAAAGTTGATGAAAAATATTTTAGACCAGTGCATTAATTTTCTCTACACTCTTTGTATTAATATTGTGAAAGTTTTACTTTAGTTTGTTTGTCGCTCAAAGGTCATTTTTTGCACATGGGGACTAGTTAGACCGGGACCTGCGGCTTAAGGTGGATTCCGAACCACTAAAAGCAGCCATACCCAAGGTGGGATTCGAACCCACGAACTGTTGAACGGAAAGCAAATGCGCTAACCATTCGTCTGCCAGCTTGGCTAATATTGTGAAAGAAATGCTAGAAATAATGCATGACATACCATGAATAATGTGCCTTTAAAATTTTTTTGTAGGTTTTAAAGTGTCACTATTTTTGATAAGTATACCGTATTTTAATGTTTCACCCGGAAACGCTACATTAATTTTGTTTTGATAGTATAGAGAAAAATTTAAATTATAAATATTCTGTATACAAAATTTTATATCTTAAATACTGCCACGCAGAGAAAAAATATTGAGTTTAATGGTGTTAAATATATTTGTGTGTGTAATCTATTTCAAGTTCACTCAGAATGCTTTTTTCCATTTAAAATAATAAATGAAATATGGAAAAAGATATATATGTTGTTATTGTTTTCTTATCAATTTTCTCTTTTTCAAAGTGAAGTTATTTGAAAAAAATAGCATACTAATCTGGATTCTTGAAAGAAGAAGAATTCATTCGAATGAAATTTAAATCGATTTGAATATGGTAACTTATTTTTGGAATGAAAAAAAAATTTTTTGTAAACTAAACAACCTAAATATTTCTAAAAATAAACATTTCTTTAGGAAACTCAAATATGTTGTCCAAAAATAAGAAAATACGTTCCAAAATCGTCAACAGATACTTTTGTGTTTGGAGTTTTGCACACACACATTTCTTTATGATGTGCAGCTATTCTAAAATGCTTAATGTTTTTGAGTAGTAATCTTTATGTATAAAAATTTTTCAACAGAATTATTGTGAAATGTAGTACTTATGTACACGTGAATGATCGTGCATTATATTATTTAAATAAAAAATAATTAAATTTGACGAATTAGTTATGTATAGGAAGTGAATTTTTTCGTCAATCCTAAATAAGTAAAACTATTTTACAAACAAAACTTGTTTATCATTCTCTAGTAAATTTTTTGCACGGGAGAATATTTTGGACAGGGTTATAAAATGAATACCGAGTCGCGTTGCAACAAACCACCCTCATCGTGGCTCAGTGGTAAAGCCTCTTTTTTTAAAATTTTAACCATTACTAAGCAATGAGAGATGAAAATTGCATTTCTAGAGTTTGTGCTATTTGTTTTCTTAAACCCCATAATTTGTTTTGAGTAGGTTGTTGCCATTTTTAAAATATTAATTTTAGAATTTCAGGGTGCTTTAGTACACCGCAACAATAAATAAAGGAAATTAACACGTTTCGTCATGACAGAACAGGATTTTTCAAAACATAGTTTTTTGTTATGAATGGGTTGTTGTACTTCTGTAATTCGCAGGTAAAAATTTTTAAGATTATCAACTGTTTTAGCTTAGAATAACGAAAATGAAATGGAGTCCATTGGTCAGTATCTTTGTTGACCACACCTACCTTTTTGACATCACCACTGAGATTTAAACGTCTGAGAGTCAGAACTGGAAGTGACTGTGACGTCACGAAGGAAAAACTGTGTTCTTCAGTTTGGAGCCAAAGAAAGAAACATTTTCAAAGTAAAACGTGTTAAGATATGAAAAACGTTGGGTCGTTTGTATGATTTTTAAATTTTTCCTTATATTTGACTTACATTTATATGATTTTTTTATATTGATTTCATTAGATTTTTAACATTCTGTACAGTTTATTTTCCCCAAGGCCATTGTTACACTAGCATACTTCCCTATACTGAGCCCTGAGTGATTCTCAAAGGTCGTGGTAGCCTAGTGGTCAGAGTATCGGGGTTCCGTCTGGAAAGGTTGGGCTCGATTCTCAATGCCGCCAAAGACCCACCGAGTACATGCGATATACATGTTCGTTAAATCTGTGCAATCGAAAGTCCTGTGGTCTGTGGTTGATCGGTTACCGTGGGTGTAATATTCTGCAGAAAAGTTCCTCCCCTCCAGATCAAAGTCAAAATGGAGCAAGTGGGTCCTCTGGTGGATTGGCGCCATCTGTCGGGAGAGTCTTAGAGCAGAGACGTACTTTCTCCTACGTGGTGCTGTGATTAAATGAGAGACCCCCACCCTTCTCAATTAAATCTGTCTCAATTTTACAGCCATGAACTAGCGAGATTGGCTTGTCCAAGTAAAAAAGAAAACAGCATATTTTCCCCAAAATTGATGCATAATGTCATCAGTAATAACTGTGATTCAGCATATTTAAATTTCCAAGGGATCTAGAACTTTTATATAAATGGACATTCATCACTCCAAGAAAAGATTTTTTTAGCCAACCAAGTTATCAAGGGTAAGTTTCATACATTTAATTATCATCCTTAATTAGAATGCATGAGTTTACTCGTGTATTATATTAGAAATAATTGAATGTTAAAATGAAGTGTTTTACGAATATTTTATGTTTAAGGTAAACCAACCAAAGCTACTATTTTAAAATTTGCTTATAAATGAAAAATTATTTTCGCTTGAATGAAAGTGTAATGAAGAATGTAAAAAAAAACAGTTTATAATACATAAATAATAATCCTTTAATCTATGTCAAATATATAAATGTAAATGCATAAATATTAATACATATTAATAACAAATTATTGTGAAGTCATCTATTGTTACAGTAACAAATATATTTTTAGTAAAAGTCTACTGTTGAAATTGCGCAATTTAAATTTTATTCTTTTCTTATTTTATTTAATTTTAATTTAATTGTATTTTGAATTATTATATAATGCGTGAATGAAGGTTTGTTTGTTTGTCGCTCAACGGTCATTTTTTGCACAGGAGGGCTAATTAGACCGGGACCTAAGGTTTAAAGTGGATTCCGAACCACTACAAACATCCATGCCCAAGGTGGGATTTTAACCTACGAACTGTTGAACTGAAGGCAAGAGCGCAAACCATTCGGCGTGAATGCAGAGTCTTTAATTAAAAACTTTTATACAACTCTAACGCTCAAAAAATCATATGGAAGAAATTTTTCTTGAATGAGAAATATATATATAGTATAATTTTACCATATTTATTCGCTCATGTGATATAATTAAATTTTATGTGAATTTCAAAACGAAAATCTGAATCAATTTTCAATTTGTAAATTCGAAATATTAATAATTATATTTAATTTATAAATAGAATTATTTATATACACAAAGATATATATATACACAAAGATTCTTTATTTATATACACAAAGAAAAAAATTAATGGAGATAAAAGTTAAATATTAATTCTTGTGTGTGATAAAATAAAATTTTTTTTAAAAATATAAGTCATTATAAACATTTTAATTTTCTAGAAGAAATAATTAGTAATTTTTTTCAGTTTTTGTATGCATATGTTTTAATTTTTTCTTTTAGAAACTTAAATAAAGAGAAAAAATACATAAAAATGTATTTTAACGTTGCTTGGAAATAAAATTTTTTTAAATATGTTATTCGATTTATAAATTTTTTTAATGAATAAAAATTAATTATTTAATTTACTTCTTGCACATGATTCTTTTATTAGCATGCTTTCAAAAATTTTGATTTAGAAATGATGAAATTAAAATATAAAAACATTTAATCGAAACAAAATATAAGCATATTTATTGATAATATAATTAATTTGCAAAAATAAAAGGTAAAAAAATAAAATTTGATGTTTTGATTAAAAAAGTTTAATTAAAACATAAAATTTTATTTTAGGTTTGAGAATTGCATTTTAAGGAGGATGATTTTGAAAGAAAAACATCTGTTGTTTTTGGGCATTTAATTACAGTTTAAAAAAATCAGATTCTGAACAAGAAGTTAAAAAAATTGTCAATATTTTGTGCAGGTTTTGTTTTTATTATTTTTCTCACTCTTTTGTAATTGTAATATTCATTGTTAACTTGTGTGTTGCATTGATGCAATATTTTGTTACATAGAATTTTTTTTTTGTTTAATAAATACAGTGTGTTAAATAAAGCTATTGATTAAAACCTTGATATATGACAAATCTCTTTTATTTATAGTATAACAAGGAATTTAGAACTGAAATAAATAAATACAAGTTTTACCTTAAAAAGTTCTAAGAATTTTTAATTGTTAAATTACAGTATTCGAAAAAAAGAAACTTAAATCTTTAAATGAATGATAAAACTGTATGGTAAAAACATTAAATCGGTAGTACTTTTTATCTTTAAGGGTATGATCTCAAAATAATTAGCGATTTCTTTTTTCCTTCCTTAGTACGTTGTAATTTTACAACAAATTTGTATTTAGAAATGTTCCGATAGATGGAGCCATAATCGAATAATTTATTCCATAGTTTCACATGGTAAGTGTTAAAAAAAAAGAAAAAATTTACTTAACGGTGTGGCGGTGTTATTGAATTTAAATTTCGATTTGAATTTATTGAATTGTATACGAGGTCATGTTTTTAGTGTTGCTATTCCAGAAATTATTAAGTAACAGTGTTGTCTGTTTTTTTTTTTGCAAGATTTCGGAGTATAAAAATTTTATTTCTTTAGTCTTCAATTGACAGAAAAGTCATACTAATTTGGTAAACACCCCCTGATGAAGCTGCCTGGCTAGAATGGTATTTCATTCCGTTTTATTCGGTATATAGGTAGGAGTCTCCGTAATTTAGTAGCTTTATTCAATAGCGTTTATTTCAGTACATAAATGATTGAAATTTTAAATTTCACTTGTCTATTGGTATGTCATATTTGTTTGCTATATTTAAATGGTCATGTCTATTTGCCGGGCTGTTCTTTTAGAATTTTGTTTTAAATATTAAACAATCTTCGATTATTTATATTTTTGGTAATTCTATTTCAGCTGCTTTTACGATGAATGCATTGCCAATCTTATAATTTTTGTATTTATTTATTTTGCATTATGCATATGATATTTCTGATTATGATATATATATATATATATATATATATATATATATATATATATATATATATATATATATATATATATATATATATATATATATATATATATATATATATATATATATATATATATATATATAAATGGCTAATCTTTAAATGGATTAAAAATTTATAAAGTTCTTAATATTTATAATTTATGTTATTTAAGTTTAATAAGAAATTATAGCTTATAACTTATAACATTTTCATTAACATCTGAATTTAAAACGGACTTGTTTCGTAAATACATACCCTTTTTTATATTAATTTATTATTCTTCTATGTTCTATTTTCATGTGAAGGATTTTATTTTTTGTGAATTTAAATAAGTACCTTGCAAATTAGGCTCCTTTATAATATTTTATATTCACGAGTCTTCTTGAAATTCATCAGAGCTTATTAATCATAGAAATTTAAATAAGGTGTTCAGAAATAAAAGCTGGATAAATAAATTACCTTTTTGAGAATGAGTGGTGAGAGCTAATGACGTAAGAATGAGGAAGCTAAAAACCCTTTGCAGATGGAGCGCCATCTTTACGAACTGGAACACCTAAAATAATAAGCAGACTATAATATTTATAATTGCATAATTATTGATACTCAAATTGATGCTAACTCGATGTCGTTTGATATCCTAACAAATATTAAACGAGTGTATATAATAATAAATATCATTTGATATTTATTTGAATATATTGTAATAAACATCAACCTGGAACCAGGGGGTGCGCGTACCTTCCTGGGGCTTGAGCAGCCACCAGGCGCGTCTACAGGTGGTGGATAGCCTAATGTCCTGTAGAAATGACAGGATAGCCTTGAATATAGAATCAGAGGCCGTGAACCAGCTCCCGTAAACCCTGGGTTTATGCGACCCGTGCCTAGGGTTATTTGGCACCGCGGTAATGGTGTCTTAATGGAGCCTCTAGTTGCCTGGCGAACTTCTAGAATAATTTGCCTTGCCCAGTAACTCAGGCAAAGCTGGGTGGACTTATATTACCTTAGCTTATTAATTGTTTTCTTGTGGCTGAAAAGACACAAGAAATAACAAACCTTTCTGTATTTGCAGGTGAAGCCTCTGAAGTAGACCTTGCTGAAAAAGACAAAGGAACTCAGAGGCAATCTAGTAAAGGGTCAGCAATGAATCCTTCACTTGAGGTAGAAATGACCTCCAAACCATCTTCTGGTGAAAGTCAGGAAGCTATCCCTAGCATGACTGACTTTCTGACCAGATGGGACTGTTTCAGCAAGACCCTATCTGCTGGAAATGTCGTACGCAAAAGGAAACGGCAGAACATATCATTTACGAATGCGAGGCTCTTGCCCTCCCTAGTTTAACTTCTTTAGGCATCATCCATACTAGGGAGTTACACCTAAACTCCATTAAAGGGTTATCGGAGTTTATTAATAAAGTGGGTGACCCGAGTAACTGGAACTAGGAAACATTGGGTTTGGAGTTAAAGTAGTACAAAATGCTGATAAAAGCAGAGGTGCCCAATGACATACAAACCCAACTTTAAGAAGAAGAAGAACAAACATCAAACGATATTGCGTTAGAATCAATATCTTCAAATGATAAGAGGAATTTTACTAATAGTTTTGATATATTCATTCTACAGATAATTTTAAATTTGTATTTTCACTTAGAACAAACGAGGTACAACATGTTTGATTCGTTTCGAATGGATACAAATTGATAACTTAAATTTTGAACTTCTTTTCGCAATTGAATTTTACGCATTAATACTATCACAAAATTCAAATTCTATAAAAATATTATTAGTTTAAATGTACCTTAAGTTTAAGATTATCTGTGGAATTGTGTAACACGGCTAGTCGTGGATTAGGCAATTTCGCAGATAATTCACAAAATTGTAAAAAAAGAAGAAAAGAAATCTCAAATTTGTATTTAAATATATGTACCCAATCGGTGTATAAGCATACTAATTACTTAAGAAATAATAAATTATTCACTTCTAACAAATTTATACATTTATTTCTTTAAAAACCATTAAAAGATTTCTGTTTGCTTGCAATGAAACACTTTTTTTTATTAGGGTTCGAAATCTTTTGGAATTTAAATATCTCTGATTATCCGCAAAACTGATAAACCGTTTGCTGATAATCTAGAGAGAGATTTTACTGTATTAAATAATTGTAAAATAAAAACGAATCGTCTTCTCAGATAACAATATTTAATTACTACATAGCTGATTATGTTACTTACGGTTGAAAACGTATCGTGTTGTTTAAGAATTAAAAACGTGATAAAAGCTTAGCAGTTTCTGTTATCTGAAAAAACATCGTTAGGTGCTTATTGATCAGTATGGTTTCTATTTTTATACATAATATTTAGAAAAAAAATTAATAAAAATGTGTGTTTTCAAAACTTATTAGAAATTCCTTTTTTGTTGGTTAGACTGGTAATTACATAAGAACCTTGGAGAAACATTATAAGAAACTTCAAGATTTAATTAGTAATTTATTCGGGATTGAATGAATTGGTAAATTAAAGCATTTAAATCAACATACCCGGAAATATAATAAAATAGATAAGATTTTTTGTGTTTCGTAATCAAAACAGATTCAACAGTAAAAAAGAGACAGACAATTTCTTAGCTTACATAATAACTTATGTTCCTTTAAATTATCCAGGAATTTGTTCCTTATCCATCATATTGACAATGGAAACGAACCAGGCTTATGAGAGATCAATGGTTGTCTTGAAACTCCTGTACTTCTAATTTAAGACCAGCTTTATAGAGAAAACTAATATTTCGCACACGGTAAATCAGATTATCATTAAGTTGTTCTTGCTTCTTCCCGATATCCAGACTAGAAATGGTTTTTATCGGTTTGGTGGAAGCAACTGACTAGGAGTCTCCTAAGTTTAGGGACAAGGAACAATAAGACGATTCCTAAATACTTGACCTGTCATTTTCAGAGGTATTATTTCACTTGGAGGACATTGTGATTGCGACTTATTTGATGAGCAGCTGCCTTTAGCGATCATAATGGATTTTCTGTAAAGCTGGAATTCGGTTTCCCTACCTTCCAGATGAATATCATAGACACCTAGTTAAACTTTCCTTTATACTGTTACATATAAAGCCAAGTTTAATTAAATGCATGCAGAAGCTGTTGAAATACATTTTCAGAAAAAATATTATTGCATTATGAACAAAATTTGAGATGGGTTGTCCTAGGAAAACAACTGCTCTAGGTGGTCAATATGTCATCCTGCAAGAGATGAAAACCAGAAACTAATCAACAAGTGGCATTGTTCAACACCTGTATACAGCAATGGAGTGACAAGTGTCGCGGATTACTGGTGTCTAGACGGTTTCACCACGGTGGTCAATTCACTTGCCATGCTGAATCTTGCATCCTTTTGAAAGTTGGCTTTGGTGCGAGGAGCACAAAAATAGGATATCTCATCAACGGAGTAGAGTTCTCTTTATGGATGAGAGTCATTTCAGCGTCATAAGGACATTCTGAAGCAGGTTGATTTGGAGACAGGTCAGGCAGGGCTATATTCCAGTAACATCAAGGAAAGAAACTGTTACGGTGGTCCTGGAGTTGCCTGGAGATGCATTGTGCTGAACGGACAGACTGAAATCCGAATTTTTGATAGAAGTTCTGAAACCGTAGACCGCTATTGTAAGGAGATAGATGAGCTTTCCTCATGGACATTCATTCGGAGGCTGCATTGAAACAAACTTCGCTTTTATGGATGACAATGCAAAATCACCCCAGGCTCCTGCTATTCAGCAGCTGCTGGAAAAGGAAGATATCACTCAAATGATTTGGCCAATAAACTCCTCTGATTTAAATCCCACAGAACTTGTGTGGGATGCTTTGGAGAGACGTTTTATGTCACACTAACATCCTCCGGGTGACACCCAATAACTGAAACAGATGCTGATTGAGGAATGGACACTCTTAATTCGAGAACTGTTGGACAATCCGGCGCTGAGATTAGAGGGATGAAGCAAAGCACCCATTGAAGGGTAAAGGACCTTTCCTTAATAAGGAATATCTGTTTGTTGTTCTTCCTCTTGGACAGAAAATATTAAGTAATGATATTATGAGTTCCATAAAGAGCCTTTTTTCGTTTGATTTCTTACTAAATTTACTGTATTCATTTTTGTGAAAATATGCTTTTGTCAACGCTTAAACATAAAATGCTATCACTCATTTTTGAATTTCATGTTTCTCACATGATTTCTCATGGAGTTACAGCAAAAAAGAAAAGAAAAACTTATTGTTTAAGTTTTGCACAGTTACTGTCGTATCTATATAATCTGGCATATATAATATTTGTAACTTATAATAAGTATGTGATAGTTGTGTGTAAATTATAATTATTGTTGTTGTTGTCGTGTGACAAGTGCAAAATGAAAAAAAAGATAAGTCATATGGGACCAAAGGCATGGAGCACTGCCCTGGCCACATCTTCAGCTTTTTCCGCATAAAGGGTATCATGGCAGCAGTTGGGGTCGATGCTGAAGAGGGTCGAGGCAACAGAGATGGCTCGGATCCAGTGGAACTCTTACGCAGTGCCTGCCTTCTACGTAAGTTCCAAATCCGTCGGACATGATTTTCATACCCTAATTCATGTGCCCAATACGCATTCTGCGGATGGTAGAGGTGATACCACGGTCAGGAATAAGCTCCCGTAGACACCATTTTTTCCGTCGTCCCCAACAGAGCTGATGCCTTATTATAATTATTATAATAAATATATAATAATTAAATATGCATACTTAAGGTAAAATAAAATTTTAAAAGCAAACACGATAAAACAGATAGTGACAAATGGTCGCTATCATCACTGATGAAATACATACAAAGGACTACCAGATAAATAGAAAGTAAGACGTTATTTTTTAAAATGTATGAATTTTTTTTCACCAATTCTTTAAGGAAAGAAAAATTCCTTAAACTATGTATAATTTTATTTTATTTTTTTTAAATATTTATTAAATAATTTAAAAATTTTCCATGTTATAACAATGGCTCTAAGTCGTTTAATTAAAATAAGTGCCGAGACAGAAGAAAGATAATAATACTGATAGTTTCATTTGTGTTTGAGAAGGAAATTTCTTCGTACGTTAACATAATGTAGGTATGGATCTGTTGATAGTATTTAAAAGAGGGCGAAAATTTTATATTTGTTTTTCAATTCTAAATTCTATGTGCTTATATATATATATATATATATATATATATATATATATATATATATATATATATATATATATATATATATATATATATATATATATATATATATATATATATATATATATATATATATATATATATATATATATATATATATATATATATATATATATATATATATATATATATATATATATATATATATATATATACATATATATATATATATATATATACTTTTTTGATTTTTCTGCTTTGCAGAATTATTTCAAATTCTTTTAATTTTTGTACTGTGAACATAGCTTTAAAGAAGAGAATTGCAAAGTGTGCCATACTTGGCATGCGTGCTATACGCTATTGTAGTATCTTTGAGAAGGTTCAGAAAATGTAACCAGAAATTTAAATAATGTTTTAAAATATATTCGTGAAAAAAGATACGGAAGATCCTAAAATGGGACCTAATGATGCAAGTTTAAAATATATGTTATTGAAAGCAGAGCTTTGCAGCAGAGAGAGAAAGTTTGAAAAATACGATTATAAGAGTTTGCAGAATCGAATTATGCATTTATAAAAAATAGATGCACCACAATACGAATTTCGAAAATGTTACAAGACAAAAAACAAAATAAAAAAATTTGTCACAATTTATCTGGTGTGAACAACGAGAAGGTCACAAAAAAATATTTGAATACTTTTATTCAAAATCGCAATGTGCCATTGTTCCAATTTTTTTTTAAACTGATAATTTTGTTATACATCATTTTAAAAATATACTTTCTATGAGTATAATATAAATTTATAATTATTTTATTTGATATTTTTAGTAGTTTTTATTTATTATTTGTGTAATTTTTTAATTTCGATTATCAAATATTTTTGGATTTTTGAAGAATATCGAAATGCAAATTATTTTTCCAATTGCAGTGTGTCAAAAATCTGTTGAAAAACATAAATCATCGCCCACCATTCAATTATCAATTATTCTCGAACCCAGGTAGGGGGCGGTGAAAAGGAAATGTAGATAAAAAATGAAAGTACAAACTTATCGTAAGCGCATCAAATAATACGCTTTTATATTAAAAATCAACATATTTAGATATTAACTTTTATTCAACATATTATAAATTAACATATTTTAAAATATAAAATTTTTTAAATGTTTTGCTTATAAAGATTTTTTATAAAAAATGTTTTTTATGCCATGAGTTAATTTCGATTAAAAAATTTACTATGATAATATGAGCTACAAACTTACATAGAACATAAAAATAAATTTTTTACTTCGATATTTTATATTTATTTTTAAATAATTTCATTTTTTTCAATATTCCGCAATTTTGCATTCAATTTTAGGAAGCAAGTAAATTATAATATGGATTATTTTTATTTGTTTGACTTTTGTTACATACGTTGAATGTATATTTTCAGACACATTATATAGCTATATTTTATTTTGCAATGAGTCAAAGCTTATACTTTTTGAACCATATTTCAAGTAAAAAAATCCCTTTTAAACATTTTTTCGGTTATAAAGTCATATTGTTTTTACTTTATAAAAATAAAGATAATTATCGCACAAAGTAAACACAAACGATTTGAAAAGTAAGCTCAAACAAAATTATCTGCTTTAAAATAAGTAAAAATAATAAATCGGTAAAATAATCTTCGGAAAATAAAGTAATAAATGTGAAAGTAATCAAATTGTGATATACTGAAAAATTAAATTTATTAATTACATAGTATCTTAATTATATAAGTTATTGACAGTATTAATATTTTTTCAATATTTGTTTTTTAGTGATTTATTTATAAAATAAAGTTAAAAAAAAGTTATTTTTGCACACACGCATGCTAAATGAATATGAATTAGCTTATAATATTTTTCCAAAATATTTTTACATAATTTTAAATAATAATAAATATTTGTATTCTTTCATAAGCATCTACAAAGAATTTAATAAAACAGGACAACAATTTAAATTTATACTGACACCTTCAGAGTATTTCTTATAAACTAATAATTCAATTATTGTAGATATTTTTAAGGAAAAATAATGAATGCAATGCAAACTCAACACTATAATTAAATTATCCAATTTTTTGTTTTTAATTAAAAAAATAAATTATACAATATTTACCTTGGTACCAGAAATATTCTGCTTGCAAATACAATCCCCTAAGCTTGTATCATCCAGTGATTACAATGCAACCCCCAGGACAAAACTAGGAAGATGCTATGTTCCTCCCACAATTTGAATTCGGAGGACTTTGTCTCTTGCCTAGCTTATCACGCAGCGGTTTTCATTGTCTGCAATGATATCCACCTACTCTCCCCTGATGTTTAATTGATAAAAAATATTATTAAGTATGGAATTTAACATTGTCTTTAAATAAGGTATTGAGTTAGATAAGGGTACTCGCCTACCCATTGTCGACGCTACTCGCTTCACTTTTGTTTCAGCTTGTGATAGTTGATAAAGTGATAAATGAAATCAACAGATATTGATTGGAATAATTTTTTTAGATAAAATATATCGTACTAAAATTGATTTTAAAAGGAGAAAGGGAAATTTTGTCGATTTGTTCATGACGATTACTTGTAGATCTGGAAAGGGGTATTCTGTGAGATCTCTGTTTGTATTTATAATTGCTTCAAATGCAGATTATAAATGAAATTTTTAGTGACAATGATTCTAAAATTCTTTTGGAGAATATCAATAATCATTGCCAATAATTTTTTGCAAAATTTTATTGTATATTTTCCCATAAGGCATTTCTTTCGAAGGAAAAATACTAAATCAGTATATCAGTGAAATATCAAAACAAAAATGCTTTTGAATTCAGTGAAAGTTTCGAGATACGATTAGATGTCAGATTATTGTGTTCTTTCCTCCGCATTTCGAATCTTTCGAACACTCCCTGTTACGAATTCTTAATGCGCACTGCAACTTCAACATTAGCAAAGTCAGTTGGATTAGCTTTTATTTCCATAGAAGTTTCATTAAACAGAATTTGTGAATTGTTAAAAATCTTTATATTACAGATTTGCTGTACTTTTTATAGACATTTTTTTATTTATTTATTACAAATATCAAGAATTTGTAGTAATACAGAACATTAGTTGTTACGAGTTATTTTGATTGTTCTAGAATAAATTACACGAAACAAATGTTTTTGGTTAAAATTTTTCTTTAATAAATATAGGTTGTGTTTTATTCCATTATTAATATTTAAGGTTGTATTTCTTGTATAAATAACTAACTTCTTATAATTATTTTTCATTTTGTAAGCTTTTGAATTTTATTTTCCTTAAATAACTTACTATTTTTGTTTATTTATACTTATTTCATCTGAATAATTCGAAATATGTACGAAAAGCAAGATAACTTTTTTCTAGGACACACACACAAAATAGGACGATAATTTTTATTACTATTACGTATATTACATAATGGTGTTTGATATTAAATATATAGTGATATTTAAATGATATAACCCAGTGTCTTTGAATTAGTAATATGCCATAACATGATATGATAATTTATTAATTTTGTGAGAATATTTTAGATAATTGATTACAGCATGCTTTTAAAGTCTGCAGATGGTTGTAATATAATACCATAATCTAATATTGAGCTAGTCATGGGAATTTTTTTATGAATAATATTGCATAGCTTTCGTTTTTATTATTATCTATTTTTAATGAGGTAAATTCTGAAGCTATATAAATGTAATTAAAAAGAAAGAAAATGTAACAAATTCCTATTCTGCGACAATGTAATAGGTATATGATTAATAAATGAGATCTAGTATTATTTATTCAAATAATACTAGATCTTATTTATTAATCATATACCTATTACTATAATATACTATTGAACATGTTGTCCACTATTGAACATGTCCACTATTCAGTGAACATGTTCAATAGTGGACAAATAAATGTTGGGGAAAAATATACAGTTGTCACTCTATATTTTTTAAGAATTATTTTATAATATGCATGTTATTTGTTATTTATCAGTTAATTTTTTTTAAAAAAAGAGCACTATATATACATCGTAAATCTTCTCTTTCACTTCCAAATAAATTCGATATCAGCCTACCCAAGTCTTTTTTAAAAACATTTACCAAAAAGAACATTTTCATAGAATGGAACTCAGGTTTTGTTTCCTCTTTTAATTGTAAGTGGACTAAATCTTTTTTTCCCTTCAGTTCCCCGCAGAATTAAGAACCACTGGTTCAACACTGACTTCAAAATTGCGCAATTCCTCACTGGACATGGAAAATTCTATAGCTACCTACACCGTTTCCACATTAAAAACAGTGACGTGTGCATGTGCAATTCCGGGAGTGACAACCCTTCTCACATTTTTCTTGCATGCCCATCTGTTTCACAAGAAAGGAACGAGCTTTGTAAAGACAGGTGGCCCCGATTTTGGTGCAGCTAGTAAAGAAAGAGAATTTTATGTAGTACATTTATTTTGCCTTCGGGGCCTGTGTGGTATTCCTTAGTGCACAAGGAGATATTTTTTCCCATATATATATATATATATATATATATATATATATATATATATATATATATATATATATATATATATATATATATATATATATATATATATATATATATATATATATATATATATATTGATTTCTATTATAAATAACGAAAAACACATTTTGTTAGTATTATGTAAAATGTTGTCATAGAAACGAAATACGATGCTATTTCCAGTACAATATCAAAAGAAACGTCTCACCCATTGATATGTAATTAAGGTCTATGCAACAAAAGCATTTCTGATTAATTATTATCAATCGATCTTGTGTTCAATTAAAATAAGTTGTTCCGCCATAATTTTGTTATTAAATGGTGTAGCAAAAATGCTTTGATGCGATAAGTTACAAAAGAATTTCATTTTCTTTCTTGTTCAAAAGGAAGGTTCATTTCTTTTTGGGATTTGGGATTCAGCTGATAAGGAAAAT
This sequence comes from Latrodectus hesperus, assembly GCA_037975125.1. Classification (NCBI taxonomy): domain Eukaryota; kingdom Metazoa; phylum Arthropoda; class Arachnida; order Araneae; family Theridiidae; genus Latrodectus; species Latrodectus hesperus. Next base: position 57,400,283 of record CM075861.1, read on the forward strand.
TAATTATAAGACTCAGCTTATATTGAATGATCACATTGAACCTTTCGAATCTCTCTTTCTTGAGGATAAAAAGGATTAGCAGTCGCACTATCAAGAAGCAGAAGATATTTTTTTATCAGAGTATCTTGAATTGAATTAGGCCAAACTGTACAATTAATTTGGATTTTAAATGTATGTTTTAAATTGATGAATGCATTCCAGCCTACATGTAACTTGTAATCAAACAGCATGAGATCTTCTGAAGGCAACAATTATCATAGAGACAAGGAGTTTGAAATTATAATAAAGTTCTTTTTGGTCACAGGAATAACCTTTTCTCGTCCCAAAGAATACAATGGAAAGAAAAAAGTTGTACTGGTTGCACTGGATTTGTTTGTTAGCCTTCTGTTCGTGTACTTTATGGCAACTGTAGTTTTCAGAGCCGCCGCAAAATCTCACGAATCAGCTGGCTTCGCTTTTATATCAGCTTTTACGAACTTGATAGGAATTTGCCTTCGACTTGTTTTCTTGCTGAAACGTCCAAGAATCATTAAATGCTCAGAACAGATTACCAAACTTAGCAATGATGTCTTGCTATTCAAGGACTCCAAATCCCTTCGAAGATATGTTTGGATTGGCTGTGGTTTTTCTCTTCTGTTTCCTATCTGCATGAATATGTTCGAGTTGTTCTTTGGCGACTTCCACCAGAATGCGCAGATATATCAGAAGATGTACTTTTTCCAACGCCAACCGTCTCAGAAGCTCACGCCTTGGTTGCTGGCTCTCATTGTTCTTCTCAGGCTCGCCCAAACATTGCTTTGGAACTGCTTCCCTCTTCTGATTATGGTCTTGTGCACTTTCGTCTTCACTCGCCTCAGAGACATCAACCTCAGCTTTCTGGAACATTTGCAGAAGAGTCTCGACCAGAATAAGCCCGCTAAACTTTTCTCCGACTACACCACTTTGTATGGTAAGATCACGAATGGCATCGAGAAGGTGGAGAAAACATACTCTCTCATTTCCTTCTTTCTCTATGGGTACATGTTAAGCTGCGTCTTCTCCATCACCAGCAGTCTTGTGACAAAGTCTCAGGGCCCTACCAACGTTGTCACCATCGTGCACCAGGCTGAATCCTTCTTTGAGATCGTGGTTTGCTTCATCTTCCTGAGCATGAGGGCAGCTAGCGTTAACGAATCAGCAATCGAAGTAAAGAATGTTATCCACTCTTTGCCTGCCAAAAGATTTGACTTCAGTCCTAATCTAACTGCAACCTTGCTGCAACTGTCTAATAACTTCGCGAGTGAAGTTTGCATAACTGGCTGGGGACTGTTCATTATAAATCGCGGCTTTATTCTCACCACAGCAGGAGTTGTAGTAACTTACGGTGTCATTCTAGTACAATTGGGAAGTTGACTTTTCCATCTAAATGTAAACAACTGCTTTCGATGAATAATTGTAACACAAATTCCTATCTAACTCACATACCCCAATCAGAAACATTATATTTTTCGACTGTTGCTCCCAATTTTTTTAATTTTATGTTATATTTTTTGCATTCAAATATTATTATCATATACAACTACCCAATAAAGTATTTGACGCATGCATTCGGATATTTTCATTTTAACTTGGGGGAAAATTAATTAGTTTTTGATTTTATTTGTATGTAAATATTAAAAAAGTTAATAGTAACATGTAAGAGCGTATCTATAGAACAATTTTGAGTGTTGCATGTTGCCATTGCGTTGAAAGAAATCATTACTTCAGTAGCAGAAACAGCAATTTCTTGGTAAAAGAGAGAGGAAGATTATTTTACTTCAGTTTTATTTCTCCTACTTTAAACTGTATAGTTTCTTTTGATATTATTTTAAATGATATAATTTCTGAATTAATAAAAATGCCGTGAAAACTAAATTTAACATTACCAAAAAAATAATAATAACAATCTCAATTTGAGGAATATTATGAAAAGATGTGAGTATAAAAAAATTGAAATTTCCATATATGTTAGATTTTACAAAATTATGTTAATTTTCTGCTTATGTTTGTTTAGGATTTTTTAAATTATTTTTTCACTAGCAGAAACTATTTTTCCTTCACTTGAAATATTTCATAAGTTTCACAACAGAAAATAATCTTTCAGCGATATATGTTTTTATAGAGAAGGTAACTAAAATTTTTAAATATGGATGTTAGTGAAACTCTCGTAAGTGTCTATAGCAATTTATCTATAGCCTAAGTGTCTATAGCAGTTTATCTATAACGTAAATGTCTATATTATTTCTTGTAAATGTCTATAGCAGTTTGCTAGACTCTCATCAGATCTTTCTTTCTTTCTTTTTTTTACTAATTTTCCGCTGTCAAAATACCAAAGCAATAGTCTTACAGGTATATTACTTTCAGTATTTCATTTATAAATATAGAGGGTCATACTTTAATATGATTGAAATAATTAAACAACCATAATTTTATTGTGTTTCTCTAATCATTTTTAAAAGGCACAATTACACTATTAAGAGATTCACAAAATACGTAAGTTAACGTTAAAATATAATCTGTTGTTTGTTTAAGAAATCGAATCAGTTTAGAAATTACTTAAAATGTGAAATATTTCCTGATCAAGAAATAAAATTGATGAAACTTCTCCTTAAATCCATATTGAATATAAGTCTATCTATCTATCATTCTATCTATCTATCTATCTATATATATCTATATCTATATCTATCTATCTATCTATCTATCTATATATATATATATATATATATATATATATATATATATATATATATATATATATATATATATATATATATATATATATATATATATATATATATATATATATATATATATATATTTAAATTTTCTGTTCCACTGTAATGTTTATAAAAGCTGATTAAAAGATTTTATCATTTATTTTTGCGAGAATGTTTCATAGACTATTAACGCAATAAAATGATCTTTTTGGTATAAAATTTCGGTATATTTCACTTGATATATATTTTTGTGGTTTTGTTCCTATTACCAGAAGGTAACAGGTTTTATTACCAACTCAAATGAAAACTCGTCATATTCATTAATGAAGACTTGAGACGTGATTGTTAATAAAGTGATGCTTATATAAGGTCTTTGGGGGTCTTTTACTTGGTCCTTGTTTATGAAAGATGAGTATTGGTGACATGACTCATCCAGTTTTGGGAATATGATTGGTTGCTCATTAGTTCACCACTGTAAAATGCCCTTGTTTGTTAGAAAGGGGAAATATTCTTTGTTACCAGACATTTAAAAGAGAAAAAAAATCTTCTTGTAGGGATATAATTTTTAACGGATGAAAAAAAAAAACATTAATTACTTTTAAATAATGTATCGTATTATTCATTTCTTATTTCTTTTTTTAAAATTGCCAAATATTTTTCTTTGTATGAAATATATTTTAAAAAGAATGTCATCTTCATGGCGAAATAATATCGTTCAGTGCTAAGGAAAAATACTTTCAGTTATCGTGATTTTGCAATCTTCCCTCAGTAATATATAATTGATCCTAAGACAGTTATAGAAATATTTTATCGAAGCAAATAGGAAGTCGAATCACAGCTGTGAATAAATGAAATTCTAAAAGGTTATGTTCCCGAAAAATAAAGAAATCAGTGCTAATATTCTTTGCACTCCGAAAGAGAGAATTCTTTATGTTAACCTCTAAGTTCTACCTTTGTGTACATTTTTATAATTGTTTTTGTGCTGTGCTCTGTTTTTGTGGATGATCTAATAAATAATTTTCAAAGTTAGTCGGCTATATTTTATTCAAACAATGGTTATATATCTAAATTATCATAAGGATTCCCAACGATTTTACAATGTTTCGAAGTTAGCGTCATTAAAATGGCGCCAAATGCTATTTTTGTGATTGAATCACTTCATTGCACTGTTATCCAACCTTTGTTATTGTTACCCGAGAGAATCTCCAATATTTATTATCATATTTCACTATTCTATGAAAAGCACTTAAAATTATGCTTCAAATTGATGTCTAAAAATAGAAGAGAAGCTAAAACGCTATTTTAACTTGAGATCACAGCATCCTAAGCTTTTTCATTTAAATACCTTTTTCTGATTAATGAGTGGCATTTTTTCTCTTACATACACTACTGTTCATTAAAATTACAACATTATTAAAGGAAGCAAATAAAAAAAGATATTTAGTGTACGTAAATCGTATGGGTTGAAATAAAATGATTACAGTTACAAACATTTGGGTGGTTCTCAGAGGGTCGAATTTAGTCTAGAAACAGTTGGCTTTCCTGGTAGTTGAAACTGCCTTTTAGGCATGTAACTGGTCGAACTAAGCTTAAATGTCAAAAATGAGCAACACATTTCATGCTGCTTCAAGTAGTATTGTAAAGGAGGGAAAAAAAACAGGTTTATTTCTGGGAATAAACCTGATTTATTCCCTTGAGAATTTTTAAAATTCCAAGAAATTTTTAAAGTCCTCGAGAGTTTTGAAATTTTTCAGATGATTTAGAGTTAGTTTTTTTATCAATCATTTTTTAAAATAAATAAAAATTCACTTGTTTTAAGATTCCTACAACTAATTGCGGTAATAGAAAGTACAGGGTGATCTTTATTAAAGTGATAGTGTTTGGAGCGTCCTGTAGCGCGATCTAATAGCCGAAATGACACCAAACTTGGAATTTAAACTAATCAAGACATTTGAAAAAAATTCCGTAAAAAAAAAAAAAAGTTTTAGTTCACAAGTCACCGCTAGGACACTTTGTGGCGCTGCTGTAGTTTACAATAACGAGAATTAGCATAAAGCACAGGTATCAAAGCAAAATGCAAATGTTGTTCGATGACAGTGCCAGTAATAGGGGCTATAAAAGCAAGTAGTAGGCAGATCCGACAAATAATCTCAGCTTAAGTAAACGAGCTCCAGTGGCCATACTTCTCACGTTACCGGAACGTGCGTTTATGTTGGTGGAGTATCAAATTTGTCTATTCTAAAGGACAACCAAACAAAGACAGTGCGGAATATTCCTCATGACATGTTACGTTCGACTGTGGGGAACGCTGTACGCAGAATGCACGGTGTTATTTCTGAGAACGGAGCTCACATGGAATGTGGTCTAATTCCTCACCGGAGAAGTTAATGTAAAAAACAAACATTAAAAATTTAATTTTACGATTGTATGTGTCAGTATTTCTCTTTTTTCACATTTTGTACATTGTAAAGTGCCACAAAATAACCTAACGGCGATTTTTGGAACTAAAATTTTTTGGCGGAATCATTTTTTCCGTGTTTGTGTCTGAATACCAAGTTTGGTGCTATTCCGACTATTAGATCGTGCTACAGGGCGCTCCAAACACTGTCACTTTAAAAAAGATCCCCCTGTATTTCAGGAAAAGAAAGCAATTTTGCGTTAATAACCAATTTTGAAAAACTTCAAAAATTAATGTTGAGGCAATTTTTTTCTTTCTTTCTCTGTAGGAATTTATGAATTTATATCTATAGAAACATGGAAACGTCATTATTTATTCTGGCAGTCCTGAGAAATATATCTTGATATTTTTTTTATTCAATATCAATTCCTTATTTTTATTATTTTAACAAGTATTTTTTTCTCAGTACGAAACTAATTAACTTTCATAACAGAAGAAATAACAGATATTTTTTGTTGCATATTTACGTACTTTACTTCATTTCTCTTCATATTATGAGGCAAAATAATCCATTAAACGAAAGATGATTGGTTGAGTTTATTCGCTTAAAATTCCCAATATTCCCTAAAATTCCCGGGAATTTTACATCTCTAGCTTCAAGTCCATGTCACACTTCATCAACCGTAATAACTAGAAAATGAGTCTGGCCCGACTCAGCTAGACTCATAACTAGATTTTTTTTAATGAATGGGAGGGGACTGGTGATCATGCAGTCCAGGACAACAATCGAATATCCTATGTACCGAGGAAAGTGAGAGCACAACGTGCAAAATATGCTCTTGCTTGGAAGAGTTTGTTGCGCACACCTTAAAAATCGTCTCCCGCCACTTAATTACCATTCATTATCCAATTACCATCGATCCAAACAATAAATGTGCATGTCGTGTGCCCATATTGTTTCCCATACCATCAAAGCAGGTATAGGACTAGTGTTGTAAAGGAAAGAAAAAAGTAGGTTTATTTCCAAGAATAAACCAGGTTCATTCCCTTGGGAATTTTAAAAATTCCCTAAAATTTTGAAAATCCCAGAGAATTTTGAAAATTTTCAGATGATTTAGAATTTTTTTATCAGATATCTCTTAAAATAAAAATACACTTATTTTGGTGATTTTTATACACTACTAATTACGGAAATAGAAAGTTTTCCACAAAACAAAACAATTTTGGTTTATTGAGCAATTTAGAATAATTTCAAAAATTAATATTGAGTGAATAGTTTTTTCTTTTTCAGTACGAATTTATGAATTTATAACGAAAATAGTTATGATATTATGGAAATGTCAGTACTTATGCTGACAGTTCTAAGAAATATATATTGTATAAATATATCTAATAATATAATTCACACACATTATTTTTATTGTTTTAGCAAGTATTTTTGTTTTTCTGAGTACGAAATTAAGTAACTTCGTACCACAGACTAATATTTATTATATTGGTCGTTGCTTCGTACTAAAAGGCAGAACAGATATTTTTTGTGTATTTACATAGTTAACTTCAATTCTCTTCATGTTAAAAGCAAGACAATCCATTAAACGAAAAATGGTTGGTTGAGTTTATTCCTTCCAAATTCCTATAATTTACCGTTTATTCCCAAAATTGCTGTATAAATTCACAGGAAATTTACATCTCTATATAGGACCACTATGACGATATGGAATGCAACCAGATGAACGTTCCGCTCTGAGAATTCAGAAGTATACGGCTTTCAGAATAATCGTCTGTGGTGATGTATACTGTTTTGAAAGGTTGACCTCTCATATATCTTTAATCTTTAAAAACAGGTGTTAATTAGAAACTTAAGACTTCTAAAAACCCTTGATCATATGTTTTCACCCTTAATCACATGAATTTATAAAAAAAAAAACTGGTTTAGAGGCTTCATTTATTGTTTCCTGACTAAAGGTCCATGATAGGGCTGTAAAGTTTTCCATGGTCAATATCACAATATGTGTGTCCTTTGGACGTTGATTAGAGGAGAACATTGAAATGTTGATTTCCGTTCGTTCAATCGAGGATCGACATCGAAAACACATCGAGGACCCACATCAGCTTATCGATAACATATTTATGTGACACTAGTTGGATGTCCACCTATGTAAATAACGATAGTCTACACTGTCGAAAGGTAACGATCCTCGATTGAATCGAATTCCGACAACTTCTGACAAACATTTCTTCTTGTTAGTATTCGAAACATAACATGACATTCTGAGAAAAAGCAGACTTTATAAAGAGATTTCCTCATGAGATGTGTGCAACTTTTCTTTTATGAAAAGTTGGACAGTTGTTTTCGTCCTTTCTGCTTTGTTCAAGTGCGCAGAAGCGCTAATAATCGCCATTTTATAACCTCTTCATTGTTTCATGTGATTTTATCGTTTCTAAGATTATTCTTTCATTGTGTTGGAATATTAGTACCCAACATAGTATATTCCATCACTAATATTTAAATAATGGAATGAATTTTTTTTATTTACCATCTGTGTTTTCTCGTTGCAATTTTCGATATTTGCTTTCATACTTTTTTTTGAATAGCTCAATAACATACCACGGGATAATGATTCATTAAAATGTAAATCAGCCTATTTCATAAATATACGATGATAAAATAGCAATTTTTCTTTTAATTCTTCTATAATTCAAAATTCTTTTTGCATAGGACTCCATCAATTAACTCAAATTTCTTCTCGGTAGAGGGGCCGATCTTCGGAAAAATCATTTTTGCCATGTCTGGATCTTTCTTCTATTCGATAGCGAGGTCTATCGAATAGAAGAAACTCGTGGTTACAGCTAAAAATTGGTCTTGCTTCTCTGTTGCTTCATCCACTTGATTTCTCGAGAGAGCGTCGGCATCATTATGCTTCCTCCCAGATTTGTATTTTACCGAAAAATCGTGTTCCTGGAGCCGAAGAGTTTTGCCAGTTTGCTAGAGGGATATTTAGCAAACTCTCTAGCAAACTGGCGAGGCCAGAATGCCTCGCCAGTTTGCTAGAGGGATATTTTTGATTCGTTAGCCAGCAGAGTGAATGATGATCTGTAACAACGGTAAAATGTTTTCCGAACAGGTATGGCCGGAATTTATTGATAGCCCATACGACGGCAAGGCATTCCCGTTCTGTCGTAGAATTCCTTTCGGCCTTTGTCAGGGTTCTAGAGGCGTATGCTATGACTCTTTCGACTTCATTCTCAATTTGAACCAGAACAGCTCCAATATCATATCCGCTGGCGTCTGTATGAATTTCTGTAAGGCACCTTTCGTCGAATATCCCCAATACTGGATCAGATGTAAGCGCCTCCTTCAGGTTTTCAAAAGCCTTTACCTCTTTAGGACCCTAATGAAATTTCGCATCGCCTTTTAAGAGCAACTGCAAGGGCTCAGCGAGATAGCAAAAGCCCTTAATAAACCTTCGGAAATACGAGCAAAGTCCAAGAAAACTTCGTACGTCATGTACATTCTGTGGAGTAGGAAAGTTGCTCACGGCTTTCACTATGTCAGGATCTGGACGGACACCGTTACTGGATACGAGATGGCCTAGTATTTTCACTTCTTGGGCAGCAAAAAGGCACTTCTTGGGGTTAAGTATGAGTCCATCTTCTTGAATGCATTCCAGAACTGTTTTTAACCGGATAAGGTGGTCTTCAAAAGTTTCTGAGAAAACTACTATGTCGTCCAGGTGACACAAGCACATAGTCCATTTAAGATGGCGTAGCAAATTATCCATCATTCTTTTGAAAGTCGCCGGTGCATTGCTGAGTCCGAACGACATGACTTTAAATTCGTATAAGCCTTCTGGAGTAATAAATGCCGTCTTTTCACGATCTGCTTCATCCACTTCTATCTGCCAGTAACCAGATATGAAGTCCATGGAAGAAAAGAACTTGGTGCCTTTTTTTTAAACAACCTAGAGTGTCATCAATGCGGGGTATAGGATAAACATCCTTCCTCGTGATGCTATTCAGTTTTCGATTGTCTACGCAAAAACGCCAGCTTTTATCTTTTTTCCTCACGAATACGACGGGGGATGACCAGGGACTCTCAGATGGCTGGATAATACCTTGGTCAAGCTTTTTCTCAATCTCTTCCCGAATTATGCGTCTTTCAGCCGGTGAAACTCAGTAAGCCCTTTGGTAGATTGGAGCATGATCACCAGTATTGATCCTGTGTTTCACGTTTGTCTTTGCGGCTCACGACTTGTTAGATTTTGTAAAGATTCCAGAAAAGGCTTGTAGGAGTTCGGCTAATTTGCGTTTTCTTTCGCTGCTCAACTCAAGGGATATCATTGTGGTATAATCTATACTGGAATTCGTCGGTTCCTGCAGTGTACTTGTACTTTTTGTTGTATCAGCAATCTCGCACACATCCCCGTCATTCAGGAGCTCGGCTTCGCCTATGTACATCCCTTTAGGAATGACTTGAACTTTGGCCTGCATGTTGGCAACCCAAATTTCACTTTGTCCATTATCGTATAATGATACCATGGATGGTACAGCAAGGTTTCTTTCAAGCAGCAAATGTCTATTGCTGTCTACGATTACGCTCATGTTTCTTCTGACATCTAGTCCTGATACGGCTATTCTCGTCAATGAGCGTGGCTGAAGCTTGTAGTCCTTCGTGGCATACAGCTTCCAAGCGTCTAGCGCAGTGGTTTCTAAATCAGTATCTTCCAACAGTTCACTCCGGCCACAGTCTATCACGGCTTGAGAAGCTTCCAAAAAGTTCCATCCGAGGATTACGTCTTGACTACAATGCCGTAGAACAATAAATTCAAACGGCAGCTCCCGTCCGTTTATAACGACACGCAAAACACATTTTCCCACTGGCCTAACATAACTGCCATTAGCGACTTTCAGTAGTGTTCTTGGCGTCAGTAAACATAACTTTCTTTAAGGATCAACGAAACTTATCGGAGATGACAGAAAATGAAGCTCCCGAATCCACTAGGGCACGGATCGGCTGATTATTTACCATGACGTCGAGGTGGTTACTAGTCATCTTTGCGGCTAAATGAGGATTTTCATTACATGCGGCCTCACCTCCCCGAAAGGTCGCTGTGCTCAGTTTTCCTCGTTTCTACGGCTTGGAGACCGACTTGATCGACGGTGATCGGGAACGACGGGTTGGTGATCGGCCTCTAACTGGACTAGGTGAAGAACGGCGTACGAGGCTTGATCGGCGCAACTCTTCTTCAGCGTCAGCGTCGTCGAAGTTCTGTCGGCGGGCTCGATAATTGTCAAAAACGGCTTTCCTCTCACGGCAATGGCGTACGACGTGTCCAGGGCTTCCACAGTGGAAACAAACTGGTCTGTTGTTGGCCGTTCTCCAAAGGTCAGTTTTCCTTGGCTGCGGTGCTGATTTCTGGACAGGGCTCCTAGGTTTCCTCGTCACAGCGGCTGTATAAGTGGGACGTCGTTGGGTGCCTGCAGACTTTGCGACAACTGGTGCCAAAACTCTTTCAACTTCGTCTTGGATGACGGTCTGTAGCGGCTGGGAATAGGAGTCCGGAAACTCGTCGGGTCGATTAACTATTCGATGAACCTCTTGTACAATTCAGAGGATAAGGGACACCAAGTCTGGCTCGTCCTCCATGGCTGCTTCTGGTACGACATTTGGTAGTCTTTGAAATCTTCTTGGACCAACTCTTCTGCTTCATGTCTTCAATGTAGTTGCACCACACTTGGTGAAGTCAGCCGCAGTCTTAACTTCTTTCATTAAGAGCACATGTGTGTGTGGTAAATATCTTCAGCAACTCCTTTCATTAAGTGCGACACTTTCTCGTCGTCAGAAATCGAAGGGTTGACCTCGTGACAAAGCCCTAATATACTCTAAATGCGTACTCTCTTAAATGCGTACTCTCTCCTGTCTTTTGAGCCCTATATTTCAGTTGCTCTTCGGCCTTCTTGGTGTACTTCTGATGATTGCCAAAAAGTTCATTTAAACCCTTCTTGAATGCGTCTAAGGGAGTCCAAGGCATCTTCATTATTTATATACCTCTGCTTGGCCGTACCGTCTAGGAAAAAAGACGTTCGTAAGGCTCATCATTTCATACCATTTGTTGAACTTGGCCACCCGATCGTATTCTGTAAGCCATTTCCGGGGGTCATCTCCAGGCTCTCCACGGAAGGTTGATGGGCTCCTTAGTAGCTGGTGGGTAGGAGTTACCACGACAGGCTTCGTATCTTCGGCCATTATCTGCTTCTTCCATCGTTCTGGAACGTAGAGACCGAATTCCAGGGGCAAACCTCTTAAACGAAGACTTCTGCGAATACTTTCAGAATTATCTACAATGGTGAAATCGCTACCCGGCACTACCACCAAATTTGTCACGAAGATTTAAGTGAACACACCGTTGGCTTTAAACAAACAAGTTTATTGAAGGGAAGTAGCGACTTGTAACCTTACAAGGTCGAGAAGTCGCCCACGACTAGTAAGTATAAGCTTTTATACAATAACAGAACATTCGAGAAACAACTAATTAACATAACAAAGAAAGGTCTAGAATGTTGGAGAACATAAGGAAACAAACTAAAAAAACCATACTTTGGATACAACAGCCGTGGCTAGTATCGAACCCGCAACCTCTGGGTTTGGATCGCTTGTTTGACCAATCGGCCACTGAGCTTGTTGGTAGACTTTCTCTATACGACAATATTAAAAAAACGTTAGTAATAACAAGATGAAGCAGCAAGAAAGCAAGGAAAATGATTATTAATAATGCAATCAGTATAAATGGAAATTAGAAATAGGAAAATTGCATAAAAACAAAATTATTATTATTACTTACAAATGCCTGTCGTTTGGCCGCTAGGCCATTAGAAAACGGGCTCTCCAATATCTTGCAACATGACAAACAAAAATAGATAATGTAAAGCACTCGTCCAAATCTGAAGCAGTCATAACATATCCAGACATACAAAGAAAACACGCAGGAGAGTCCACAATGTTAAAACGGAAGAGATGGGCACGGAGACAGTCGTGACCCAGGATTAGGGAAAACATAAGGGCTGGCTCATCGCTTTGATGTATCGCATGCCGCCTTGTCACCGGAGAGGGGAAGAGCGTGACGTCACTGGGCATCCACTGGCTGGCATTCTCTATGCTAGCTTGTGTCTGATCGGAGCTTTCTCATTCAATTTTGGCTTGTTTAATGTTAATGTTTTCATTTTAAGCAAGAGTATTTTTTAAAGAGGAAAACATGACATCGTGTGCTGTTGCTACGTGTTCAAATATGTATCGAAATACAAAAGGAAAACACATAATATTTCATCGATTTCCAAAAGAAAATCAAATGCTTTCAAAGGAATGAGTGCAAAAATGTCGAAGAAGTAACAAAATCAACATCAAGAATGCTAGAGTGTGCAGTGAGCATTTTGATTTGAATGAATATATGAACGACATGCAAAATCGACTACTGGATTTGCCAGAGAGAAAAATATTAAAACCGACGGCTCTGCCTAGTCTTAAGTTAACGGCTTTAAACATAATTCAAAATACTCCAAGAGAACAGAGACAAACGAAATAAAGAAGATTAGAAGAAGCTGTTGAAATAATTGAGTGTGTGAGTCCACATATAAATTATGTGATGCAGAAAATCAATGTGATGGTGATATTAAACGCCTTAAATGCAATGAATTTTTAAAAAATATAGAAGAATTGAAAAAAAGAATATTATGCGCAGAAAATACAGTGAAATTCCTTAAAAATGAGCAAAAAAGAAATCGAACTTCTACAACAAGAATAAAAGCGATTGAAATCAAATAAAAAATTGCTTTTAAATGAAATACAAAAATTAAAAATGAAAATAAAATTACTTCAAAAGGAGAACTTTAAACTTGGGAAGATGGGGATAAATAATTTATTCCCTTATAAGCGTGAAGATGAAGAAAATACGAACTAAATGGTCATCTGACACTATTTCAAAATGTATTTTGATTCGGTCATTATCTTCAAAATCTTACGATAAGCCAGTAACAAGTCTTTAAAAGCTGCTTTTGGAGTGCAAAAATACTTTGATACTCAAAAAGAAAATTTAAACGCAATCAAGGAGGAAGTTTTCAATTTACGTGTATTTGGAAAAAAATCGGTTTTACCTTTTCAGAAAAGGATTATTGTTTCAATTCATTCTCTTTATGGATTATATGAAGATTTAAAATCTATAAATGTATCTTATATTTTAACAAGTAGACTTACTCAAGATGCGCTCGAAAGCCTCTTCAGCCAAATTAGAGGTCTCGGGAGATTCAATGACCATCCTTCTCCTTCTGAAGTAATTATTCGCTTAAAAAATATTGCTCGCAAATAAATTACCTAATTTGTCACCGAAAGTAAACTCTTTAGAAAATGGACCAGACGTTTATTTAACAAGTAAAATGTTAGACTCTGCATTTAATGTAAAAGAACGTCAAGAAATTATCAATTCTTTTGATTTTCAAGATGATGAATTAAATCGTGAATTCTTAATTAATCCCTTATCTTTATCTTAGGAAAATGAACTTGCCTCTTCCAATCCAAATTGTGATATATCTCCATTTGAAAAAGAAGCTATGATTTATGTGGCAGGTTATATTGCTTACAAAATTAAAGATAATCCACTTGGAACTATATAAAGAAATTCAGTCGATATGCCCAATCATTCCGAGTGGATTAATTTAATTTCACTGGGGGACTTACTGTTCCAACAAAAGCATGTATGGAAACTATAAAACAAATGGACATAATGTTTCGCAAATTCATGGCGACATATTTTCTAAAGGGAAAAATGTCATAGCAACATTAATAAATGAAACAGTCTTCTTTTCCTACTGTAAATCGAAAGGCAATTAAACATTTTTGTCGCTTGAGAACATTTATATGAATTAGGTATTTAAATAGAAATGCAGCGATAGTATCTCATAATAAAGCTCAACAGAAAAACAAGAAATGGGTCAATAGTCAAAAAATCAAGATAAGCTGAAGCTAACCGGTAAATATATTTTTATATTGGTTATACAATTTTAAGTTAATTTCAATATTAATAATAATTTTTTGGGTTCATTAAATAATAATTGCAAATTTACTAAATATTTGAGAGGCATTTGTAGTTTTTTTCACTCTGATTAAAAACAAAATGAACTTAAAAATAAAAAGTAAGTATTTTGCTTAGAAACTCCACAGGCAGCTTATTCTCTTTGGATGCCTGACTACGTCATCAACGGCTATTTCCGGTGACAGTTTTGGGGAGCATTTGAGCCAGTCCTTCTCTTTCCCTAGCCCTGGTCGTGACCAGTCAGCATTCTAAATGTAGCAACTGCAGTCGCTCCAGGGAAATCAGGAATAGTTTGTGGAGCGGAGAAGAGTAGTCCAAGGCTTGCCATTTGAAAGGCAGTATCACGGCGAAAGCGCCAAGAGATTCTAGAAATTTCAAGTTTAGATGAATGGAATCTCAGTTTCACAAGAGGTTTCTGCAGAATTAAGGTCGCCTTCTTGGCAAGGAGATCAGCTCTCTCGTTTCCCTCAATGCCTCAGTGGGATGGAATCCACTAGAAGGACACTTTATTAGGGAATCTCTCAAGCAAAGTCCTGCAATTTAAGACTCTTTGATTCTTAACCTCTTTATTAGTAGAAAGAGCTTGAAACGCAGAAATAGAGTCCGAAAGGATTACGGATCTTTCAAAGGAGTTTAGTTGTATGGAGAGTTGTTCAAGTGCAATAAGAATAGCTTCCATCTCACCATCAAAGTGAGTCGAGAAAGTACCAACCGGTAGACGAAAACAGAAAAATTCACTAAAGATGCCTGCACCGGCGCCTTGAGCAAAATCAGAAAGTGAACGATCCATGTAAACGTGCAGCCAATTATCAGGTGGATAACGGTTATGGATGATCTCTAGAGCAATCGCCCGAATAATTTCGGGAATGAGATCCGACTTTCTAATTTTCTGAGTAAGATCCAACCTTACATTAAGATTCATGTAATGGAAGGGGCAAGAAAGGGTAAGGAATTCAGTCGACGAATCATTGATAATTTGATAGTGTTCATTCAAAGGTAAAAAATTTAAAACTGAAGTTTCACAAACAGAATTTACAAAAATATAACCACAAACTATAAAATGTTTAAAAAAAATTGTTTTAAATATGCAGTGAGGTATTGAATGCAATTTTTAAAATGTAGAGTAAGTATAAGAGTTAGAAGTATTTGAAAAATATATTGGAAATAGAAAGGAAAATGAATATTAATTTACCAGGAAATGCTGATAAGACAGTTATGTAATTGTTCATTGAAGTCAATGAATGAATGAAAATATAAATTTTTAATTTTAATGTGAAATAAAAAAAATGTTGATTTGCAGTACTTTGAAAATAGATAATGTTCTGAGATTTTTATTGAGAAGCATATATTTTTAATTAAAAATGTTCCAGTAAGGCCTTATTCATTGTGAAATAGATTAATGTCACTTAACAAAATGAAACGTTTTTTCTTCCTGTATTGACCTGAAATTTTTTATAAAAATAATTATTCTGTATTTATTAGGTTTCATGTTTAATTAAAGACCTTACAAGACAAAGTACTTATTTTGTGCTTTTTTTGTTACATTTAATATATTCATCAAACATGTTAGTAATAAATTTTATAAGAAAAAGAATAACCTGAAATGTGTGTAATTTTATTTTTGAAGTTAAGCAAGTTCAAAAATAAAATTACTTTTCATTTAAAACCATTTTTAGCAAAATTTGAAGGCCCAAAAATGGTTATTAAGTAATTTTCTGCGTAAAGAGTTATTTAAACTAAGAATACATATGTACTTATTGGCCTCAGTTTGTTGTTTTTGTGATCATTTATAATATGCAAATTGTGTTATTTTCCCGTGAACAACACTTTTTTCCATAATGGAGGCATATGCGTTATTTGGGATCATAATATAAAACATTTTTCGACAGTCGACTTTTGGTGTAAGTTTTCTCAATTCTTGAAATGCAGTTTATTTTTAGGCATAAATAAACAAATTTAAATATTAAATACTGTGCATGAATTATATTATACTATTAAAAATGTATGATTCTCTGAATTTTATGCATTAGATTATACAAAAGGGAAGAATTAATCTATAAAAATACTTATTAAAGGTAACTAAAACAAACAAAATTTTAATTAATCCATACATTTTAAATTACTAATTAATTTAAAATGTATAATTAATCCTATTTTTGATAGTATATCTTTATTAATCCCAATGCAATTAATTACTTAGATGATTTGTTTTGTCCAGTCTTATTTGATAGGAACTTTTTCTGATAACAAACTTAACTCTCAATTATTATATTTGCTATAAGTTGCAATTGAATATGTTTTAATTTAAAATAAATCATTTTCCTATCAGAATTCGTAGGAATTAAAAATCAAAAATTTGAATGATATCAGAATTGATCAACCACAAGAAAATAATACGGTTTTCTTAAATAAAATTATCTTAAAATATATTTCTTGATATTAAGGACAGCTCAGCTGATAAAACAATAAACAACTGTTATTTGTAGAATTACTTATCGTGTTGTAAAGGTTTGATAGTACTTCCTCCTAAGATTTTTGTGCCGTGTTCAAATAAATGATTGAGCGATATATAAAAGCGATTCTTATATAAATTTTGATAAAAATTCATAAGAATGTTCTAGAATTATAAGTTCTCAAAAAGGTTTTTTTAAGTTTTTATATTAAATTATTTTAAATAAGAGTACTCAATATTTAAATAGTTATTTAATTTGTCTACTAAAACACTTGAAATATTCTCAGTAAAAGCGAATTAAACTCCTCTAATAAATTATATATATATATATATATATATATATATATATATATATATATATATATATATATATATATATATATATATATATATATATATATATATATATATATATATATATATATATATATAATGCAAAATTGGATGTATAGCCAAAAGCACAAGAATATATAAAAATTTTAAGTTTAGCAGTACATTTAGCGCAAAAGCAGCTGGAATAGTATTACTAAGATATAGTTAATAGTATAATTTATAAAATATGCAATGAATAAAATGAAACAAAGTACAATATGCAATGAATATAATGAAACAAAATACAATGAAATGCCAAATGGAAAATAGTACATTGAAAAATTAAATGCCAAAAGTAGAATATCATATGGAAGACAACACAATGAAATATTAAAGCAATGAAATATTAAATATTAAATGGAAAAAAATATATTGAAATATCAAATGGAAAATAACACATTGAAATGAATACAATAAAAAGAATTACATTGAAAACATTTTAAAGAAAGATAAATATAAATGGAATAAAGTACCAACGTGGCCAGCTTCATCATAAATAAATATATATATATATATATATATATATATATATATATATATATATATATATATATATATATATATATATATATATATATATATATATATATATCTCATATTAATTTTGAAGGCATTTGAAATATTTATGTACTTACTAAATAATGGGGAAAATATAGATATTAAAATATACTTCAAATCTAACTGCACCAAATTCGTTTTATGCAACAAAAACACTGCAAACTGCACTAACAAATGTCATTAAAAATATTTTAATATTCTTTGCCACCTAGGGTAAATGATTTTCACTTATTATAAAGAATTTTGATATACTAGTTCTAGCAAATCTTGTAAGCTAACGCATTCAACCACATTAGCAAAAAAAAAAAAAATTCTTGTATTAAATTTCTGTTTCTTAATTCTAAAATTTTCCACAAAAAATATTTAACTTTATCATTTGTATCTAAACATGAATATTTTTTTTCCTCAATATTTTGATATCCTCAAAATATGAACATTTTCATCAATTCAAATACTGGAATAATAAAATGTCAGAGAGAGAATTTCATAAGGCAATCATGTATTGGATAGTATCGGAATGGAAGTTCCCTATATGTTTTGCCTCTGCTTTGCCTAGACACAAAATGTTAGTTTCAGTAAACCTTTTTTTCGACGCTTAATTCTTTTTATTTGAAATTGTTTTTTACGCATTTGCTATAAGAAATTCCTCTAGATTCTTAATTGATCTCTTACACTAATGATGAAACTGATTAAATTAAATATGTTTTAAAATTTGAACACTTGCGAAATGAAAGAATGATTACATTTTTAAACTTAAATGCAGATTCACGTAGAATCTAAATCATTTAAAACTATACTTTAAGTGTTAGCTTTTTGTTAAGGAGCTGTAAAAATTAACAAGAACAAGATGGCACTCATTAGCCAAATGATTGTCTTACTGAAGCAAAACATTAATGCACTATCAACTTTGTTGCTTGTCGAAAAAAACTTAAGCATTCCATAAATTAAATGTGAAAAATTGCTTAAGAAATGTTAAGTCAGTGGAATCAAAAACATTAATTTGCCATCGATAATATTAGAATCGGCATTTTGAAAATAGTGCTCATATAAAACTACATGAACCACAAACAGCAACTGTATAAAGACAGGTTGATCAATAAATATATATTAAATTAATCCTTATTACTGTAATAATCTTATATTGTATTTTACAAATAGCTTTCCTTTATTGCTCAGTATGTGCAACTAACAGCAGTTCTGACTAACAAATTTAAATTTCATGTTATTTTGAAAACAAGTGAAGGAAACATTACTACACATCATACTTGAAAAATCAGAATATAGAATTAAAATTCTCTTAATGCGCTGCCATCTTCCCGATAACCTTATATCAAAGTTACACTGTCTATATGACTGTAGGTATTATAAAATATATAAAAAAAGGAATGATCTTTGAAGTCTAATACGAAATTATGTAGAACCTAAAGATTAAAAAATTTCAATGATAAAAGGGTTATGACTGCACTGAATTTATCTGATGTTAATCAATATATATATATTTATATACAGGGTGATTATAAAAAAAACTTTGCCAACATCTGCACTTCTAGCGTCCATTCTATTTAACCGATCAAGACGATACTTCAAATATAGTTCTTTTGAGATATGCGCTCGAGATTCTGTGAATGGCAACACAGTGGCCCTCGCGGTTACAGTTATAGTGACAGAAACTCGAAATTTTCGAATGGCAACGCCTACTTTTTACCATCGCAAAATGTTCAGCACATGCGAAAACCCTTAATAGCGTTGAAATGGTACCGATATGTCCGAAAACCGACGTGTTATACACATACAAACAGTTCTTCAAGGCGCACGGAGGAATAATGCATACGACAGAGACAAGACACTGCTCAATGATGAGAACACATAGAGAAAAAAATCTTTATTAATTTCAAACATTTTCCACATAAGTGCCATCACAGGCAATTACGTATTGCATGCGGGACACGGTGGACAATGTCGCTGCACGCAACATGGCACGAGGGATGTTTCCAATCTCACGCCGTATAGAATCCTTTAAGTCCGACAATGTTTGAGGATTGCACAGATAAACTCTGGATTTGAGATAGCCCCAAAACCAGAAATCCATAGGCGTCAGATCTGGGGATCGCGCAGGCCACGGAAAAGGATAATAGCGTGAGATGATGCGATCACCAAAATGCTGATCCAGGAGTCTTTTAACTGACCTCGCTATATGTGGAGGTGCGCCATCTTGCATCCAAACAATGTCATTGAGTGGATTCAGCCGACGCAACTCCGGTAAGACATAATTTTTCAGCATGGCTGCGTACCGAGGGCCCGTTACAGAACATGTTGCAGGGCCAGTCGGGGTCGTTTCCTCAAAGAAGAACGGGCCCAGAACAAATGTAGCTGTAATGCCGCACCACGCAGTCACTTTGGCGTCAAATAATGGTACTGGCGCCACAGCATGAAGATTCGTCCCTCCCCAGTGCACACAATTCTTTGTGTTAATGCTGCCATTTAAGGTGAAATGCGCCTCGTCCGTCCATAGTATGCGAAGTGGCCAGTCGTTATCCGCATCATATCGTAACAAAAATGCATTTGCGAAGTCCAGACCTTGTTGTGGGTCACCCGGCTCCAACATCTGGACGCGCTGGAACCGATAGGGAAACATGTGAAGTACCGAGCGCAAGAGCTTGCGGACCGTTGAGTTCGGAATATCCAACACGCGCGCTATGCCTCTTGCGGTTTCTGTGTGTCCTGCAGTCACTGTATGGTGCACTTCCATGACAACGTCCTCAGAAACAGTTGGCCGTCCAGAGCGCTGTTTGTCACAGGTGCAGCCTGTATCTTCGAATTTCCGCACTAAATCACGCAGAGATTGCAGAGTACATGGGCCGCGTCGTTGTCGATGATTGCGGCGATACACACGCAAGTCTTCCGCAGCGTTCATCCCATTTTGGTAATAGAGTTTGATCAATTCACCGCGAACTTTCCTAGGAAGACTCATATCGTCGGCATGTGCGAGTTCCCGAATGACGACTTCGCATACCCGCTTGGTATTTTATAGGTTTCCTACGCTGAATATCTGGCGACCGGCGTTCTGTGATTGGTTTCTTGACTCTGTCACATGCAAATTTACTGCGTGCGCCCAGATCATGTTTTATTGGCCGGTTTTCAGAACTCTTTTTTGTGTTTGCAGAACACGTCCGTTTTTAGACATATCGGTACCGTTTCAACGCTATTTAGGGTTTTCGCATGTGCTGAACATTTTGCGATGGTAAAAAGTAGACGTTGCCATTCGAAAATTTCGAGTTTCTGTCACTATAACTGTAACCGCGAGGGCCACTGTGTTGCCATTCACAGAATCTCGAGCGCATATCTCAAAAGAACTATATTTGAAATATCATCTTGATCGGTTAAATAGAACGGACGCTAGAAGTGCAGATGTTGGCAAAGTTTTTTTTATAATCACCCTGTATATATATATATATATATATATATATATATATATATATATATATATATATATATATATATATATATATATATATATATATATATATATATATATATATATATATATATATATATATATATATATATATATATATATATATATATATATATATATATATATATATATATATATTCAATTTAAATTGTTTGGGTTGTAATAGATGCAATGTCATTACGTTATTAATCATATAATAATGATATAAATAATTTGTATAATAGAAAATTACTAAATGTGAACGCTTGATGGAAAATAGAATATTTAAATTTGATTCGATTTAAGATTGAAACTGAAGAAAAGCTCGGAAATGGTATGTGTGAATACAATTCCAAGGAATATACATAATTGAACATGTTTAAAAAAAAAAGAATTTCAATTTTTATAGTGTGAAAATAAAGAAAATATTAAACATACTGTGTATTGGAGAATTTCAACAGTAATGTGAATTAAAAGAAATAAGAGCACAAAGATATAGAGTAAAAAAAGGAACAATCATAAAATAGGGGATCTATAACACAGTGAAAGTTAAATTAGACTCACAGATTTATCAAATGTAAAATTCTCTCAGAATACCATATTTACGTGAATCTAATGCGCATGGTTTTTGGCCAAATGTAGTATTCAAAGTTGGGGTGCGCATTAGATTCGAGTGCAAGGTCAGCAGTTCGCCGACGACGTCAACCAAATTTAAATCGTTACAATGGATTACTGTATTTCTCGACTACATTCACCGTTACATTTATCGTTGATACATTAATTGCATAGAGGATACAAACTGCAGAGTACGTAGTCACGAAATGGAGGGCAAACCGAGAAGAATGTCATATAACGTTACTTTCAAACCTAAATTCTTTTTGCTGAAAATATGGCAATAGAAAGGCAGGTAGCGAGTTAAACATAGCTGAGAGCAATGTTCGCTTGTGGCGGCAACAGAATGGCACTGCTTGCAACTAAAACTAGTAAAAAGAAATTCACTGGCCCTCGCAAAGGAAGACACCCTAAAATTGAAGAAAAAGTATTGGAAATTTGTGTACGTGAAAGGAGGAAGAATGGACAACCTGAGACTAGTGAGGAAATATGAAATAAAGCAAAATAGGAGGCTGAAGTTCTGATTATACCAAAACAAGAGTCTAAGGCTAGCCGTGGATGGGTGGATCGGCTTATGAAGCGGATCTCTAAGGCGCCGAACAACAATATGTCAAAAGCTTTCTGCAGATTTTGAGAAAAACTACTAACATTTCAGCGGTATGTTATCACACTTCGGAAGGAAAAGAATTTTTCAATGGGGCAAATTGGCAACGCTGACAAGATGCCAATTTGCTTTGATATGGCTCGTAACTACTCCATTACGGAGAAGGGGTCTCAGGAAGTTATCGTCAAAACTTCGGGATGTGAAAAACAATGAATAACAGTGATGCTGGCAATAACAGCAGACGGGTGCAAACTCTTGCCTTTCTTAATATTCAAACGGAAAACATCCCCTAAAACCCCTAAGAATGAAAAGCTGTTCCTAGATGATGCCCTGATTCGAAACCAAAAGAAGGGGTGGATGACGCAATCCTTAATGCTTGATTGGCTCCGAAATGTATGAGAACGCCGTCTCGGTGGGCTCTCCAATCCATCATCAATGCTTTGGACGCATTTCGTGGTCATCTCACCGACGACGTAAAAAAGAAGATGCACAGCCTAGGCAATGATCTTGTTAGCATTCCTGGAGGGATGACGTCTGTGTTACAACCCCTGGACGTTAGTATAAATAAATCTTTTAAGGAGTACGCTCAGGCGAAAGTACAAAAAATGGTTTTGTGAGCCAAACCGTGAATTGACCCCGACAGGAAACATTAAGCGTGCTGCACCACACATTGTTGCACACTGGGTTTCTGTTGCCTGGAAAAGCATCGAAGCACCAATGATTGTAAAATCCTTCAAGAAATGCTGAATTTCAAATTCATTGAATGGCAGTGAAGATGACGTGCTCTGGAACGACGATGATGATGAGGAAAGAATAAATGAATTTGCTTCTGACGAAGAGAGTTGCGAGGATTCGAGTGATGAAAACATTATTGAATAAAGATGTTTACTATTAATCACTGATTGTAGAAACTCATAGCTAGATAGAAATGTTACGATTTATTTTATGTTCATATTTTACGATAGGTACCGTATATACGGTAATGGTAATTAACAATGATTGTTTCACATAACAATAGCCCACTAATAGGTTCATTTTATGTTCTGCTACTTTATGTATAAATCCGATGTTGTAAATATGGTATCTAAATTTAAATAAAATTATCATACCATTGATTGATAGTTTATATACAAATCCATTGCTCTATAAAATAAGATTCAATAAATTCCTCATAATATTGATGCGCATTACATTCGCCAACAAACAATTTTTTTATTATTTAAAGTTTTAAAATGGGGATGCGCATTAGATTCGCTATATACGGTACTTTATCCCAACAGTCTTTCTATTATAGAATTTATAAAATAGATTATTTGACATATTTTGTTTATAAATTCTCTAAAGAGGACGACAGAATTAAAATATATGGAGACTGATCTGAAAAAAAATTACTGTAATTATAATCATTACAATAGAAGCCCATGAAAACTGAGAAGACTGACTTGCAGACCCAAAGAAACCCATCCCCACCAAAAAGAAATTATCACATAAAAAATTTACCCTAAAGGATTATCCTGCAAAAAATTTTGAGTATAAAGAAATTTATTACATATTTCTGTTTTATCACATATTATTTTCATATTCTGTTATCTTAACATATTAAACAAATCTACCTTAATATTATTTTTTAACTATCACAATTTAAACTATTTGTTAGGTGAAAAACTCTTGCCAGCTTGGAATTTATTTTTCTTCTTTAAATGATGAAATTTTTCTCATTTAACTTTCATTGTATACACATCCTCATTTAAATTGTCTAATATATGTCTGTGTAATCGTCATTTTTGATTTCATTTTGTTAGCTGCCGTTTTATTGTCACTTGTCGGTAATTGGAATTAATACGACTAGACCTTATGGCATAAAAAAGATTTTGAAACACTTTAAAATCCAAGTTTGAGATAAGAACCAAATTGCAGTCAAGAGTATTTACTATTAATCTAAGAGTTCAGATGGCCCGTAGCAAAAATATGTAACAAAAATAAAATTTGCAATTGTGTGTTAAAATTTTCAAAATGGTATTGTATTTTCGGTACATATCAAATATTTTTGTGACACACTAATACTTCTCACAGTACACGTTTTGGCAAACATTTATTCAGTTAACTTTCCGTGGCTTGTCCTAATCATCGAATGTAAACATCAATGATTACCGTTGTCATTTTCGGAAAAAAGAGAGATCTCATTATCATCCTCCTCCTGCATCCCTGAGAGTTCGTACAATTTCTGCATAATTTATAGTGCAATATCCCACTTATTGCCATACAAAACCTGTATATATCCTCATAGCAACGAAGATTTTGCGATTCTATCTGTCCTAGGTTTTTTTACATCATATTAGATACCAAATACTTCTTTTTGTGAGTTTCCTGTTATTTTGGACAACCCTTGATATTTTTTGAAATTAACTTATTCGATAAAATGTCATTTTATGTAGCTATCATACATATAAAATTAGTTTTGTTAAAATGGCAACAATCAAATAATGTCACCTACCGGCTAAAGTGGAAGGTGTGTTTGACAACAGTTAAAGAAGTTTCGTTTTCGGCGCGGTTTACTCGCGTTATAAGTCATGGTAAACATTTTTAATTTTCATGTCATCCAGTTTCATATTTAAATTTCTCCTAAATTTTTGTTTGGTATATCTCTCATGTGATGAAATAGAATTTTTATTGTTCGTTTTAGATATTAGCTCACATTTGTAACCCGTTTACATTTACTAACATTTTCTAAAGAAAGTTATACCAAAAACGTATTATATTATAAAATTTATTTAAATAATTAAAACTCATAAATTTTCTCGTAGAATAATCACATAGATAATTTGTGTGTTTTTTTAAACAAAACTTTTAGATGTGAGAATTAAAACTCATATTTTTCCAATTCAAATTTCCATTTTAATTCAGATTGGTTCTTATTCTATTTTGCCCAAAAATCAACTTATTAAGAATATTTTGATTTAAAATATGCTTTTGGAATTGTTATATTGTTGAAATTTATTCCCGCTAAATATTTATGAAAACAATTTTCGAATATAAGCTTATCTGTGTTAAAAATGCTGTTTTTATCGAATTTCGAAATTCATGAGTACTTTATTTCAGAAATGGAACAATTAATTACTTTCTTTTAAGTTATACTCTGAGTGCAATTTACTTATTAAGATTTAAAAGAATTTCTAGTGTTTATTATTTTGAAAATCATCAAAAGCATATACATGCATTTATATTCTATCTTTTTAAAATATTTTTTCTTTAATGGCACTTATATACTGTACTAAAACATGCATTTATAATGGAAATTTTATAAATAAATATTGAAAAAAATTATTTTTATTGGGATAATAAATTATACCATTGGTAGAATGATAACTCTTTAAAATTATTCTACGAACTGATTGTGTGTTGATATAATATTTAAGTATTAAAGATAGTACTCATATTCTAAATTTTAAATGACTTGGATTATTATACTGTCAAATTTATAACTGTCCAAATAATTTATTTTACATTGTATATTCTTAGTTGTATTTACAATATTTAAATATTAACAAATAACTACCTAACTGAGATTTTCATTATTAGTTATTTAAGAAACTTATGTGGTTTTATTTTGCTTGGTTACTTGCTAAATATTTTTATTGTACATTTTGTTACACAAGACTGTCTAAAATTTTAGTAGATGTATTTAAATCAAATATAACATTACACATTATTACACAAGTTAAAATAAATATTAACAACTAATTGAATTGCTTGTATGCATTAAAATGTTGTATTTATTTGCTTCACATTTTGTGACTAAATTATAGTGGTAACTTTGGTAGCACATATTTTCTTGGAAGTAAATGTACTAAGAAGAATGTAGGAGTATATATATAATTTTAAATTCCGTTATAGTTGATTTACTAATTTTTTCAGATGAAAGAGCAATATTTTCCATTTTAAAATTTCAAAACTGCTTATTTTTTTGTAATTGTATTTCTTGTAGTTGTAATTGTATTTCTTTTCAGTTATACAATCACAATTTGGTCCTGATGAACTACTATCTATTAAACAGTGCCAAAGTATCATTTAAAGAAGCTTATACTAATGTATGTGATTGGTACAATAAAAATACAAAATGTAAAGAGTAAATAAAATCACAAAAATAAGCTTTTTTTATATTATGGGATAAACTTTTAGTGTCTTGCCGTTTTCTTTTTGTTTTGAAAAAATTTTAAGTTTGTATGAAATCTTTATTTTTAGATTTGTTACTGCTTTTCATTTAATGTTGTTTTTCAGTTAATTTTACTGATATTAGATATCTTTTTTCTAGATTAAAAGGTATCACTTAAGTTTTAGTACAAGTTTTTACTATAAAAGATGACTGTTACTTATAGTGCTGAAGTTGCTACAAGTAGAGGTTTTGGGTGCTTTTGGAAATTATTATTCAGGTAATTTAATAATTAAACATTCAGTTCCTAAACAGATTAATTATTTATTCAATTGTAAGCATTCTAAAAACTTATGAAGAATGAATTTTATAATTTTTTTAATACTTATCACTTTACATATAATTGATATTCAGTGAATATAATTTCATGTTATTTCTGTACATTTAATAAATTTTTTTACTTTAACTCACCAATAATTGTAACCAATTAAAGATTTTATGTACAAATTAGTTTTGTGTATTTACTGTATTACATAAATTTATCAGCTCTTGCTAATTATCTCCTATATATGATTCAAAATTTACTTGCATTTTAATTTAATTGGTAATAATAAGAAACTTAATTGAAAAAAACAAATTTAATTTCTTTTTATACTAGTTTTTATTTTATTTGCTAATTTTTCTTTTTTGTTTCAAAGCAGTTTTAATTTTATAAAGGAAAATAAATAAATTTTTAGATACTGTTTAAGTTTTATAAGTTTATACATAAAATATTTGTTAGAATATGGGGACAAGTTTATTTTGTTTTACATATTTTTTAATTACTGAGCGACAAAGTAATTTTCTGAATTGTTTTCATAAAAATTCCAGTATGTTTGTGATAAAAAAATTCTTTAAAATATCTTTTCATTCATTATTTAAAAAGATTTTATTTTTTGAAAAAATTATAATGCATACAAAATTTGGTTAATATTTTGTAACAAAATAATTAGAACAAAACTTAATATATTTATTAGAACAAAAATGCTATCAGTGTTTTCATGCTTGACTTTAATTTAGAACAGTAGCATTTGAATTAATTTTATTACATTCTCTAACTATTAATTTTATAACAATATTATCAAATTATACACTAATTATTGTGATCTAAAAAATTCAATTGGTATAAAGAATTTAGGGTTTTAATTTAATAATTGATTTTAATCTTAATCATTAATAAAGTTTAACTAATGAAAAATATCTCAATTTATTTTCTTTTGTAGATGGAGGGGAAGCATATATAAACTTCTGTGGCCAGATCTATCTTTGTATTTTTCATTTTATTATTTCCTGAGCATTGTTTATAGATTTATGTTAAATGAATCACAAAGAAGGTTAGTAAAATATTTTTTGAATGATATAGTTTTTTTAAAGCTATTACTTCAATCAAAGTTTTTTTATATTAATTTATTGCTTTGAATAACTGAATTAAATAGTACTTAAAATAATTTTATAAAACAATCAGTATCTTAGAAATTAGAGGCTTGTACTCTGATGATAATTTTCATATTATAATTTAAAATCTGATTTTTATTTGACTTGATTCTAAATTGGCACTGATTACATTATCATTTAAAAATATGATTTTAAATTTATAGACTGTTATATTTAATTTTCTTGTAATATATATCTACTCATTTGAGTGAAAATTTAAAATGACAGTTTTATTGCTAATGTGCACTAAGATATTTTCTCTTTAATTTTATCTTTTTATATGAAAATAAAGATAAAATGAAGCTAATCATTTAAATAGTTAAAAGATTCATAAATATTTATCTGTAATTTTTTAGTGAATTGTTTATGCTTAGTATTTTCTTAAGACAACACAATTTTTTTAATATTTATATCAAATCTTGATAACTGTATGCATTAAATTTTAAAGCAAAATATTTATAATAAAAAAAATGTTGTATTAGGGAAGAAATCTTTGAATTTATTTTCAGAATATCACCTGGGAAATTTATTTTTAAATTATAACATGTTGCTCAAAGATTATTATGTTCTATTAAAAAAAAATTCTGAAAAAGTTTAATGAAGTATCGAGCAATTTATTATCATAGGTGTGATACCACAGCACTGACATGAAAGTTGCATAATTTTACTTATATAAAAATAGAACAATATTGGAACGGTTTCTTAAACACATTGAGACTTTTATACTTATCCAGAGAATGAAAAAGAAAATTTTACCTTTTCAATGAGTCTCATTTTGTGTGCAAGTGGCACTTTGCCAACTAACTTTCTCAAGCCATTTAAAGCTATTTTTTCTATTGAAATATATGTTTACAAGGTGTGCAACCTGAAAATTGTTATTTTAAAAATCTTAGTTTTTTTACTGTAAAAATCACAATATAAATTTAACATTTATTATTCTCCAATTTTATTTTCTATAATAGAAATCAATTCATAATTTCTAAATTCTTTTGAATTCATTTATCCAAAATGAATGAAATTTGATTTTTGTTATTAAGGATTCAGTAGATAATTTTAATTTGTTTTATAATTTAATTAAATTATTTTTCCTAAAATGGGGAATTTTCACATACAGGATTTAGGAAAGAAAATATATAGATGAACTTATATATTTGCAATATTTATTTTTTCCTTTATAAAATATTTCTATATTTTGATTTCTTTCATTGTTATGAAATTTTTATAAAATGTATTTTTTATGTAAAATTAATTAAATTATAAATATTTGGTTTATTTTTGGAAATTAAAGCATAAAGCTATATTTGATGAAAATTAAAACATCTTAAAATTTAATTTCCACATTTTTATAAATCTATACCATTTTGTATCTAATCATATAATTATTATCAAATAATGTAATAAATATTTTACAATGTTTACTTGTCTTTATATAAAATTGAAGGCATTTTATACATTTTTAATCATTATTTTTTTAACTTTTATAATTTTGTTACTCTTAAAATAAAAATGGGTAGTAAAAATATATTTAATAAGGTACTTATTAAAAGTTAAAATTTATTATTTTTTTTTATTCCTATTGCCAACTGCTGTTTTGGAAATGAAAATTATCAAAATAAAATATTAATTAGAGTAATATAATAGAAATTTTAATAAATAAATTAAAATTTCATTAAACTTAAATTGTATTTTCATAAATTAATAAAGTTTCTATAAAATTTTCATAGAAAAAAATTAAAAATCATTAGCATATTTTGTTATAAATGAAGAAAATATAAAAATATTTGCTATAATTAAATTTTGTAATTTGATGTGATTAAAAATATGTTTGGGTTTTCTAATTTTTGTTGCACATTAATTATATTATAAAAAATTACCCTTTGTAAAATTTTATTATTGAAATAAAAAAAGAATTGGTTACATTTTTTTATCTTCTGTTTTATCAAGAAAAAAATGATATATTCCCGACATCTTCATTTTTGATTTACATCTATTATATTCTTAGAAGTAATTTCTGCCATTGAAAAATATTTTAATTCAAAATAAGGAAAATAATAATATTATATGCTAAAACTTAAAACTTTGACTAGTCTAAAAGACAGTTAACAAAATATTGAAATCTTTCATTACTTTTTTGAGAAATTCTGATATATATTTTGAGACATAATTTAATACTTATAGGATTATTTCATTGAAACTAATTTTTATTAATTCAAATTGAGTTAAATTAAAACTAACTTGTAATATATGATAAAAATTGGATTAGCTGATTGAGAGAATTATTTAATGAATGAAATGTTTAAATTTTCATCAGTTTCATTCTGTTTCATAAAAAGTGTTATTTATCATTGACTTATATTTATTTTATAATTTCATTATTTTTTAATTTAAAATTATTAATATCAAGATATTTTTTGAAATTCAGATAATATATTATGAACAATATGTAACCAAATTATGTATTTTCAGTAAAATTATATTTTTTAATATTTTTATGATTTTGAAAATATTTAAAAAAATTATAACAAAATAAAAGAAAGTTTTAAATTTTTAATTCTAAGCATAATTTTTAATGATGTATTTTCTTTACATAGAGAAACAGATTACAGCTTTAATACATATGACATTTTCTGCAAATTATTTTACTTGTCAATGTTATGAGCAGTGATTTAAATGCCCATCAGTTAATTTTGAACTCTTTATTTATTTCATTGTAAAGAATGTTTACCAACACAAAATTAATTAACTTATCTTCTAATAACTGAAATCAAGCCATGAGAAAATTATTCAATTAAATCAACATTTATCTCTCAAGTAAAAAAATAATACCTAAGTAATATTTGAAGCTGAAGTATCTACAGATTTTAAGTGAACCATTTTAACTCTGTTTTTACCAAATAATTGAATTAAAATAATTTATTCTTACTGCTCTTTTCTGATAAAATTATATTTTTAACTAAATTGGCTGGTTAGATTTTCCCCATTCTAACAATCCAGGCTATAGAGCATCAACTAACTTGATCTAGTTTGTCTTCAATAAAAAGATTTTTTATGTTTCATCATTAAATTAAACATGCTGAAATTTGCATGGTTTACTCTTGCTTATCTTTTTTTTTTTTTTTTTAGTCTATTTTTGAACAATAATTGCTGAGATATTGCAAAACATGTTTCAAAAACTAAAATTTTTCTATGTAAATTTGTAAAATTTTGATAATGTTCAGTTTTATTATAATATTGACATTATAATTCTAAACATTTTCAGAATCACTGCAAATTATTATATTTTATTATTTGAATATTGATATTGTTTCATTGAAAATAATGTACTTTGTCTTTTTTTTTTTAACTCAATTATTAAATATTATGTTTATTTTTCTTTAAATGTTCTCTATTCATAATTCATTTTTTTCTTTTTCATATTTATACAAATTTTCAATCATGGAAAGTAATTTTGAACAAAATAATACACTTCTCTCATAATTGAAAATGCACAGTTTTTCAATTTTCTCTTTTTTATCCATATCATTTTTCTTTTTATATGTTAATATTTTAAACTCTATCTTGAGTTATGTTTTTGTGCTTTGTTTACTTATTAAGTTTAGTAAATTAATGATATTTTTGCTTTTTTTTCAATCAACATTTTAATCACTATCTGATGTTTTCTATTTTTTAAATTTATAACACCAATGAAATTTATAGTTATTTTCTTTAAAAATATTTTTAGTATAATTTTTACTAACTTTTATAATTCTTAAATTTTTGTTAATGTAAATTTAATGAGATTTCTGCAAAACAAATTTATCATATTGGAATAAAGAGTATTACATTTTCAGATTTTTTAAAAAATAGAATATTCTTATGTATTTATGTCTTGCTCATTTAAATTCTGCGTATTCATTCAGTACTTTATGTATTCTCTAAATTTTGACTTTCAGGTATTTTGAAAAAGTATCTTTATATTGTAAAGCATATGGCGATTTGATTCCAGTGTCTTTCATTCTGGGTTTTTATGTGTCTATTGTTATTAAACGATGGTGGGACTCTTTCAACTGTATTCCTTGGCCTGACACCTTGGCATTTTTTGTTTCTGCTTACTTACATGGACAGGTAATATTTAGTTCAAAAAATTTGTTTTCATGCAGATGCTCTTAAAATTGTTTTTATCGAACTTACAATAAATGTTTGAAAGGAAATCATTTTTTATAAATTTTTTTTTATCTTCTAGATTTTTTATTCTATGTGTAGATTTTTAAACTATCTGTATTTTAACAAAAATATATGTATTAAGTTATTTTTTGACTTAAATGATTTATTAATCCATCTTTTAATTAATTTTTCATTTTTCACTTATTTTGCAATAGAATAGAAAATTCTCTGCTGTACAATAAATACTTCAGGCTATACGTTTTTGTGTGAGAGAAATTTTATTTTCAATATTTTAACTTATTATCTCTTTTCTTATTATTATTCATTTGTCTAGTGTTTTGTTTCTCATGTTTTCCAACTTTTAACATTTAATATAATTTTAGAGAAATAAGAATTTAGTTTTACAATCATAATTTTTGTGTAATAAATTTACTAACAAATCAAAGGAATTGTTATACTTTAAACAATTTAAATTTTGGACGAAATGGTTGTGAAAATATTTTTATAAATTCTTAATTTATGAATTTTGTTTTTTAGAGTTCTAGAGAATTTAAAATGAGTTTCCTACCACAATTTAATATTGAAATGATTTATATTAAATCTTGTAATCAATGTTATAATAATGTAATTAGACTTAAATTGATTCTCTTATTAATAGACTGTAAGGAATTGATATAACATGCAATCTTTTAAGTTTTTCAGTATATAAATAATATAATTACTATAATATGTTGCAGATTCTTTTTGTTTTTATGAAAAGCAGTGATTTCTTAACTAATTATATTCTTAAAATTGTTCTTGGTTCCAAATATATACCTGTACTAAGTAATGGAACCTCTCACGAATCTCATCAGCAAATTGGTACTAAAAAATTTCAGGTTGTTCAGTTTCACTTATCTTGGTTCTATAGTTAGTGCTGACAATTGTATAGTCAAGATTTAAAGTTATATAATGAATGCAAATAAAGTCTTTTACCAAAACCATATTTTAAAATCCTCACTACATCAAGAAATACAAAATTTTTACCATATAGAATCTTAATTAGACTAATACTTACTTGTAACTCAGAGACCTGGACCATGTCCAAATAGAGAAAATAAAATAGCCATTTTAGAAAGAAAATTCTGTGAGATATTCTTGGTGGAGCAGAAATCAGCACTGTTTGGAGAAAAAACTGTGAACCATACAAAATTTATTAGGAGACAGATATATTATAAAATTAATAAAAACTGAATGAACTAGATGGATCCTATTTAGAATAAATGATTCCACATTAAAAAAAATATTTTAAACCTCTTACAAGCAGGAAAAGCAGTAGACTCAAATTGAGATGGATGGAGTTAATGTGAATGGAAATTGACTTCTTGGCTATAAAGGAAAAAGAAACTGGCTTGCAAGTGTGATAAATTGAATTCAGTGAAACAGAATTCATAAGATTTTTCCCCATCCTGGACTATGTAACCAAATATATGGTCTTGGTTAATTTTGTATGTATTCTAGTAAATTGTATGTTAATGGCATTTAAATTATTGTTAATATTATGGTGCCTAATATTGTATTTCAGTGGAAACAACAAACATTTAGTTGATGAAACTATAAATAATTTGGTAAAATTTTGACTTGATGAAGGAATAATAGAGTGACTCAGTGAAAATTTTCGACATTTATTGATTTTGGCTAAATTATTGTTTGAAATCATTTAATTTTCATATGTCATTTCATTTTATGATAATTAAAGTTTGTTTACTACACACATTAGTATTCATTTTAAGCATCTCTGTGCTTGTATTTTAAAATCTTCCTATATTACTGTATTTGAAATTATTTTTATTTAAAAAAATAAACTTTATTATATTTTTTGCTGAAAATTGACAAAATATTTTGCAAGTGTAAATTACTTAAATGATTTCTAAATTATTAAAAAATACATACATTTCAGATTCATGTGTAATTTAGTAAACTTATGATTTTTTTTCCTTTTGATTGATTTTGTATTTTTAATTAATTGTATTTTAGAATATATATATTGTGAAACTTTGATAGTTAAATATTATGTGGATGGTTTTTCTGATAGGATGAAAGAGGACGAGTAATGCGTAGAACCATTATGCGATATGCAAATCTTGCATTTGTTATCACTTTGACGTGCATTAGCCCTTGTGTGAAAAAACGTTTTCCAACTATGGATCATTTAGTTGATGCTGGTAATTATTCTGTTTATTTACTGTAATTTTTGCTTATAAATAAAATTAACGTAATTTTATGTTTTTGAAATTTTTATTAAATATTTATGTTTGATTCTATTTACCTTGTCATACTGTTAATTTTTATTTATGAAAAAATTCATTTTCAAGTACAATTTTTTTTAGATATGAAATGTAAGAATCAAATATTACTCACAATATATTAGTAATAATTACTTCTATATTTATAATAATTATTATGAAAATCAATTTATTGATTAAGTAATCAGTATCCAGCAAATTGAAAATGAATTAATTATATATCAGCACATAGAGTTACTTAGTCATACATTTCTTTATTAAATGTCATAGGAGACTTAATTATCCTTTTTCTCTAACTAAATTAGAGATGGAAGGTCAGAAACTTTACTATTTATTCTACATTAAAAAATAACTTTAAGAAAAAGTTACATAAAAAAGCTGAGTATTTTTTAGTATAGATGGTCTTACAGATGTGTAGAAAAATAGTTTCAAGAATCTTGGCAGAAAATTCAAACTTACCTCAGACACTTAGTGACTTTTTTCCCCTTTTGTTCTTGGCTATAAACAATATCATGGTCTTTGGCACTTTGTACCATTATGACTCACCAGGTAGAGTGAAGAAATTTGAATGGGAACTCTCTGTGTGTGAAAGTTATTGTGTCAGAAAACTTGTTTGAGAAAAATCCATTTCTTAGAGAAGTCTTGTTTAACTACCCTGTATTAAAATTAACATATAGCAATGCCATTTGAGTTCTTAACATATTTAATTAAAAAAGATTTTTAATTAGTTCTTTACTGAAGAGAATGAATCAGATTTATAATTATTGGAACTTTAGCATTTATATATTGCATTGAAATATAGTTAAATTAAGAAATAAGTAATTTTCATTAATGAGAATAATTCTTACATTAATAATCCTTTATTTATTAAGTTCCTATTAGGACTGTGTTGATTTACTGATGGTTGTACCTCCCATGATTATCTATTGAATTATATTAAATATTATGGGAATAAGTAAATCTCTCCAATTATATTTCCCTAATTATTTAATTTTTTATTATAAGAGGCCATTTAAATCTAATAAATTTTATTAATAAATAATAAAATTTCATTACAATAGAGTTGCATTTGTTTAATTTCTTTTTTTAGGTATACTATTACCAAATGAAAAGAAAATTATAGAAGAATTGAAAACACAACACTGCACTTATTGGATGCCTCTAGTTTGGGCATCCAGTGTAGCAATTAGAGCTCGTAAAGAAGGACGGGTGCGCGATGATTTTGCTTTAAATACTTTGGTTGAGGTGAGCTAATAATTGTTTTAATCTCTGTAGCAATTGTAAACATTAATGTAACATTAATTACTGTAACTTTTTAGAGTAATAAATTTTTTGGTTTAAAATTTTTTTCATAATGTGATAATAGTCGAAGGAATCAAATAAGTATCAAATGTATTTCTTATTTGATTGAAAGGTAGGAAGTTATTAATCAAAACTGCTTTAGCTTGTACAAATTAAGTAATTTATGTAGAATATAATTTAAATAATATTTTAAAAAATAGCTATTTGCACTTCAAATGTAATTTCATTGGTCATAGGATTTAATTTTAATGAGGAAAACTTATTTTAAGAGTTTATTAAATGGGGAAAAATGGGTAATAATGTATTTAATTAACATCAAAAATAGTTTTACTTAATAGTTTTCAAGGCATCTATACTTCACTTTGTTTGAGTTAATGAGTTATTAAAAGTGTTATAGAAATGGGTATTTTCTATCATTTTGTTTATTGATCATTTTACTTTAATTACGAAAATATTTAAAATATATTTAGATTTATCAATTAAAATTAAAAAATTTTTTTTAATTTCTTATTGTTAAAATATTTTTTTTAATTAAAAGCTTGCCTGATAAACTCCTTTATATTTTACATGCACAAAATCAATAATTTTAAAGAAATATTCATTACTCTGTTTTAGAGCCTTTAAAAATAGAATAAATATAGTATTTTATTAATATGTATATATACATACTAAATATATTGTATTTAGTATATATATACATACTAAATATATAGTATACCTTTATAACCAATATAGTATTTAGTATAGAATACATACTAAATACTATATTGGTTATAAAGGAAACTTTTGCAATAAGTTTGAGTAAGAGGCACTTTTGTAATTTCTTGCATGATAATTATTTTTAAGAAATATATAATTTTTATTTAGTTTTATTTAAAAAGAATATTAATGTATAATTAAATAGTTATTTTATTCTAAAAACTTATTTATTAACCATAGAAAATTATTTTAATTATAATTGGAAAAAGTAAGTTCTATTTAAAAAACATTTTTATTATGTATAGGCAATAGCTAACTATCGAGCTCTTTGCGGTGGCCTATTTAACTACGACTGGATCAGTATACCTTTAGTATATACTCAGGTAAATGCAATTTTAAAGATGATTTGAATTTGTATCATTTAGATTACACCAGTCTCTTATTATTTATGAATTATATTAATCAGAAATTAAAATTATTTATATTGTAAAAAAATCAAGCTATTTTTTGTACAGCCTATTTTTTTGTAATAATAAAATGATCAACAATTAAAGTGAAAGTCAAAAAATCATGTTTGGTAGCTATTCTATTTTGAATAACTACCAAACACATATTATTTAAATTTTACTATATTCAGAATGCTAGTGTACAATGGGCATAGGCTGTTCTGTTTTTGTGAAATAAACACAATTTAAGTATTTTGTATCTATAGATGTGAAGAATTTTACATTGTAAATTGCATTCTAATTAATTTTAATGTGTTATTAACTATCTTGTTGTTTGTAGGTTGTTACTCTTGTTGTATATACATTTTTCTTATCTACTCTAATGGGCAGACAATATCTGGATCCTGCCCAAGGTCATCCTGGTTATGATGTTGATCTCTATGTTCCTGTTTTTAATTTTCTTCAATTTTTCTTTTATATGGGTTGGTTAAAGGTAATTTTGTATGCTTATAGTTTTAAAAGTTTGCAAGTATTAATTTAAACATGTATTTTGTTTTCATAATGTAACTAAAAGTAAGAGTATTTCTGATTATAATAATTTCATTCACCCTGACTTTGATTATATTTATGATCCATGAAATAACATTATATAAAATGTTGCTTACAAATTATTTACCAAATATTTCTTAAATTTTTCACCATGTGCAGAGGTACTTTAATGTATATAAAAATACATTACTGTAATTCATACATCATTAATTATAAAAAAGTGTGTTTTAAGGAATAACTTATAATTTTTAAAAATATTAATATTTTGGATAATTGTTTTTATCTGATTGAAATTTTACTTATTCATTTTACTCATTAATTACAATAATTAAAATCTGTATTATATAGCTTTATAATGTTGGAATAATGTTTATTTACCAACTTTGATTAATTGTTGAAAAACTACATTTAGTTTTTATTTATTAAAAATTTTAGAAATGTCTAGTTTTAGTTTTTCTGAATTCTGGGAAAAACTAAAATTAATAGTTTTTATTTATTAAAAATTTTAGAAATTAAAAATTAAGAAAATCTTATTAAATATACAAGTGTTATTCTATTGAAGGAAAATTCTCATTGCTTTAAACTTTGTCATTATTATTTTTGTTATTATTGATTAAGGTATTAAATTTTAATATTAAAATCAATTAAATTTATACAAGTCATTATTTAGTAAAACTTTATTATTATAGGTTGCAGAAACATTGGTAAATCCATTTGGAGAAGATGATGATGACTTTGAAGTCAATTGGGTTATTGACCGTGATATTCAAGTAATTAATGATATTGTTACCTAATCTTCAAATAAACTGATAAAGTATTAATTGTGTCATTTATGTAATAATGCATATATTACAATTAATATCAACATAATAAGTATAAATGCAAAAAAAAAGAAAGAAAAACACTAAAAAGAATGCAACATTGTAAAACTTTGAAAGATAATTCTGATAATATATTTAAGAATTTTTGCAAAGTTAAATATTCATGCAAAAGTTTCTCCTTTTAATACTTATGATTGGTATGCATATTCATTGTTAAAAAAGACTTTAAAAAATATAGTGGAATTCTTAGAAAAATATTTGCTTCATTTATTTTGCTTTCAAAATTATTTTATTAAATAATAAAAATTAAAATTCTGAACACTGTTTGAAAAACCTATGAATGCCATAATCATAAAGTCATTTCTTAAATAAGATCTGGAGTTCTATTTGAAACATTAATTAGAAAACTTATAAGAGTTATTAAAGGAAGTAAACTATATACAAAAAATAGGGAATGGATTCCTAATAATCCTTCATTATTGAAGACTGCTCATAATAAGTGAAATCTTCAAATTTCATTATGATTTTAAAAGAAATCTTGTTATTAGGTCTCTTATCTTATTGTGGATGAAATGCACCAGGAGCACCCTGAACTGATCAAAGATCAGTATTGGGATGAAATAATGCCAGATCTACCTTACACAGCAGCTGCTATGCCTTTTTACACTGAACCCCCAATGGGCTCAGCTGCAAACTTGATGTTAGTATATATGTTATTTTTAATAATTATTTTATAATGAATTTTTGCATATAAATTGGGTAATAAATTGAAAATTTTTTAGAGTACCACCTAATGAAGCTGAATTTGTACCATTGGAAACTTTAGAAGAAGGTGAAGATGAATTAGAACATGTAAAGGTATTGAAGACAGTGTTATGATTTTTCAGTATGCATATTTAAAAAATTGTTTAAGATGATTATATCCTTGTGTTTTTGTAATTTTATTTACATGATTAAATACATTAGAAACTGCTGTGTTGTAAATTTTCCTTAATTTTTTTAAATCTTATCTCCATGCTTATAATATGACCCTTTGAATATGACAGATATTTCTTGATGTTTTCCTTAACAACTTTTTATGGTTTTAAAAAAGAGGATTGTTTGAAATGTATATATTTAACAACCTCTTAAGAGTTATTATAAATTTAATATGTGAACTTTTTTCTGTTTCAATGTTATATATTGTTGTACTGTAATTACTGTTGAATTATTATTTTTATTCTTATATTTTGCTTTTTATGTTACTCTAATTTTTTTTATCCAATACTCTTACTGAATCATTTGAAATATTTTTAAATTAGAAATCAAAATTTTTACATCAATCTAAGTTATATGAATAAAAATTTAGACTTTTTATTTTTTGAAAAATATTTTAATGAAATAAATTAATCATTTTAATCATATCATATGTTAAATATAAAAAAAGATAGATTATTGGTTGAAATGTCATTGAAACAACAGTGTGATTCATATGTAGTTATCCCAAATATATTATCTTAATAGACAGACATCAATATCATACTGTATATTTCAATCTAAGTTATTTATTTTATTTACTGACATAAAGGAAGTGAAAGTTTACTTTATCATTTTGTTAAGATATTTCTGCTGGAAATATTGCTTTTTTTTACTGTTCATTGATTAAATTTATGAAATTTTAGGTAAATGCTATACCTTGTGAAATGGGAGAGGGTAGACATCGTTTGAGTCAAAATCTGTCTGGCAGTGTTTATAGTGGAATATCGAGACTTGGTCAATCATTTCATCCAATGTCATATGAAAGGAAAGGCATTCTTAATATGATGCAAGATTTCCTAAGCAGAGACTCTTCTGGTATACATAGCTTGATTATTTTGAATCAATTTTATTCATATGCTTTGTACTGAGTTTTCCTATATCTAATCTGTGGATTATACATTAAAAAAAGTTGCGAAATTTGCTGTGCATCTTATACGCTGACACAAATAATCTGATAGGAAAAAAATCTCCATCAGAAATGCTTATAGTATAGCTTTGAAAGAAATACCGTTTGTTTTATAAAATAACATATGGTGCCATGATTCGGCGGGCTTATTTAAGCTATAATCAGTTTTGTCCAATTGTGTTCAAGAACGAATTCCGTTCCTGAGAAAGATATTGCAATTGCTATTCGCTATCATCATTTTGCAATTTATCTTGACCTAAGTTGTTTTATACTAAAAATATTCAAGTTAGTATATTGTCATGTAGCCAAAGCTTATAAGTTACAGAGCAGATTTTAAATTGAAAACTATAGTAAATATAAAAATGGCGACAAAACGTTAATCTAAGGTGAAAAATAAAGCACATGCAGTACAAAAGAAAAAATGTATCTAAGTGCGAGTAGTTCGAAAGTAATGGATTTCTTTCATTTAATTGTTAATGAAACAAATGTACTTTATTTTTAAAATGTGTCTAACATCGTTTTAAAAATTATTAAAAATGGATAAAATCGAATCTTCTCTGAATTTTCACTCTTGGTATTTTATAATATATTGGATGTTTTCAGCTCAGTTTATTGCACTATGTGTTGAAGTTGATCTAACTATAACTCAATCAAATGTTTTTCATAATCAATATCTTTTATTTACAATTTATTGTATTTTTAATCATTTTTTTTATTTTATTTGACATTACTTGATCAGCAGTGTATATTTTCAACTATAGGCTGAAAAATCGCCGCTGATTATGTGAAGTTTTTTTCTTTTACTTAGAAAAATGTTTTATAAATAATACACTGCATCTATGCATTCCTACTATTGCATCTGTACAATTTAATCTATGCATTTTAAATCTCAAAAAAGAAAATGAATCATCATATCTGGCACCTCCACTCTTTATCGTTCCCAGTCTTCTACAGAAGTTTTTCGCAGGCCGACTTCTTTCTTGCTCTTGTTATTAAAACCTATTTCCTAATCTGCATCTAAAGCATCCTTCCAATTCTTTTTTTGGTGTACGACTTTGCCTTTGGGAAAGGGGTATACAATAAAAAAATCTTCAATTTGGACCCTGTCCAAATTGACAGGGTTCAAATTGAGGGAAAATAGACAGGACACTTCTAAAGAATGAATCTTTCTTAAGAGATATCCTGTCCATCTCATTCTATTCAGTTTAACAAATTTTACATTTTTGTTTCTCAAAGGATATATTACTCAAAGTTAGGTCTCTGTCTCATCTTTGCTTTTCAAAAAAAAAATCATTTTGAATATTTCTATCAAAATTTGGCAGAGCCCTCTCTTTCTTTGTAGTCAAGGCCCAAGTTTCAGAGGTGTAAGTCAATATTGGTTTAATCAGAGTGTTATTGAGAAAGATCTTAATTTTCTTTAAACTGACAAGGGGTTAAAAGGCAATGAAGTCACCGATTAGCTAAAGAACTCTTTCCTAAATTGAAGGTAATGAATATGCATTCTAAATTTTGGAGAGAAAATGAAAATCACATAGTTAAGTAATTTTTATATATATTAAAATGTACTTTAGTTATATACAAAAGTGTATGCACACAAATAACTTAAAAATGTTATAACTTTGTTTCAGTTAG
Organism: Latrodectus hesperus; assembly: GCA_037975125.1. Lineage (NCBI taxonomy): Eukaryota > Metazoa > Arthropoda > Arachnida > Araneae > Theridiidae > Latrodectus > Latrodectus hesperus. The sequence goes on from CM075861.1 coordinate 57,441,978, forward strand.
AATATTAAATTTACCTTTTTATGCCAAAATATACTAAGATTATACACATAAATATATAAGTTAATTAGAATCAAGAGATAAAAAAATTCGTTATTAAATATTAAATAAAGGATTTATCATTTTTTTGCAAATCAGTCGAACACATATTTATATACAAAATTAATTACAAATTGCGTAGAAGTATGCCTTTTTTATGCAATGACAGCATTTTTTTTGAATATGCTTGATATTGATATTATCAATTTATTGTATATTTTCATATTACAAAATCTTTTTAATATGAAAATCTCCTTTCATAGAACTATTTTTTGTATGTTTTAGGAATTTTCTATAGGATTTAGACATGTTAAATTTCCATATCAGTTAATCAATCAACTTAAATTCTATTAAACTTTTCTTGATTTTAAATTGATGTAAATATATAACTATATTGAAATTTACTTGTAAATGTTGGAAAAAACGTTGCCATCGTTTTTTAATTTTATATTGAAATAATGAACAAGTTCTGCTGCACAAATAGTGGTATTGTCATCCTGGGAAATTCCATCTTTTGGTGAAAACAACATATGATCCTGGTTAACCCACAAATAAAATAAATCTTTAGATACTTCTCTACAATGACTTTTCCTAAGTTATAATTGAATCAACAGAAAATCACTACATGGTTTTCCGTACGATGACATGTATATCGTTATGATTGACATTTAAAAAGTGATATTCATGATCATATGCTTGGGTAGGTGTTCTCCAAGTGTCTATTTATCCTGTTGCGGGGGGAAATGAAAGAGGATTTGTCTGATTTTTTATAACTGTGTCTTTCATTTATCACTTGAGTTGACCTGGCTATTGGCCTCATTTTCATTGGAAAGTAATAAGTTTAAATCCTGACTTAACACAAGATTCATTATATTCACTAAGAGCAGCCGGGGTCATGTTCCCAGTGTCCTCCACTTGAAGTTATACTTTTGGAGGTGGAAGATTAAATATTGTAGAGGTTTTTTGCTTGGTTTCTGTTTTTAATTTACTCCAATTCAGTGGCTTCCACTTAAATGATAGAGTAAAACTCTAGGTCAGATATAGGGAAGTATACTGGTGCACACACAGTTTCCTAATGATAAGACTTTGATTGTGGCACTATTATAAATGAAATTAGGGACCTGTTACATAGGGATTTCCCTCTGCCCTAAATATTTTATTTATGAAAGTGCCTTTTGACTAATTATTGACCTATGAGGATGAATGTGCTGATTGAGCTCTGCTGTTATTTAGGCTGTCTTAGATTTATATTATTTATTATAGATGTTAATTTTTCTGTAGTTTTTGTAGACACTTTAATACATTTAATAACTACCAATCTCCTTCATTTAGCTTCTTCTATCAACTATTTTATTCTGTCCTTTGTTAAAATTGTCATTCTGTGCTGTGTGTATGATGTTATGATTTTGCACATTGTATCTCTAGAAACACCTAAAATTTGGAATGTTTCATAGTTACTCCAAAAAGTGAGGCTCTTGCAATTTAGCTTCTTTGAAAGTTGGGGGTTTAATATTATATGCTTTTGACAAAAATCTAAGATCTTTACAATTTTATAAAGCTTTTATACTATCATGGTATTTTTCATAATAAAAAACAAAACTGATAGTTATAACTGTATTTCAATGTTTATGAAAAACATGTTATTTTCATTCACAGTTGCTTCTATTATTTTTATGATATCCCATATCTTTTAAAAATAATTATTAAAATAAATAATGAACATATAGACTATTTGGGGGTATGAAAAGTACATCTTAGTTATGCCAAATATTTCTTTGAGATGATTATGTTGAAAAACTTGTTTATTAAACTACAATATAAAATATTTACAATTTAAAAAAATTATGCTCAAATTAAGATTAATATATGCAAAATTTACTGAAGAGTAAGTTATTTACGTTATTAATTTATGAGCTTTTTTGAATAAATCAATCCATTAAAAATTATGTAAGGCAGTAATATTGAAATGAGTCATGTTTGATTTATTTTTTGGATGAAATAAAGCGGTTAAATGCAGGTGTAGTTACAAATTTATATTATTTAGTAGAGCATTTTTGTGTCATGGAAGTATTTTATTTGCAGAGTTCCTGTACTTTACATATCAATTAATTAGTGTATTACAAAAACCCATGTATAAATATAATGCAGATGAAAAATTTAATCTGCAAATATAATATACTGATTTAATTCTTCAAATTTTTTGTAATGGCTGTTTATTGATGTTCATAAAGAATATTAAATTGAATCTTTATTAAAGCAAGATTAAATTACAAAAGGCAAGCAAACTGGTTAGCAATCATTTGGAAAATGAGATAATATATTCAGTATTATAAACACTGATATCTGTTATAGAATCTTGATTCAGGTTAAGTAGCCAGCTGAATAGTTAGTGTTCCTGTTTTTGGTTCAGAGTCTGTAAATTTGATTCCCACTTCAGATGTGGATCTTAGTAGTGATTTGGAATCCACTATAAATTGTAGGTTCCGGTTTAATTAGCTCTCATGTTCAAAAATGACTGTTGATGACAAACCTCAAACCTAGATTTTTTTTGAGACTATAAATTATGTACTCAATTATAAAGAGAATAATTTTATTCACTGGTAAATTGTGAAATTGTTTGTAATAATTTTTATTCAATTTATATTTTGCTTTATTAATGTAAGAGAAGTTAGGGAATACACATTATAAAATAACTAAATGTCATTATTTATCTTTCAGTTCGTAAGAAATTACATAAAGCATCATCAAAAGATAGCACAATACCTCCATCATGCAATACTTCTGGTCCTCCAACTCCGGATGAATTCAAAGATCGAGGTGGATTTAGTGTAAGTTGTTAATATATGTAGTAATTGTATTCTAATTATATTTATAATACAGTATTCAAGAATGTGTTTTCAATATATTTTCAGAGGAAAAATTTTATTCATAAATTGAAATTTAACAAATTTTATACTTTGTAAGCAACAGTTTGTGGGTTCGAATCCCACCTTGGGCATGGATGTTTGTAGTGGTTCGAAATTCACTTTAAACCGTAGGTCCCGGTCTAATTAGCCCTCGTGTGCAAAAAATAACAGTTGAGCGACAAACAAACAAAACTTACTTTGAGTTTAATTTATAGAATTGATTTGCAATTTTAATTATATAAATATTAAATTTCAATATGCTTTGTTCTCTTCCCGCTTTATTATGTAGTTTTTCAAGCCTTAAAAAATAAACAATCATAATTTAAAATTTCTGAATTCTGGGAAAAAATTTTTAAATGCCTTGAGAAATTATTAAATGTATGTTTATATTTATAAAGGTTTAAAAATTCATCAGTTTAGAAAATGACCAATTCTTTATTATTTTTACGTTTTTAATATTTTAATTTCATCAGTTACATATTAATTAGCCCACTGTGCAGAAATTGACTGTTGAGTGACAAGAAAATCGAAATCAAATTGTCAACTACATTTGTTAGTTATGTTTTATGACTAGAATTATACTTTGAATAAATATTGGTACAACTTTTATTTGTTTGTAATTATATATTTGCATTGTTTAAACGGATTTCCAAATTGTAATTTTGATTCAGGAACATGGAGATTATATACACTACTCAAAGAATTTGAGAACATGTATTTTTAAAAATTATATACACCCTGGACTGGGTAGAGGAAAATATGTTGATGCAACAATTACAAAATAATGAAAATACTTACACTATAGTAACTAATATAAAAGAAATCAAGCAGCAACTGATATAAAATGATTTGATTTGTGCAGAAAACAGAGCAAACAACTTCATATGCAAATCAACATTAATAATATCAAAAACAATAAAAAATGCATGGAAAAATCTTTATCTTTGATTATTTTATGTTTCAGTTTTGAAATTCAGCTGTCTGGTATTTTACTTTAAATGAAAATGAATTAAAAGCTTCATGACAATGTTGTTTATTGCAGTCTATGGTTTATTACTTTGCTAGCAAACTTGAATCCATTCAAACACATCCAATTCTGTTGAAATGGCAAGGAAAGCTATTTCAAGAGTATAGAATTGATTCAAAAAAATTATCAATGTAAACATCAACCAGAACATGGTTGTTTTTGCAACTGTTATGGTAAATGATAAGTTTTATATCTTGTTAACACTTGTCAAAAGATAATTCAAAAGGTTGCTAGGTTGATAGCAGTTACTTATGGCAAATTGGGAATCTCAACCTAAACATTCCAAAATAAATATCATCAAATAATCTTCCATATACCTAGGTGTGTATTTATTAAAATTAAATCACAATTTTGTTTTTATTTGAATCAAAAGATAGAAAAAGTTCATTAGATTAAAATATATTGTGGGCTTAAAATTTCCACAAGCTGATTATTTTGGGAATAGATAGTGATTAAATATGGGAACCTTTTATTTGGTTTTAGCTTCTAAACTACAAGATGCCATTTTCAGAATAATGTCAAAATCTCTGGATGTCCATATACAATTAGTCATTTATTCCATCCTTAGTATTCAATTACAGGCTTAACTGTACTAAGATTGGTCAGATATTTTCAAACAGCACCACCACCGTTATTTAACTCAATTAAATAGAGGGACATTTTTCTAGAGTTAAGTAAATAATTGTGTGTTTACATGAAATTTGAGTTAATAAATGTTAAAAATCTGTTTCATATGTTTCTTAACTAAATTTAAATTATGTGCCCTATGGCTAAATATATTGTTTTTATAGATTGCATTAAAATAATTAGACTTGCAATAATTCATGCTTGCTTGTTTTGTTTTTTCTTTTTAAAGGATGATATATTTCACCTTTCTGACTTGTCATTGGCTGATTCAAGAGTAGCACAAAGTCCTAGCTATTATACTACTAGGGATCCTGCAGATTTCTTTTGGTCAAAAAAACCTAGTAGGCACAGCAGTAGGAATTTTCGGTTGTCGCAACAGTCTGTCTCAAAGGGCTCAACGCCAAAGAGTGAAGCACCCGATACTGACAGTCTCCGTTTACCTAAGGTTATTCGTAAAAAGAGCACAAATAGCTTAAAGCATTTCTTTCGGACTGGTAAATATAGAGGATCCCAGAAATCATTGCTAGATAATATGAAGCAAGATATAATGGGCTCAAGAAGAACATTAAAAACTCAAACTAGTGAATTTAGTGTAAGTATTAATATTATAAATGTATATTCTCAAATTGTGTTTCTTTTCTGTACCATTTAGGTTTTTTTCTATAAAGCTAAGCATTACTGACTACAAGCAATATTTGGTTGCGTTGGGGGACACTAAATATTTTTATTTAGCGATATTTGGGAACTTGCTTCACTATTCTACATGCTTATTAGAGCTACAAAAGTATAAATTTTGGAGACATTAATACCATGTATTCTTGAACTAAGCAACAATTGTTGTGCTGGAATATTAGACTCTTTTTAATAATTAAGACTTCTGCTCAATCATTGGGGACAGGAAAGAACTAGTTCTCTGACCATATTATCAGTCGACGTAGATCAAAATTATAAAGATTTAAATGAGTTACAATTTTTTAACCAATTGTTTAACTCATTAATTCAGTGCTATTCTAATCATTTTGAATGAATAGTGTTTTACTAAGAACGTTTAAGAAACATTTAATAAATGGTTGCATTCCTCCTTCAAGAATTTTATATTTCAAATAGTTTTATCATTACCTGTATTTCATTGCATATAATGCTACAATTATGAATGTATTTCATCACAAATTTGTTTTATAAAAGTATTAATATATGAAAATGTATACCATTGCTCGAGGTAGCATTAGAATATTTCAAGAAATCTTTGTGAAGTAACATTTTTTTTCAAAAGATCACATTTAATTCAAATATCCTTGACTTAAAATAAAATCTACGTAATGTTTTAATGTTTTATAAAACGTGTAACACAATGTTTTAACCTATTATTTTCTATGTTTTAGGAAATTGGGTATTTTTTGCATAGTAGAAATTGTCATTATAATTTAAACTTTCTAAGTGCTCCAAAAAATATTATTTTTTTTATTTTGAAACTTGCCTGGTTTTTCAGAATTGAAATCTTACAAATAAAAAAAAATGTATTTAGTTTTGTAATTGTTTTTGAATATTAACTTAAGAAACAACAAAATTCCATATAGAATGCTTTTAATTCTGTTAAACCTCTAGAAGTCTTACATAATGAGAATATAAAAGAATTCTGATATCATATGCTAAGAATTTAATGTTTCTATTAAGTTGAAGTATTTTATAATGTTGAATTTTAGTATTTTGAAGTTTGACTACATATGATTTCTCTGAATTAATTATGTAATGAATTGTTATTTTCACGAATATAAAAAAATTTAGAACTATTTTAATAAATCAATCTTTAAGAAATATTTGTTCAATGGACATTTCTTTACACTATTTATAACCTTTATACTTAAATGATACTGTAGTATTTTTTCGTTAAATATGTGGATAATTGCTCTTTGATTTATATAGGATGCAGATAGCATTGCAGATAAAGGAGAGCTGAATCATGAAGAAAAAAATTCTAATAATTCTGATGAAGATATAACTGTTATGGAAGTGATAAATAAAGATAGCAACGATGAAAAAAGTAGTCATATTTTAGGTAAAAATATTTCAAATTAAATATTTTATTTATGAAATATATCCCCATATTTTTTTCTAACTATTTTAATCTAATTCTCTCTTGATCATGCCAACCAGTTAAAAAGTAAGTTTTCTAGCATAAATTAGGGTGATTTTCTAGTATAAAAACTTTTAGAGATCTAGAGCTTAATATACTTTTTAAACATGTGAAAATAAGTGTAATTTTTTAAATCTAACTTACTTTGAACACAATTGAATTTAATCATTTTATTTGCAGTTTGTTATTCAGTAACTTATATTTTATAATTTTTAATCCAGTAAATTTATCTTTCACAATCACTTATAAAAAATCTAAAAAAACTGTAAGAGCTGTTTTTTAAATTGTGTATTAATTTAAAAATAATAGGTTTCCATAATTTTTTCTCAAAATTAAACATACTTTGCTAAAAAGTAATTAAACAGTTTTTGTTTATATTCAGGCATTAGAATTTGTTATATAGAATAATTTTAATAAATTATTCTGCATAGTTTATCTTTTTTACTATTGATTGATTGATTTTTTAAGATTGATTTTTTTAAAAGCTATGACTTTTAACATACTCTGCTTTCTCTTATATTCCATCAAATAACATTTTGTTATTTTCTTAAAATTAGTCCAATTGTTGAGTCAAGCTGTCAATCGAATTGTTAGCTCTATGATCTTTGTAGAGGTTTGCAATCCACTTTAAACTATATAGGTCCTGATTTAAATAGCTCTTGTGCATAAAAAATTACCTTTAAGCAACAAATGAACCAGTCAAATTTTTGCTTTTAATATTTTTTAATTTTAAAAGCAAAATTTCCATGCTAGATAATCTAAGAATTTAAAATTCAAGCAGTTAAATAATGTTAGTTTGTGATAAAAATATGACTAAATTGATTTTGTTCCATATTTACATAATGGATGCTTTAACATTTGGAATGTGAACTTGAATATCAATTTCACTTTTATACTTGATGAGATTTCTTTTAGCTCATTTTATTGAAAAAAAGGGAAGATGAAATACTCATAAAATTCATTTCTATCTTATCAAAAATGTATCGTATTAAAAATTTTTTGACTTCATTTTTAAACTAGAAAAAATTTTGAAGACTCATTTTAAAATTTTTTATCAACATTCTTTTTATATAGAATAATTAAAGCTGTTTTTTTGTCATTTTGAGACATTTTAATATAGCAAATCTACATGAAATATGTCATTTTCTAACATATTTGATGGTTTTTAAAATACAAACAGTGATAAGTGTGATTGATTATTTTACTGTCTTTTTAAAAAAATATTTGTTTAATTTCTGATGCAGATGATTCTACTTATTTCTTTGAGTTAAAATTTTTTTAAAACTTATAAAAAATTGTTCCTATATTTTGATATTGATGCAGTTTGAGTTTTCTATAAGTGTTATCTTCTTTTAAATAATTTTAATCTATAGTAAACTTTCATGTTATATGAAAAAAGAAATATGCAATTTTATAAATGTATAACTAATTTACAAGTATTAATCATTGCTGAAGATTGATTCAAACTTATTAGTTAATTATGTATGTAAATAATTGAGATAATTTGTATATGCCTTTTTAAATTAAGCTGAAAATTTTCAGCTGGTTTTGACAAGTTTATAATTATTTATTAGGTCATGATTTGTAATGTAGCTATTTCAATATTTTTATTTATTTTTGAGACAGTAGGTTGTTTTTTCGATGAATAATTTTTTTATACATTTTATCTTATAAGAATTTTATTGATTCTGTATTCTTATGTTTATCACATTTTCTTAAAATTTTATTAATAATTGTCTTTTTTATTTTTCCTAATCATAAATACACAGGTAAAAATTTAAAAATTATTTCATATTTTTTTCAAATTTATATTACTAATGAAGTAAAATATCTTAATATCTAATTTTTTTAAAGATTTGTAATGTTATACATAATTTATAAAATATTAACTAGTTTGTATAGCACTTCAATAGTTTGTACTAATAAAAATAAGCTTTAATTTACTATTCACAAAGTTTAGATAAAGTCTGAAAATGTTTTTATATTTGTGCCTAGAATCAAATACTTTTGATGTAGTTGCGTGTTTTTTTGTTATTGTTCTAATGTAAAACATTATTTGTAGTTATATAATAAGAGATGAAATCAAGTTTTAAATCATATTGCTTATATCAGAGTATTTTAATATATATATAATTATATATACAGAAACTTTTACAAATTTCTTGCTTTATTTTTACAATGTTTAAAGTAAATTTTTTTGTTTCCTTCATTAGGTACAATATTTGACTATAAAATGTTCAAATATTTGACCTTAAATCTTATTTAAATTGAAATATAAAAAATTCAAAAATATTTAGATAACATAAAGTGTAATAAAATTTATTGAAATCTACATGGATATTTTTCATTTATGGAAATACTATTTGGTGATTTTAATCCATACTTGATTAAAATTGATATAAAGCACAAACATAAAAACAATTCTAATGCTTTTTACAGGCATATGATTAACTTCAGCATAATATATAATGCAATTTTAAAAAAATGTTTAAAAACCATTTCTGTTCATTAAGAAAAACTGTTTTCTTTGTACTATTAAGAAGACTTGAAAATGCTAATATTTATTTTAATAAATTAATGATTTAAAATAAATCTGTCTGTACACTTATGTAATTTCAATTTATCAAACTTTTTTGCAAATATTTTCTCTTCAGTAGTGCTGTAAAATCTCAGACATAAATATATATTAAAGAATTTTTTTGAGAATGCAAAAAATATGCAATTTTGTTTTCTAAAAATTAGAGAGAGAGAGCATAATTTTATAGTTTTTGTTAAACACAATAAATGAAAAATAGTATTTTGTAAAGCATTTGTCAGTATTTCTAAAAATTGTTATTTACTTACATTTATTATTACTAATTAGAATAATCCAAGTTTACTATAAATTGTCTACTTCATTCATATGTGTTCGGTATATTCTTCATTACACTTCTGTGTATTCAGATAAAATATTTAGAAATAAACAGGAAATGGGTTTTGAGTAAAAGGAATTGTAAATTAGCTTATTTTAAGATTTTGTGTAAGGATTTCTAAATATTACTGAGAAATCTATTAAAATGTGTTTTTATACATTTTAAAATTATTAGGATATAAATTACAGATAATTTTTTGTAACTTGTTTAAAAATCTATACATATATATCTAGGATATATAAAAACACATACATTATAAATAAATAATTTTAAATTTAAATCAAACTGGATAATTTTATTAATGAAAAACAAATATTCTCTGCTATATTATGTTTACTATTAATGATTGAATTTTCTTTTCTGAGTATTTTTTAAACTAGGTATTTTTGTAATATTTAAATGTGACTTTTTGTTTACACAATATTTGATATTTATTGCTCTTGAAATCAATTATAAAATTTACTAATAGTTTATGGTATTAAAGTTGTATAAATGGTTCTTTTTTTAAATTTTTATATTGCAAATTTTTTATTTTATAGATTTTTATTGAAAATTTGATAGTTAGAAAAATAAAACATTCTATAATTTAAAAATTCAAACATAAAAGGATTTATAATTCTAATATTATATAATTTTTAGGCAAATCGGGCAGTCCTAAGGCAAGTGCACCGATATCATTTAGTAGTAAACCCCGAGATAGCTCTGGGAAATCTCTATCACCTGAAAAGAATCATTTCTCAAAACTTATTAAGCAGCCCAGCACTTCAACTTTGGTACCTTCTGATGGTTCCTTGGGTGACACTCCTCCAACAAACAACAGTGGCATTGCTGATTATTCTTCTACAGTCACAAACAAACTGTCACCAAGCTCCCCAGAAAGTCAAATGTCGAGATTAGATGAAGGACAGAACACTTTTGCAAAGGATTCAACTGATCCAAACTTACAAAATTCTAATTTATCTACTAAGCCAAACATTTTGAAAAGTCCGCAACAAAAGCTGTTCCCAAAGCGTCAAGCCCAAAGGGCCAGTAGTATGCACATTGGCAATTATCGCAAAAATAGTGATGCAGAAAGTTTGTCTGGGCTTCAGAAATTCTTTGGAAGGCACAGGGGTCATACCTTTTCGCAAACAATGAGTCAACCTGTAAGTCCAACTGATAATCAACCACCAGATCTTGGGAAAAAGATTCCATCCTATAGAGGATTTTTCAGTCGCAGGAGTAGCAAAGATGTGCGTGGCATGGATAAATCATCAAATTCTCTTCAAGTACAAGATAAATCAGAAGCACAAACCTCACAAGCAAATTTAGAAGAAAACAAAAATGTGAAAAATGTTGAATCTGTATCTTCAGATGTATAAGTACTTACATTTATGTATGTATTTATCTTAATTTAATGTTTTGTATTTATTTATTTTTGTGTGCAATCACTTTTTCCATAATTTTTTGTATATTTATTTATAATTTTTCATGCAAAATAATATTTTTAATTCACATTTTTATATTCCCAATGTTTAATGCATTGTTAAATTCATCTATTTTTATTTGCACATTGACTGTGATAACTTTTCTATTGGTTTTATTTGCATTTGTAAGATTACATTTGTAAAAATATCACTATAGAAATGTTAACATCTTATCAACTAATTTCTGCTAAAATATCTCTATTCTTATAATAATGTTTCTTTTCCCTTCATTCTTTTATTTATTGATTGTGATATATCATTGCTTTTTCTTACATGATAGTATATATATTGCTACTTATTATCCATTATTTGTGTTTCCTTAAACAGTGGTTCATAATCACAGATAATAGTGTCTTAAAATATCAGGACTAATCATTGGTAATTGTTTAAAATCTATTTAACTCATTATAATTATTAGATTCATTGTTCTTGTATGCCTTTAATTATAATGCCTTTAATTTGATGTCTAGCTTCTCTGGTCATAAAATTTAAAAAAAAAAAACTAAGCCTACACTAAAAATATGGGAAATGGCTGTCATTATTTATTGAGTTTTTTTGTAAACGCTACTTCAAGGAAGGATTAGGAATTCAAGAAGAATATTATAATTTAGAAGAATTTTTGTGCAAAAAATATGCTATGAATCAAAGATGAACCACTGCTTTAAATTATCAGTAAGATGTTTAAAATGCTTTTTTTTTATACTATTCATTGAGTTCTATTCATATATGAATGTTTCATGTATATATATCTAGTTTATTTTATTAAATGTTTTGCATATAGCCTTTATTTATATTTTAAAGCTAGCAATTTTTTTATGACTGGAAGCACTGCTTTATTTACAGAAAAGTAAATGTATATTTTAGAAAGACAGAACACATATAAAATTGCATTTATATTTACTATCACCTGCTTTAGAGTAAAATGTTCTTGATATTGGTATAATTTCTCATGAAAATTTCAATATTTTCTGATTTTTATTAAGAAATTTTGGTAACTTAAAATCTACACATTAAAAATGTAAATATAATACAAGCTTTTAATGAAAATCAAGAGTTTTTTCTTTCATTTCCCATTATTCTAATCAAACAATTATATGAATTTTAACATTATGCTGTGTGCATTTCCTTTGAATATTTTCTCATTTGAATTCCTGTATTCAGGAAATGCACATTTAATAAAATCTAAATTACTCTTTTTCTGTTGTGAAGAAAAAGTTCATTCAAGAGATAAATACAGTCATGAATATTATCTATAAGCTGAAATCAGGTAAAAAATATATGTATGCAGCTTTATAACTTACACAATGTCCATTTTATTGCTCAATGACTATATAAATATGTGTAATGCATAAGCATGCAAGTCCACATATGTATAATAACTTACATGATTGTAGCTTTAAAATTAGGAATGCTATTCTAAATATTTCTTGTTAAAATGTAAAAAAATTTATTACGATTAGGTTATTTCTAAATAGCTGTTCAAATATAGCAAATTTGATTAAATCGATGTGAATATGAGTAAATGTGATAGCGGTGCTGCTAATTGTGTGGGATGATTAATATATATTTTTATTATATTTGAGAAAGAGTAATGGGATTTAGCTCACCTTTGTACCAGCATTTGCAATGTTTTTAATTATATTATTATTTATGTTTTGCTGTTACTGTGCTATTTAATTTGAATAATTAAAAATAATTTGTTTTTATTGAATTAAAGGTTTAGATTAAGAGATTCCTGCTCAAATAAATATTTTAATATAAATTACAAATGTTATGTTTTCATGTTTTATTTAGATTTAAATTTAGTGTTATTTTAAAATTCTAGAATTGTTATTGAATTAATATTGTAACTCACTAATTATATAACTTGTAAGTTGCTATTGTATATTAAGATCATAAACATGATATATTATTAAATCTATTTTGTTCAAAATTAAACCAGCACAGAAAAGTAAGTTGCTATTCTAAACTAAATGCAAGACATTTTCCCTTTGTAAAATGAACTATTGAATTTTAATGCAAAATTAAATAAAAGCAAATAAGTGATAATTGTTTCCTAAGAGAATATTTTTATTTCCATATAATGCTGTTTATATTGTTTTAAAGATTCAAAAAGTATAAAATTGCATTACCTTTAAAATTATGTTGAAGGATAATCGTTATCTTATTTAAAAATTATTTTTTTAAATTGATTAAAAAACAACAACAAATTATTTTTTGACTATTTGAGTTAAGTTTGTTAATCATAAATACTGCTAAAACTTTCAAGATATCTAATTGAATATCACGAAGTATTTTCCTTTAAAAAATATTTATGCATACATCATTTTGTGAGTTTGTTGATTTATTCTTTGGGTTAAACATAATGGCAATTTCCTCAATTCTCAAAACATAACACTTGTTTTTATTAATGGTAATAATGTTATGTCATTCATTAATTTTTATCATTTGTAATACAATTAGTATCAAAATTGATAAATTTGCTTTTAAAGATAAAACTCGTGTATTCTGGTAAAACAAGATAAAATATTTTTACTACAATCATAAGTTTATAAAGTAAAAAGTTAAGTTTTAAACATTTTAAAGTTTTATAAATTTACATTTTTGTTTGTTTAGTAATTAATTTTAAAGTTTTGATTCTGGTTTAATTTTAAAGCTGATGTTTATATGAATTTTAAAAAATTTTTGGATAGTAAATAAAGTAAATTGAAAATTATATTTTTATTTAAAAAGTAATAGATACCTAAAAATTAAACAATTTTATTTTATATTACCTTTTCAAAATGTTTGTTATAATAAATTAGTATTAGTGACTGGATTGTGTGTGCTGTAATTATCTTATGATTTAAAAGTTATGTTTTGTAGTGTTACGACCACCGATTTTTTTAAGTGTTATTGATTACTCTTACGAGAATGTTGGAATTTCGTTGGTTTAAATTGTTCAGTTCTATGTATGTTCTTAGATATTTATTTATTCTATGTCTAACTTTATTTTATGTTGAAAATAGTTTTGTTTTTATCTTGTTTTTGTAGCTACTGTTTTAATTTATTTAAATATTTGTGTATTTGAATATCATTGGTATTAATATTCATTATATTAAACTAAAGATCTTCTCTATTTCTTTTGTCACTATAACTATATGAGTTCACTCTCTCTCTATATATATATATAAGAGCCAAACGTTAATATTATATTTTTATTTTAGTTGTATGTGAATTAAATTGTTTCAATTTTTGTATTTAATTTATAACTTTAGAAAAATGTTTTGCTGTGTCATTTTATTTTTTAAATTTATTTAGTTCTCAATACTTCATGATAAAACAGTGATTTTTATTGCTTTTCTATCTTTCTAAATTTGATATTGTTGATTAAATATCAGTCTGAAACTTTTTTGTAAAATATATTGAATACTATAATTGCTGCCTTTACTAAGAAAATATTTTAGTAGTTTAAATATTTATGTATTATTCTTGTAAGCTAATAGTTAATATGTTATGATTGGCTGATTATTTTAATCCAACCAATCTAACATAAGTTGAAGTTAAGAATGTAATCTGATTTTTTGTGTTTATCTATTCCAAACTTACATTTAATTACTGCTGTTAAAATTTTATCTGTGATTTTCCAGAAAATATTTTAAGATGGATGTATATGAATGTACGTTTCATTTAAATCCTTTTCTCACATTATCATTAAGAATTAATTTCTCCTGATGCAATTCAATATTACTGAAGCTATAGACTTGAAAATCAAACTTAAAAGTTTCTACAATTTTTTACTATTTTTCTATTTATATAAATTCAACCTAATATATAAATGTATTAATTATACATGTTAGGTATTAATTCTAATATATAAATGTATAAGGGTGAACCATTTAATTGCTATCGCATTTTTCAATTTAACAGCAGAAAGTTTTTACTAAAATCTCATTTTTCAATTACACTGAAGTATACTATGATGAAGGAGTCACTTTATTTTACCAATAGGGAATCTTATTTTAAAAGAAAATCTTTAAATATAAAAAATAGTTTTAAATATGTACCATCATGATATTTATTTCTGATTTTTTTATCAATTTCAATTTTATTGCTCATTTTATTTTATTTGCAGTACATTTGAGGTATTTCTTATTTGGTAGGTGCCAAGTTTTTTTTATTAGTTATGGTCTGTTTTCTTTCCATTAACCAAGTAAAGTGTGGTATTACATTTATTTGCATTTAATTTTTTTTATCAAATTGCTTACAAATATGATCATTTTTTCATTTTTTACAAAATAATATTGTACAATTCACTAGTGAAGTTACATAGCATTTATCATATACTACAGTTGAAGCAATATTCTTTGAAAAGAAAGATATCATTTCACTATTAACAATTAAAAATGAATATTTGTTATTCTTTGGTATGACGATTGATTAAAGTGAGTGCTCGATAGTCATTTGGAATATATGTGTATCCCACTAACTATTGAATATCTTCCTGTTGGTATATGGCAGATATCAGTACTTATTAATTTTTACATAATCTAATTCAAAGTCTTGATATCATTTTATTGTTACATTGTGTTGTTAATTACATTTGTTTTTATAATATATACACTTATAACTTTTCTTGTTTCCCTGCTAATAAGAAAATGTGTAAACTTTTTTATTTAAATAGTCTATTATTATTACTATGACTTTCCAACTATTTGTTTCCCAATTAATAAGTATGAAAATTTCCATTGAAGAAAATTAATAATAAACTTGATACTTGAATTCAGCAAATGCCATATTATATTAAGTTTTATCAGTTATGTCATTAGAAGTTGTTTTGTCCCATATCAAGTTTTCTGGAGTTATTCATAGAGTTACATTGTAATATATATATACGATAAAGTCTTCAAAATATTAAACTTGTGAGTGGTGCTTTTAGAAACATTTACTGATTAAAAACTATTTCATAGTGAAAATTTACTACTTAAGAGTCTATTTTATGCATATTTTTCATTTGTGCCTTCAGTATTTGAAATTAAGTGTTCCATAACTGACTTTCAAATATTATTAAAAAGATAATTATATGAAATATGTAACTGATGTGATTTTATCAGTCATTCAAGTTATGAAGTGCAGAGATTTATAAGTTTGTGGGAATTTTATTTAGAAAAGATCTACAATAGGCCAATTTTTTTCTTTAATATAGTTTAACAATATTCATTATTTTTTAATTTATGCTCAATGTGTGAACAGTTTTCTTAGATTGTTTAACCTTCATAAACTGAAGTATCAAGCTTTTTGTTGAAATTTAAAGATAAAAAAACTTTGTGTTTAGTAATATGTTAAAATAGTATTGTATTAAGGAATTGAGGGAAATTAAAAGATTTTTTCATTATCTTAATTTAAATTGAATTTGGATTATCTTGAGTAAATATATATTATTCTAGTGTCCAGATAATATTGTATTTTTGAAAAGTAAATATACTTTTAAAAAATTAACTATATGTTTTTAATACATTTTAAATAATATTTATAATATTAATAAGAAAGTAATTTAATTATATTAACAATAAATACTTAGCATAAATATTTTTTCTTTATAGAATTAAGTTGAAAATCCTTTCTCTTACATGCTATTTATCTTGAATAGTATTTATTTATGTATTAGTTTGAAAGAAAAACTATTTTCCTTTCATACATTTACATAAAGTTCCAATATTGTGCCGTTTCATTTGCTTTTATGTAACAATTACTGCGCTTAATTTATTACAAATTGTTATCTTGTAGTTATCCTCTTACTAGTCATAATTGATAAATATTTCATCCTTTATCTCTGCATGTCTGGTCAAACTTTTAAGCCTGTGATTCAATATTTATCATTGTTATTGCTTAGATGTGCAATGTATATTTTTTTACTTTTATCTTAAATTATGTATACACTTAAAGATATATATTTTCTGTTGTATCAAAGATAAATATTCTGCCACTAATAAAGTGCATTTTTGCTTGTTTTTAAAATTTGTTGAATTGAATTTTTCTTTTTATATACACTTGGTTTGGATAAGTTAAGCATATTGAATTCAATTATAACTAAACTTTTGTCAAGTGGTACACACAAATGTTTAGTTTAAATAAAATTTATATTGAGATGGTTAAAAATTCAATTTATAATTTGAATATTTGTTGCATGATGTTCATTTTGAAAAATAAATTCTGTTTTAAGTTCAAATCATAAATCATCTGTAAAATTTTCAAAATATATTGCTCTTTGAATATATGTTACGTTAAGTAATTTTCATGCACATGAACTGAAAAACTAACAAGTATATTATTGCTTCTGTAGTATGTCTAACTTATTTTAGTAATTATAAAAGTCTCGTGTGTGAGGTACTAATCTAAAATTTTCGTGATGTTAGTTTGGTAAATATTTACTTATTCTGATATACAGATATCTAATAACTTCATTATTTCCTATGAAAAGATGTATTCCCAAATATGGGAAAGAAATGACTGTGCCATGGTTAAGAGAAATAGAACATTTTTTCAAATCAAAACCATGTGATTTAAGAAATAAAAATTTCATCTAATTAAGTAAAGATAGTTAAATCATCCAATATAAATATAATAATTTTATATAACAATTGGAGAATTGAAAGACGAGAAGAAGTTTTTATATGCTGAAAATAAAATAAAAATTTAGAGATATTAATGATTAGTTGCTATATTTTTTATTTATCTTTTGTTTGTTTGCTTTTAAAAATGCTTATTTCGAAATGATTGCTGTCTTTCACATCCTGTTAATCTAGGAAGTGTTTCATCTTAACGTCATATTTCCGTGATTTTTAAATTTAGCGGAAATGAAATCACCCGGAAGTCGTGCGAAATAAAACATTTTTATTATGTATTCTTTCTAATTCACACGCACGCCAAAAGCTTCTTTCGTTAAATAATTTTTTGTTTTGATATTTCTGTACGTGATTGTGAAATATTGTACTTACTGGCAAAGCTTTCATTGCGCTTGCAACATTCATAAAAAAACAATACTTGTCTCTTTTTGAATTGAAATACTTGGGATGTAATAATGGTTTTCAGAAGTTTAATTCCATTTTTATTTAGTCATACTTAACATTATTAGCATTGTTTAAACAAATTTTCAGATTTATAACTTTGTTAATTATTAGTTTACCATCATTTATTGAATTAAAGAAAAGTTTTTTTCCCTCCTCCAATTTGTTTTTTCATGAATACTGATTTAGTATGGATATTTGTAGTGATTTGGCGTTCATTTTAAACCGTGAATCTTGAGCCAGTTAAACCGCGTTTACAAAAGTGATCGTAAAACGACCAGCTAACCAAAACATCAATATGTCTGAGGGTAAATTATATTGGTGTACAAAATTTAATTTTATTTGTTAGTGGTTTTTATTCGATATTCATTAAGTAAAATCACTAACTTAGAAAGCGAACATACCGTATAGAGAAACAAGGGTCTTACTCTGTAAAAGAAAAAGCTATTCTAATAATTAGTTAGCTAAAAATAAGATGTTCCTTTGTAAGAGATACAATTTTTATTAACTATAAAGATAGGTTGGCATAAAATCGTTATAGATAATGAAATAATGTGGAAATTGACGTGTCTGTTTTTCAACAATTTGTTTTTGCTTTTGATACTTCCTTGTAAATATAACATCGAAAGTTCTTGCAGAATTCGACACGTATTCTAAGAAGTGCAATTTTTTTTTAAAAATAATCTCTACAAATATTATTCCATCGAATTATTATCATTTTAAGGATTAAGAATCAAAAGAGTGGTTTACTTTGGTTTCGTTTTTGATCTGTCGTAGTTAGATAAATTTTAACTTCAAGGAGCCGAGCTGGCCTTCTGGTTCAACAGTTTGGGCACTTTTAGAAGATGTCATAAGCAAATAACTTCATTTGTATATAATAAGATTTTCGTTCTGTAGGGTTAAGATTATAACTGTCATTTTGCTTCTATGTATTCATAAACACTATTTAGCAACTGTGAAAAGTTAAGGTTAAATTGGAGTATTCTACCGATAATTGAAAATATGGCCAGAGTTGATAGATCAATAGTCTTGCTTGGTTGATTCGGATTTGTATCTGATATTTAATCTACATTCCTTTTATTCACTTTGACCAATAAACTATGCATTAGATTCGATAACACGCTTTGTTTTTTCCGATTAAATCAATTCACAAGTTCAAAAAGTAGATCTACATAACAAGATTGTGTTTCTAATTATTTCATCGTAAAAATTACTTTTATTCATTATTCTTCAGGCATTTTTGAGATGACAGGTGAAACTTTGCTACATAACGCGCATTTGCAAATACTATCACTACAAAGATTTTTTTTCTCTCTCGTTTTACTTAAAGAGGTGAGCAAAAAATTACTCTGCCAAGTATAAGAAGATATTAGTTTACTCAAAATGTGTAAAAGTATGCAAAAAAGTAATTAGGAATCGGAGAGGTTTTTTTCCTGTAAGTTACCGACGAGGGAAAGCATCTTGTTCTTGATTTTAAAGAACAATAAAACTGATATAAATAACTCACATATATAAAAAACTTAAAATTAAATGACTTGAAAAAGAGTAACAATCTAGAGTTTTATAAGCAAATTTAATACTCTTTGTTTTAATAAGCAAATTTAATGCTCTTTTTAAAGAAAATACAAAATCACCATTAATTTAAAAATTTACATTAATTATAATAAATTTCGATTAAAAGGACTAATAAAAAAAATTAAGTATCCGTGTTGTCGTGTGCCAGCTAGGCTGGCATTATGGGGTGCACTGCTCGACTTTTCTAATGTAAGCATTGTGTGTTACAGAATCTAGAGTTATATAAAAAAATTTTCATAGGGGAAAAGCATCGCTATATCGTAAAAAGGTAGTAAGTCCGATACCAGACACAGTCACGGATGATTGGATGGAAAGGGTCCATGCATTTTAAAAATTTCGCAGATTTTTTTTTTTTTCACTCGAATTAACTCAGTTGCCACTTTCGCTTATTGACCACAGTTTAAAATTATGAGGTTGTGTTTACCAGTTCCAGATCGACAGAAATGCGTTGCCAAAAACGTTTCACTATAAAATAATTTATGCATATAACTTAACCCTTTGGATGCACATTTATTCGAATAATTTTTTGCATTTGGAGCACATTTAATTTTTTGGGGTAGAGTAATTTGTAAGAACAGCATATTTTATGCAATTATTAGAATTTATTGGCTCCCACCTTTTGTTTCTTTTTTTTCCAAAACCTTTTTCTATCACTTGTCTGGCATATCTATTTGTCTCTTCCACTATGCTATTCCAAAAATCTTCATTTAGGACTTCATTCAAAACATCCAAAGGTTTAGGATTAGCACCTAGCCTTCGCAGACACAAAGGATTTATTCCAGGCACTTCACGAAACCGTTTTACATTAGGTACATTGTCTTTTTCTTCCCAAATCCATTGATCTAATTTCTCAGGAGAAGATTCACTATCACTGCTTGATAAGTATCTTGTACGTCTTTTGCATCTTGGTTTTATCTCACTATCATCACCACTATCATTGTTACTTTGAAATAAACAAGAATGAACATGTTAAATATTGTCTCATTTTCAACGACGTATCAGAACGTCATGTGCGACTTTGGTCAAATTAATGCATGACGTTCTGATACGTAGAATGCGGTCAAAAGGTTAAGATAATATTCTTATATTTTATATGCTTTTTTTGTAAGTATTTTTATAAAAAAAAACATTTATATGAAATCAGTTTAATAATTACTCATCTTATGCTATTTATGTCTTGAAAAATAATTACAACAAAATCTAACAAGCCAATTACACAACCTAATCTTTAAGTGAATGGCAGAAAGCCATTGAATTAAATCGATCATACACCTAACGATTTATGTCTAAATGTAACATGCTATCTATTTTGAGAAGCAGAAAATATTGTTAGCTCACGGAAGAAAAGATAAAATAAGTTATTAATGTTAGAAAGAAAAAATATTGTTTTCTGCACGTCCTTGATCTAGTGCTTTGAGGGGTTCCTTCCGAAACTTAATCTGCTGATGTTCTTTGTGAAAATAATTTAGTAACTTTTTGTTTCTGGCGCACACAAGATTAAGTTGAATCGCAAGAACCGGCTCTCTGGTTCTATCTAAAGATCTTTTATTACGTGTTTCTGAATCGATTAAATAATTTAAGAATTGAAACCAATGAAAAGCTTTTTGATATTTGGAAAATTTGGTTAAAAAAAATCAACGGATTTATTATTTGGTATTTCAGGTGTTAATGACTGTTCGTGGTGATGTCTTAGATGAAATTGCTGGTTTTAACATTATCTTACAATAAACAAGCATTTTTTTAAAAATCTCATCACAATTTTGAATTGAAAATAAGAACTGAAAGAATGCGCTTATGTATCTAAAAGTATTTTGCGGTAGAATTACTTTGCCATGAGGTAACAACACAATAGTTAAAACGTGGACGATTGTTTCATAAAATAGCACATTGGATGAAAGTAAATGCTAACATAAAAATCTTTAGCATGACCAACACGTATCCTTTGCGTAGCCAGAGACTTGTCTATAGGAGAAATTAAATTTTCTGCGGACCAAGATTGTTCATAATCAAAGCTTATAATTAAAATATATATAGAGTCGTAATATTAAGCTATAATGAAAATATACTGAAACAGTGTTGTTACTTGGACAAGCCAAGCTCGCTATGCCGTTGGCTATGCAAATTTAAGTCAGTACGGTGCATCTTTCAACCAAAGCACCTCAAAGGTGAAAGTACGACTATGCTCTAAGATTCTTCCAATAGATGACACCACCAAAGGATCTACTCCCTCTATTTTGACTTTAATTTGAAGGGGTAGGAAATTTTCTCCAGACCATTACACCCATGGTAACTCCTCAACGACCGACCTCAGGACTTTCGATTCCACAAGCACGTATATCGCATATACTCGGTGGTTCTTTGATGGCGTTGGGAATCGAATCCCATTTTTCCGGACGGAAGGCCGATGCCCTAACCACTAGGCTATCACGATCCTCAAAACAGTTATTTAATTGTAACCTTATTTAAATTTTTATAAGGCAAGTTAACTAGTTACAATACGATATACCAAGTCGTTGCTGTTGAACAAATACACTGGCCAAACGGAAACCCAGTTGTATGGACTTAGATAGCCCTGAGGCACATATTAACAGGTTGTTGGTCCCCCTTTCCATCGATGAGTCTGAGAAGTCTTTGAGGGATTTTTTGACAGGTGGCCATAGGAATTGAACTTTAACGCATCTACCACAGCTGAAGAGAGTGCTTGCAGCGAGGATGGTCGATTTGGCTATTACGTAATCCGCGCTCTAAGTCGCATCCCAAAGGTTTCTAGGAGACTTAGATCTGTGCTTTGAGAAGGCCAATCTAGTTTTTGAACTCGTCAAATCACGTCTATGCAAGCCTCGATGTGTGAATGGAGCATTTATCCTGCTGGAAACGAAATAGACTTTCCTCAAAATATTGATACTTTGAAAGATTACAATATTTTGATAGTTTGGCTCACCATGGGATAGAAATAGAATCACGGTCTCCAGAGTGGAAGGTCTCAGATTCAATCCCTACCATTGTTGAACAAAGGGAAATGGAATTATACTTCTGCTTTCCTCATGCAAATCTGTTGAGGTGGAGATCTCTCGCATGTGATGGAAAAGTCATCCTGACACTTTGAATGTTCAAATACCGTATAATGACTTTCAGCTTCTAAACTATGCTTTACACAAGATTTAGATTGCGGTAAACATTTTACAGAAATTAAAATATTTAGATTGCTGTTTTTGTATTTTAAAAACAATTTTGTGTGTGTGTGTTGCATTTCCTATTAACTATTAACATGCATATACAGCAAAATAGGTTTCAATACCACAGAAATTGTAGAGTTGATATCCACAGAAATATGTGATGTTTGTATCACTGATGAATTTACATGAATATATAAATAAACAATAATATTAGAGTCATCAATTTATTTATATAAAAGAAAAAAAGGGAACAAATTAACGAAAGGGCACATTTGAATAATTTATTCACACTATAAGAATATTCACTAATTAAAAATTCACGGACTTCTATTTATAGAAACCCATTGAAAAATTTCTACATCTTTACTTTGGAATACTTCTTTATTAGGTGTCTTATAGGTTAACGATGGTTACACACACATATTAAAGGTTATATAATAATTATTAACATAAATGACGGACCAGTGTCTTTTTTAAATACTTTATTGCATACAAAAATATACTAAACAAACTATATAGGAGTGAAGGAAATTCCCTCTTTAGAAGCATAACCGTTTTCTTCAATCCATTAGCTTCACCTCTTCTTTAAAATCTCCCTTGACATGCTCACGTACATTGGGGATACAAGTTCATTTTTTTTTTCTGAAATTTAAATATTGCATGCAGCCTCTAGAGTTTACTATATTATTATTGAGCAATTTATTTAGAATTTTTTTTCAATAAGTTATTTTCCACGAAAAACAGAAAAAAAAATCGCTTTTACTTAGAAAAACAATTTAACTGGGAAACATAGCATATTTGTATTCAAAACATTCATGCATTTCGAACTGGTTATGGATGTCACAGATTCCAGTTTCACTAGATTAGAACCATCTAAAACATCTGGAGGGTATTTAGCAGAAAGAATAAGATTCATAAAAAAATTTGCTGGAATAGCTGGAATCGATATTGATGCGTATTAAATGTCCAAACTTGCTGCTTAATTTCATTTTCTTGAAGTTTAAAGGGAAATGGATTTGTCCCGTAAAAAAACCAAGCAGCTTGAAAAATTATTTTTCAATGAATATCCTTTCTCAGTTAAATAGATTTGGCGCAGTTTGTTCTTTTTTGGACCTTGCGCCAGAAAACCTAACCAACCAACCAATCAGTTAAATAGATTTACTGGTCATTGTTGAAAGTTGGTTCGAATCACAATTATATATTACACTTTCATGACATTTGGCTGCAGGAATATTTTCTATAATATAATTTCGTTAATTTGCAATAGATTAGAGATTTCTAAATTTGCAATGGATATTCTATATATTAGAAAACAATATGCTTGTCATGTTATAAATCTCTATTTCCTTTTATTCTGTAAATCAACAAAGGAAAGATATTTGTTAGAAGAGCTTTATAATTAGCGGAAATAAACATCTTAGCGTGTCTTGCTTATGAAACTTATTTTCATCAACAATGCAATCTAAAATAACTATCAGTTAATGACCTAAAGATGAAAATACAGAAAGTATTTTCTCATAAAATATGCTGGTTATTCGTATAAAATGAAATTTGCTGTTTTTAAACTCCTCGGTTTAAACTTAATCCAAAAATATGATCTAGTTTTGGAAAAGGAGAAATTTGTGTGGAAATCACATTCATTTAAATTTCTCTAATCTAAAATTACCATGGTGGTGCACTGGTCTTTCTATTCCCAATGCTCTTTGGGATACGTCCCAATCTCAGACAAGAATATACGTGAGAAAGCATTGTCGAAGGAGCGATAAAAATTTCAAAATAAAATATACAAATGCTATCTAAAAAAACATTTTTTCGTAATGTCCTATTAATATAGCTGTTCATCATGCCTAAAATTCAGGCCTCATTTTTCAGTATAGAATATTTTAGGGTCGAAACCTACCACTCTTTGAACAATGATAGATGATGTTGTGTTTCTATTTTTTCTCATACTTGTGTCAGGGAGACTGTTAAAATGATTTCCGGGTTTTCTTCCTTGGAATATATTAGTATGTGCGATGTTGCGCATAGGAAAATTCTTTCAGAAAGCGAAAAATTGTAATGCTAATGATACATAGCTTTAACGAGAGAGAAACAAAAGACATAAATGAAGATTACCGTTCAATCGAAATTCATATTAAAATGTAAATTTCTGTCTATATTGATTTGTATAGATTTTTGAGCATCAAATAAATAAGATCAATCAAACAAAAGTTATTTCTTGTATATAATAGAAATATTTTCGATATTAGCTAACATTTATTTCGTGTTTAAAAATTAGTTGAATTTTACTATTATAGGTAATTTCTAATCGATACAGTATCACATTTTTTAAACACTGGTTTTCTGATGACAATGCGCTCGAAGCTTGAATTTCATATGCATTTTTAAATGTAAAATACACCACATAAAATAATGAATATGATTTTATTATTATAATTTATACGATATTTCTTATTTATATATTTTTTTGATAAATTAGTAAAATTGCTGTTAAATTTCAATTTTCCCTTGTTTCAGTTTCATCTTCTCGATTTTTACTTGATTTATCTTTAGTGTATGTAGCTCCTGGCGGAGGTGGCAAATCTTCAATGTTAATATCTTCTGGTAAATCCACTTCTTTTTCCGGTATTTCTGGGTCTTTTTGAGTGGTTCTGTAGGATCCATTTTAGTAATAAGACAATGTTTGATACCTCGAGAAGAAACAAGCAATATCAAAAAATTGAAACGATATGGAATTTGAGATTGTTTTAGAACTTTTACATCATTACAACAGTTAAATAAAATACTTCTGTCTTTAAATTAAATATTTTATCTGACCAAATATACATTTAACTGTCACCATCGTGTTGCATCAAAAATATACCTAATTTGTTATAAATACGATAGTTCTCGAGATTTATTATAATCGATCGCATTTTATATGATTAAATAAATCCAAAATATACGCCATTTTGGATTACCATAATCACCATAATCAACTTGATAATTAAATTCAATAGCTTTGTTAGATTCGACAAATCAAATTTGAATAGTTTTTGTAATTTGAAGGATTAGGCTTAATTGAAATTTCACGATAGGTTATTGTCGATAGTGTGAGATACTGTAACTGTTAGAATTGGAATTTACCTGTTTTCTTTGCGATTCGAACCCAGATCAAGGGAAATGTAAAAATTTATAACTTTTAGATGAGGTTTGTTATGCATAACAATAAAAAGTTCTGTTTGAAATAATTGATAAATTGAATTTGATACTACATGATTAAGAATAATTTTTGATATTTCGAATAGTTCGATAGAATAAATAAAATTTACGTCAGTTTTTTTTTTCCCAAATTGCAAAAATTTTTTAATGAGGTACGTTTGAAAATTTTCATGACAATTAATTCAATATATAATCAATTCTCGTAGCTGTTATATTTCGAATCATGTTTTTACATTTATTAATATCTCAAGTTATTCAATCATACTAAAATTTTTACAGCAGTTTCTCAAGTGTCAATCCTTAGATTTAAAAGACAGATTTAGAAAACAAAGATACAAAAAGTTTGTTTGTAAACTTTTTGTATTTAAAAAACTAGATCTCGAATTTACACATTCAAAATAAGATTTTCTAATCAATTCTCCCAAAATTCATGTATACATTTGCCAGAAAACGTCTGCGTACAATCGCACAGTAAACATTCTACAGAGAATAAAAGTACATTATAGTGTCAACACTAAATAAATTTTTATATAATGCTTTTCCTTATGAATTCCTTAAATATTAGTAACAATTTCAGAAAGATAGCACACATTGTTTCAAAGTAATAATAATAATAATAATTAAAAATTATATAAAAAGCAGTCAGAAAAAGTTTGCTACAGATGAGAAAGGTCTTTAAAAAATAGCTTCCATGGACTGTCAATTAAACTTTAATGTTTGGTTGGAAAACATTTATGTCTAAGAACCTCTTCGAATCATTTAAGAATAGAGTGCATTAGCTTGGGGGTTTCTGAAGATGAAATATTACTCTATTCCATCATAATTACTCTTTTTAGCATATCTTTCGATATTATGTTATGTTGCCGAATATTATGTTCCAATAAGTCTCATAAATGTTCGATGGGGCTTCAAGCCTGACGATTGTAAAGGAGTATGCAACTGATATTTGATATTGTACAACAGCCAGAGCTTTACTTTGTGGGCAGTGTGTTTTGGATCATTGTCTTGTTGAAACCAAAAGTCATCGCCATGGTTCAAATCTTGTGCACTCTGCTTCAAATTTTCTTTTAATATATTTAGATATCCCATATCATCTAATGTGGAGTCTATAAAAGTTAATCGATCCACTCCACTTGTTGCCATGCATCCCTAAATCATTACGCCACCTCCACCTCGTTTAACTGTAGACACAAAATTTTACTTCTCAAAAGCTGAACCTTGTTTTATCCACACCAGTTCACACACTTTGATGCCAAATATAGAAAACTTGCTTTCATCAGAGAATATTACTTTTTCAAAAAACTCAGGTTTATTAACGTACTTGCTGGCAAAATTTCAACGGTTTTGCTTATTGGCAGTTTGAATACATGGCTCTCTACTAGCTACTCGGTCGTGATAGCCAGACTTTTTAAAAAAATTTCAGATATTATCTTCATGAAGAGATTTTTAAACCTTTATCAAATATCAAGTGCCATTTGAGATGAAGTAATCTTTGAATTTAAACATACGGATTACAGGATGCATATCATTTCTCTCAAAGTCAGCCTAGATGGTCGGTTACTCCGAGGCTTTAAGATAACAGATTTCGATGACTTGTAATTATTGATTATTCTTTGGATAGAAGAATGAGTTCTTCCAACTATATTTCCAATTGCTCGAAGAGTTTTACCTTCATTCCTTTGTCTTAAGATAATTTTATTTTCGTTCAGAACAATCTCTTTTCTTTTAGAATCCATTTTAAGTTTACTTGTTTGCTCTAGTACTAATGTATCGTATCAACAAAACAATATTTTTTATTCTATTTGTTTTATTGCCACCAGAGTTAAAATGAATCAGTAGTAAAAAATAAACGCAGAACAATATTTCATTTCATACAAGCTCACGGAGGCTAAAAAAATTAAGATTAATTTGCAAATATCTTTGTAATTTGTACATGTACGCAAACTTTTTCTGATAACTTTATGGGTAATTTTTAACTATCATTATTATTACTTTTATACAATGTGTGTTATCTTTCTGAAATTGTTATTGATATTTTAGGAATTGTTAAAGAAAAGCTAATATAAAAATTTAATTAATGTTGACGCGCTATAATGTACATTTATTCTCTGTAGAATGTTTACTGTGCGTTTGTACGCAGACTTTTTCTGGCAAGTATATATATATATATATATAAGTGTGTTTGTTTGCACAGCAAGTACTAATATCACATCTATTCATTTATAAAGATACAGAAAAACAGTTTCAGTTATTAAAAAAATTAGTCTTTTTAATAATAAATAAAATCTAAAAATAATAATAATAAATGGAAAAGCATTCTCATTTGTAAAAACTGATAAAAGATTTTTAACTACGAAAAAATAGAATCATATTTTAAATAACCTATTTTATTATTTCTGAAGAGTAGGTATTCCTTCTGTTGTGCTTATTTTTAGTTTGACTAAAATTATAAAACAACCTTATATAATATCTCAAAATTAATCTCTAAGAAATTGACATAATTCTGGTATTATAAAAGAAAATTAATGCTTTGATGATATATTTCTAATAACAATTATTCGAATATGACTAAATATTTTCATTTGTATATTTCTAAATTTGGGTTAATACTTCGGTAAATTGTATTCTGATAATTTGTTTTACTTTGAATTTTAAAAAATTTATATTATAAAATATTTAATATCAATGTTGTTTTGTTTTTTGTTACTATATTGAGGCATAAAAGATTCGAGAAATACATTGGACACGAAAATGCATTCGGATTTTTAAAAAGTTTAGTATCTCATTCCATTTTTTATAAAAATTTAATATATTTCTCAAAGTTAGAAAATTAATATCACTGTGTATAAAATAATTAATATAATATGGATGCCGTGGTTGGAATTTCGATAAAGGTAACCGTAGTTCATTTTTTTACTCAGGGTAAATTTTTAAAGATACATATAAAAAATGTAACGTAATTTAAATTCATCAATGAAAATTCTATGTAAGCAAAAAGTTTGATAAAAAATTTTATTGAATGATTATTTTGACTATTCAGAATATTTGAGCTAATAAATAAGAATTTGAATTTGTTTTTAAATCACTAATTCTTTCGGAGGAATATGGTATTTCCCCTTATAGAATTTTGATTAATGAATTTAGATCAGACAGCTGAATAAGGAGTTGATATGAAAAATTAAAAATATATTCCAAAGAAAGCTTTAAGAACATCACCTGGTAATTCTGATTCATAGTCGAGAACGACATCTAATTTTATTCTGTGTCTACTGAAAACAGATACTCTGAATCACGTGTCATTCTAAATAGTGCATTTTATCTTCTATAAGAGGAGATTTAAATGAATTTACACAAATAAATTAACAAAAAGAAGGATTTTAGATCTGTGTGGGTTACTTTACTCTTTCATCTGTAGTGGTTCCTTTTCGGAGTACAACTGACTATAATCCCGGAGGAGACTAACAAAAAGAATTATTAGCTAGCCTATTAATAAGACAATTTGTGATTGGACAAAGTAGTAACATGCAAAGACTCTAACAACAAGACGATTTCTGATTGGATAAAAAATCTCATTTTCGCTTACTTCTACATTATGGCATCATCAATTCTTCGGACTGACAAAAAGAAAGTAAGGTACATTGCAACATAGAAAATTCCTCCCAAAAAACGTTGTTCCAGCATTTTTTTAAATTCTTATTTTATTGCTGTTCTGAATAGTTTTGTTTAAATGTCGTTGTGTTATTTTGATTTGAATCCAACAACATTCTAATTAGTCGACGTCCTGGAATTTCTCGGAAGTTGATTCCACTTTGTTACTTTTATGTTGTCTTTGTTTAGTATTGTAGTAATTTATGTATAAATGAAAATAATAAATTCCTTTTTAAAATAATCTTTTCCATCAGATTGTTATGCGAGAAATTTCTTAACAAATCATGCCACATTGAATATGTGATATTTTAAGCGAAGAATCTTTTCGAATCTTTTTTGAAAAATAATATTTCTGATATATCAGAAAATATTTTATAGAATATTTTCTGATAAAGTATGACTGTATATTTTCTACGAAACAACTGGAATTTAAATTGTCACATATATATCATTCTTGTAAGAAAATAATTTTTCGTATTGTTAAAAATTGTTACTTAAATCCTTTTAACATATATGGTTATTAATAGATTAAGACAAAAAAAAAAAGATTTTCAAATGTTTAAAAATTTGGCTTTATTTTTTTGCCTTTAAGAGAATAAACTGCTTAGTTTAAATTAACATTTTGGAGTGAATTTATTCTCGGTTTTATAACCCATAGAATCTACAAGATATTTTTAAGCGTTTCATTGAATATGCTCACACACACACATTTTTATAAATGGAATCAACCAGATATAATTTTTATACGTTTCAGTGAATATGCTCGATTTTATAATTCATAAAATTGTGGCTTATTTTTACCTGTTTCAATAGGAAAGCTCGATTTTATGGCTTATACAATCTAAGTGCTGGATTTATTTCTTAATCTATTCAGAAGATATGCTTGATTTTATAACTTACAGAATCTATAGCATTTATTTTTACTCATTTCAGTAGATAGTTCGATTTTGTAACTTTATAAAATGTCCCTCAGCGTGGAAAAGCAGGAATTTTCCGTTGTTCTAAAATTTTAGATCAAAATATTTTCAACATAAGCTTGATTTCAAAAGATGATTCTATTCTGCGTAGTTAAATTTAAGTGGAGTCTCACGTATTAATATTTATTCCAACCAGATATTCGCTATATCACTGAACTAATAAGATTATTGGGTTCGGCATAGAATCGGGTACCCTTTGGTTTGACTGAAAATTTAGCGATACATTTCGGTGATAAAGTATAATCTCTGATAACCATGGTAACCATCATTGTATAACTTTTATGTAGCGGCTATCTTGTTAGTTCCGTTTTGGCGCCAAAAAAATCGCTAAAGAATCAAAGGGTGCCCGATTTGTAAACTTTTACCAAATTATTAAATGAATGAACCGTAACTTGATTTTTATTCATATTTGATGTATTTTTCTGATATAAAATGTATTTTCGCGTAAGAAGTTTTTTGTTTTGGTGGCTATCTCATCGATAAGATTGAAGACGATAAGACCTTTTTTTTTGGTAATATGTAAAGGAATGTATCGAATCGCCATCCGTAACCCAGTTCAAAGGCAGTGTAAAAAAGATCAGTTTAGAGTTATAGCATACACCATTCCATTTTTCTTAAATTTGTCCATTTTATAATTATTCTTATTTTATAATGTCCTAAATATAGATATGAAAGAGCAATTTTTTAAAAATTCCAATGCATATATAAATTTTTTTAAAATTAAACTTAATCTCGGAAAATTGAAAAAGCTTTATTTTAAGCCTAACATGGCATCCTGTAATTAAAGATGTCACATGAATTCACAGTATTTAAGATTAAATTTGAATTTAGAATAGAGAGGAATAGGATTAAGGATAAAGAGAGAATTCGGAATGTATATGAGGGCTTTCTCCCAAACAAGCAATCAAACCACAGTTTTCAGTTGTATTTTTTAACATCTTTTTAAGAACAAAGTCTGTAATCATTATAAAAATGATATCCGATTTTTATAAGGAATATCTAATGAATTTTAGTAACATCCAACATTTTGATAATAGGTTAGGTATTGTTCTGAAATAAAAACACAATTTTGCATTGTGTGTGACTAAAATTTAGAGATAAAGTGGTTGAACTTTTTTCTGTGTCTGATTTAAATCGCGCGCTAAAGAACAAGTGTGATTCAGCATTCACCATTGGTTGCCATGTTTGGCGAAATTATTAAACTTATCAATAGCGAAATTTTTTATTGTTTTCTTAAGCGAACTTTAATTTCATTGAGAAAAAGAGAATTATATAAGTAACATACATTTAAGTGATTCTTTTCATATATAGAAACTTTTATTTTAAATGAATTTATTCAAAGATGACATTAAAATGAAAGTAAAATATTAATTCCGACTTCAGCAGTGTACTGTCAATAAAAACCCTAACTATTTTGTTATCAGCACAATTCTAAATGAAAGAAAAGGTTATGTCCCTACTGTTTCTAAAATTTCTTCTTTCCTGACAAATTTAAGCTTGAAAAAAAGTATTTGGTACTTATCAGTTGTTGGAAGCATTTAAGTAATAGTCAATAAAATAGCCAAAATCTCCATCCTTGGAATCGAAAGTATTAAAAAAAAATAACGAAATAACATTACTGTCTAACTTTAACCGAAAATTTTTTCCCAAGACAGAGAGCGTGATCAAAATTTCGCTGTTTTCGAATTGTTGATGATTTTCACTGCTTACCATTTCTTATTTGCTTTAGCAATTTCTATTTTGCTAGCCATATCGATTTCATGTATCTAAGAATTGCAGAAATTTGTAGTAGATTTATTCCAAACAAAAGTTTTTCTACGAACAAAAACTGATATAGTATTGGCTATTTTCTGTTCGGTGATTTGGAGAAAATGATTTCGTTAATTGCCCCTCGAAACCGAAAAATACCGAATATTTTGATATTTTAAAAATGTAATTTGTATAGGGGATTATTATAGGATAAATATTTTGAGATAAAAAGCAGGAATCAAAAAATATAAAAAGAAAATAATGACATGAAATAATGCAATCATGTAACTGAATTTTATGAATATTAGGCAATAAATCGATCATTCGAATTGCGAATTACAACTTGACAAAAAAGTAAGATAAAAATTAAATTTATAGCAGTTGGAAATTTTCTTTTCTAGGAGGACGAAAAACATCACAAAGAATAAAATTCGGCAAATACGAAATCTCACCATTTGGACAAGGAAGCCATATATCGTTTTTTAAGCTGTTAATAAATTGAAACATTTGATGTGATAAAATCTTATTTCGCCCTTAGCTTATTCATAGTTGAAAAAAAGAAAATTGTGCCAAACATGTTTTTTGACATTAAATACAAAATATACGCTAGAAAAAAAAATGGATCCAATATACAATTTGATAGTGTGAATCCACTTCTTTATTTCAACGCAAGAAATCTCATTCCTTCATAGCATTGTTTTAAAAATTATAAGTTTTTAAAAAGTCTCGGCACAGATGCCGTATAAACCAGGATTTAAAATTCTAAATTTTTTTGGCGATGAAGAAATGTTACCAAGATGAAGTATTGTGTGATGTGCGTGATGACGTAAATACTAGGGTTGCCAAAATAGAATTTTCTGCATAATTTTTATAGATCTCCATATTTACGATGTAATAAGAACCAGGTTGCTAGATACATAAGAAAATCCGCCAAAAAAATCACTAAATTCAGAATTTGGCATCCTGGATTATACGGCATCTGTGCCAATGTTTCGTTTCAAAAATTATTAAAAGTGTAAAAAAGAAAAAGTATTATTAGAATTTTTTTGTCAGGCCTATACAGATTATTTTGCTCTTGATCGCTCTTCGCGATGGAATGTACTTAAATAAGGTTTAATCATTTCACATTTATGAAGTAACTCATGGAATTGCAGCTGAAGATCATTCATATTTTACTGACTGTGAATTAATGAAAAAACAAATCAAATATTTATAATAGATGTCTAGTTTTTAGTTATAATAACGATTGGTCGATTGGATCCTAGCAGAGCCCCACCCTTGGCGTAAATGATTTTGGTTGGCGATAATTGGGGCTTGCGCCAATCTTGATAACCCTACTTCGAACACTAGATATGGTAAATCAAATTGTGTCTGGAATTTCGTTCTGGCTTGGCGCTTTTTTTCAGTTCGTCGCCAAGGGTGGGCTTTCCTAGCATTTTATCAATATGTACCATTTCTGAAATTTTATAAAATTGAGAAAAAATTACATATTAATTTAAAACAAATTAAAAATGAAATTTCTATTTTAAATTTACTTGTTTACTTCTTATATCCTTTTACTGGCTTACAATCAACTAATCGGAAGAATTTGTACTAAATATACTTTTTTATTCCTCTACATATGTATTACCGAAAGCGTTGAAGCAATAAAACAATTGTGTTTTCAAAATTTAATTTTTATTATTCTACCGTCACTTATAATTTTGTTGCCATATTTATGATTATTGTGTTATGTTTCCGGTCAGCACAAACGGGAACCATTAAACAGAATGAATAATTTTTTAAATTTTAAAACACTATCACGTGATGAGTTCAACATATGAGTTGGCACTTCTTTGTAGTTCAAAATACGCTCTATAATTGGGAAGTTAAACAATATGTAAGTATAACAAGCGTAAAACGTTTTTTGATTGGCTTAAATAAGATTTTTTACCCATTGAATTTCTGCAGTTTAAAGCGACTTGCATCAAAATAAAGGAAAAAGTGGTTATTTTCTGAAATATCGCATATAATAAATTAGGCACAGATGTCATATAATCCAGGATGCCAAATTCTGATTTTTTTGGCGATGAAAAATTGTTGCCAAGAGGACATACTGTGACATCTCACTATGCGTAAATACTAGGGTTACCAAAATAGATTTTTTTAAATTCATATATGCCTGCATATTTATGCCGTAATAAAAACCAGGTTGCCAGATACATAAGAAAATCCGCCAAAAAAATCGTCTAACTCAGATTTTGGTATTTTGGATTATACGGCATCTGTACCAATCAATTATCCTTGACATTGGTGTTGAAAGGAGAACAGGCACTTGTCCACTTGTAGCTTTAGATGCGTCAGGCAAAAAAACACTTCCGAAAATTGCTCTTTAAAAGATAATTTCCAAAGAAAGCAACATTAAAATTTAATTTATGTACATTGATATTAACAGCACGACTATCTGTTATTTATTTTTCAATTATTAATTTTTATTACATCACATTTCTCTGTCTTACTCTATATTTCCCCGATTCCAAAACACAATAAAAATCAGTTTTTTCTTAATTTACAAGCATATTTAAAGGATAATCTTCCGAAATTATCTCCTGATCGTATCTATTATATAAAGCTTGTCCCTAAAACGAACTAAGTTTAGAATGTCTTTAACTGCCTGTCTATTACCGTCAGTCGTTACGAACTGGGCTCCACCATATGACATCCTTTACAGTCTTCAAACCTGATGCAGCTTATCATCCAGACTTTGTCTCTATTCAGCACATTTTTTGGCATGCACAAAACAAAACAACATTTAAATAATAAAGTAGATCACTATGTTGACACTCTTTATTACAAACTTCTGTACGACTTCAGAGAAACGAATTAGGCCACGAAATTTAAGCATGAAATGAACACGAATAACATTGAATATCTATTGAGGGACTAAAAAAATAATGGAATTTCAGAAGATAGAATGGAATTACTGACCTCACATGAAACATTAATTAATAAAATTAACTGACACAAACCTCAATTATTACGGAAAAAATTATCCATGGGAATTAACTTCTTATTTATTCCTATATGTGAAAATACAGTTGTGCCATGTATACAGAATCAACTTCAAAGTTTAACGAAGCTGAAAATTATTTTAAAAATAATTTAATAATTTTATTAAACAAAAATTAATATTTGCAAAAAAACTATATAACATTAACATACTAAATAACAAAACTGTATTACAGATTATAAGTAGATTATTATAGAACAGCATAACAATACTTAAACAGATTATAAAATTTTGCTTATTAGTAAGTATTCTTTCCATGGAATTTTTCGGACCATCCATATTCTGGATATTATTTGAGTTGATAAAAAGATCTGTATGTTGTTCTTTTTATCAACTCAAATAACTGAAATAAAATTTTCAAGATAATAAAAAGGAGTAAAATTTGCCTGATAATAGCTGAAACTCCATCCTTAAATGGGAAAATGGTTCCTTCTTTATTCCTTAGGTAGTGATTAACAACATAGAGCTACGATGTTAATCTCCTTTTTTTTCAATTTTCTTTTGTCTAAGGCATAGAAAATATTCAAAATTCTATGCATTAGTCTTCTTGATAGTTGCACTCTTTAAATACAATCAACTTTAGCAAATTGTGAGCACACAAAAAAATAGTAATACAGACACTCGAGCGGCTAACATTAGATAAGGATTATATACCCATTAGTTACCAATTCAACAGATTCTACCAATATTGTTGTATTCACTGGCTGGATAATTTTTATAAATTAAACTACCCATTTTTTTCTGGCTGGAAGTCCTTTTTTTATTTAATTCTATTCCCTATTCCCCCCATTTTGACGAAGTGGGATGCCCTAACGTGGGACTTGGAGGAAACCGGTCTTGCAAGGAAAAAGCGAGGGGAGGCAGAAGAGAGGTGTGAGAAGAAGGGAAAAAGACAGAAAGGCTGCAGGACATCGCCTGAAAAAGAGACCCTGTTGGTTAAGCTAGTCCGACGCTTTATTGAAGTCTATAAACAAGAAAGTTGAAGATTTCGATACAATAAAAGCACACGAGATTGGTAGGAAGAAGAAGGAATATATATATATATATATATATATATATATATATATATATATATATATATATATATATATATATATATATATAGGCTTCTGTAGTATTATTTCAAATAAATTCTCCATTAATACAAATCCGGATGACGAGTCTATAAACAGTAAAGTTGAAGTATAATGAAAGCACCGAGATTGATCAGAAGAAGAAGAAATAGGCTCCTGTAGATTATATATATATATATATTTGGGCACTCCGTGGCTGAGTGGTCAAAGTATCACTCCGCTAATCGCTTGAGAGCGTAGGAGTGTGGGTTCGATTCCCACCGTGGCTCTGGGTGTTTTCTTCGTTATTCTTCTGTGGTTGTACATCTGTCATTGTGCTATTTGTCCTATTATCGACGAAGACTTACAAACGGATCTCAAGAATCAAGCATACAAGTCTGAATATGTATAATGTAATAAATATGTAATGTAATAAATAAATATATATATATTCTAAACGAATTCTTCATTAATAGGAATCCGGATGAAGGAAGCTTCGTCGAATAACTGATCAACCAGGTTTTTTTGAAGCCCTCTAAATAGGCCGGCCTATTCCATCAACTGTTTGTCTGTAAGTTAATTTCTTTTATAATTTATTTATCCAGCCAATTTTTTTAGTGTGGTACCACCATTTGCATAACTTTATTTAATAATTAATCTAAATATAACTTTAAGCAATCTACTGTAACTTAATCACTCCACGTGAGTGATTAATCATGTTGGTAGCAAAGTTATAATAATTGAAATAATACAAGTAATTGAATTTATATTTGTGTAAACAGTTTTGTTATTTTATGAGTGGATTAAAGGAAATTTTTAATTACTAAAACCAAGCCAGTTTCTGCTTCTATTTTTCAGGTTTGAATCTGGGTAGAAAAAAGAATATAATAAATACACAACGCAATGTTTAAAAAAATAATAACTTATTTTAATTTAAAATATCATATATGTAATCGTTTATAATAACAGTAATTTTATACACAACAATATGAACATATTGGTTTTACCTGAAGGAAATTCATTGTTGCCAGTCTTTGTCAATATCTTTATGGTAAATAGTTTAATTATAACTTATTGAGAACTAAATGCTTATTACATTATTATACACACAATTACTTGTTATTATTATACTTAGTAAATGTATTATTTATAAAAGAAAATGTAATTTTGAAAGTTGTGTGTTTTTAGCAGTAAATTTGAATCTAAATGAACAAAGCTATACTAAAGAAGAATAATGCGCAGTTTAAAATTCTAAAAAGAAATTAATCGGACGAAAAGTAATGGGTACAAAATTCTGATGCTCCTTTTTTTTAGCAAATTGACAAATTAAGTATGAGTTGTTGCATGGAAACATCTACTTTCCAAATATTAAAGTAATAACTTCTTATAAATACCCCTTAACTTTGACGATAAAAGCATGGGATAGTAATAAGGATTAATTAAATCTATATCACAATGTATTCAACTGAAGCCTTGTCACTACTGTGAAGAATATAAACTTTTGATCTGTAATACAAAGCACACTGTTGCTTTGATTCGGAATTCCAATTTCATTTGATAATTTTCTTTCCTTTTCATAAGCACTCAGAGATTAAATTGGCTATTTATACATAGATTGCTGTAAAGAAGAATAAACATCAATACTTTCTGTAACGTAAATGAAATGTCGTATAATTAAGACACTTATTTACGATTCACAACATTTTAAACATTAACTTGTTGCCAGATTCCTTTAGCAAGTATAAAACTGCAGTACAAATAATTAAATTATATAGAATAGGAAACACTAAAGTAAATATAAACGGTAAAAGTGCAAACAGGGTATAAGAAATCAAAATTACTCTTGTGCGATTCCGCTCAATCCTTTCTCCTCACAAATATTGATAGGCGACAGAGTATGGAATGCATTATTTGATAGAGACTTGCATAGACAGGTAACCAAAGTTTTTTCCTACGTCATTTTATACATCAATTCCATTTTGTTAAGTTATGGAAATTATTCTTTATAGATAATATTTTCGTTCTTAACTGAGTCATTAAACAAACTTTGATTGCTTCGATTGTATTCCTTATTGATGAAGCGAAAAATAGAAGCATATAAATAATTTTCTGAAAATACACCTTCAATAATTATAAAACGGTTATAAAACTGGCATTGGTTCTGGCCGCTAATGTAAGAATTGCTTATGGGAATGGGATTTTTTAATGATAATTAACTGTTAATTAATTTCTCCAAAATGACTGCGTTTAACTTTAAATTGCTTTTTAACTTTATAAACTTTATAAAGTTAAAAAGCGTTTAACTTTATAAAGTTCTAAATATCATTTTATTAACTTATCGTTACAAATAACCATTCTTGCACTGTAGCTGAGTGACTGTATTTTAGATTATTTCCAAGCATTTAACACAGGGCAAAGGATTTACAAACAGTTGATATTTTTTGTGACAATTTTTTAATATTCATACATAGAATTATTGCCTTTCGGAAGGACATTATAAAAAAGTTTTCCTTAATCACGGGTTCCTAACGAGGAAACGTGTAAAATGCCCCATTTTCGCATTGTTACATATGCATAAAAATGTAAAAATTTGATATCTTTTTGTTAAATATTAGCTTGGCATGATTTTGGTTTTAAAATTCGAAGACCATGGTCATGCTAAAAGCCTGTGATGAGCATGCAGGGAGGCGATGAATCCACGAAGAATATCCTTTCCCTCAGCTTAAATAAAAGATTCGGAGTATTATTTGCCCCGTTTAATCGCCAGTATTCAAACTTCAGTTCAGCTTGGCGATATTCAATTAGGTTGATTATTTGTTTAATATCTCATTTGCATATTCGTTTAGCATTTAGAATCGCAAATTTGCACCAAGCATTTTTAATGACAACAGATTTTAATACAATGTAAGAATGTGAACTACAATCTGCATAACATACATAAAACTTCAGTTCAAAGATGTATTAAAATATCATATTTTATACCTTTGGTGAAATATACTGAAATATCGAACTATTAATAAAGAAAACGCAAAAAGGAAATATTATACAGTGTGTAATGACAAATTTTCGGAAAGTCAAAATCTGACAGTCAAAACAGTTTTTATAAGGTAAACAAGAAAGTTCGCGTTTCTAATGAATGAAGTGAGAATAAGTATCCAAATTAATGTATGACGTGGTTAAGACACCGGTCAATTGAGTGTAGGAATATCAGTCGCTATAAAAAGAGGTTAACAGCGCGCATTCATCAATCGTAACTCATACAGTAGTGATGAGAAATGGGCGTGTCGAAGGAGCTCGTTTGGTGTTGTTTGCTGCACCACTTCAAAAGTGGGCTTATCAGCTGCTGCATCAAGTCCCCAAATATGTCAAGCGTTTGGGAGTAGTGTTGAGAATGAACAAATGACCAGGCATTGGTTTGACAAATTCAGGTCAGGAGATTTGTCCTTCAGTGGTGAATTTGGTGTCTGGTAGACTAGTCGTCAAGTGGTTCACTATGAGCTACACTTTTAACACTAGATCTAGTCACATTTGGATCCTCACTGATAGCCACAGCTCAGTTGAGTACCTACGGGACTGGTGTAGCGTGTGTGACCTTGTAGGCATAGAGATAATTAACAATCTCAAAAATTTAGCCGAGAGCAGGGATGTTCACTTTCAATGGATTCCCTCCCATGTTATTATCTAAGGCAACGAAGTTGCAGATATCTTAGCCAAAAGAGGTTGCTCCGAGTTGCCCAACAGTGACTACAAACTTACTTATAAGTTTTCTCCATCAAGAAGAAAGAAAACAGACAAGTCTGGCTCACCCTTCCAGTCCATCCCTGGTTCATCAGGAAGACCCCTGGGGGTGCGACAGATTTCGAAGGTGGCAGACATGAACAAACGGCCGTCTCAAGACTTTTAAGTGGGCACCTGAGGTTCATGAAATTTGAATCTGGGCGCAGGGTCTTTTCTTAGTGCACAAAATGCAATCTGAAGCCGACTTCCCCCGATTACAACCTAGATTGTCTGGGATTTGCTTTGGCGGATGTTTACGTATGTCCGCTTTT
This sequence comes from Latrodectus hesperus, assembly GCA_037975125.1. Taxonomy (NCBI): domain Eukaryota; kingdom Metazoa; phylum Arthropoda; class Arachnida; order Araneae; family Theridiidae; genus Latrodectus; species Latrodectus hesperus. The sequence continues at coordinate 57,482,608 of CM075861.1, forward strand.
GATACTATATTTCGCTAGGGTTCACGGTGTCATGGATCTGATCTAGCTGCCGCTAGATCTTTGAAGGATTGGAAACAACAACAACAACAACTATGAGCTGCAACCAACGGGAATGACGGTCACTGCGGAGTTGTACTCGCAGTAATTGGAACGTGTGCAACAATCCCTACAAAAGAAGCACTTCTGAATAACAAAGGGTGTACTGTTCTTGGCCGATAACGCGAGGCGGCATGTCCCGCGAGTGGACGGGAATACCGTATAGTGATCAGGTTGAGAGACTTTGTCACCCTCCTTACTCACCTAAACATGTACCATCCGATTACCACCTCTTCTATTCCCTGGACAATCATCTTCGTTGAAAATCCTTCAACAATGAAATAGACTTGCGCCAATTTCATCTTTGGAACTTTGTTCCCAAAACTCTTGAGTTTTACCGCAAGGGTATTGCACATCTGGAGACGCGTTGCCAGAAGGTGCTGGATGCCGATGGTGATAACTTCGAGGACTAACAATAGGCTACAATTTCTCTAGGTCATGTTATTTTAGGTCATTAAACAATTGCAAGAACTTTCTTTGTTTACTTTGTATGTAATCGTGTAATCAGATTTTCTAAATCATTTTTGAAACTTTACATTTCATTCAGTCATGATCATTGTAAATTATTTTAAATTAAGAAAAGAGTGCAAATTCGCGAATATAAGTGTAGAAATTTTTTCCTTGTGTCTTTATTCAAATTATCTTACGGAATCTGTGATTTTTCGTATTTGAATAGACATGCAATGGAACAGTTTTTGCCACATCAAAAATTATTGCAAGGAAATAAAATAGAAAATTATATTTTCGCTTACAATGGATATACTGTAACTTTTTCCTACATCACACGCAACAGAACATACCCATAAACATAGTGCGTCTGAAAATAATTTAATGCATACAATGAGTTCATTTCCTTAAAAAGTAAAAAGGCTTCCTCATTTATAAGCATAAACTTATAACTGGCTCCAAAATATAAACGACATCGCAATATTTATAATTTATTTCCATAATAAAATTTGTAATTCCAAAATTAATTATAATACAACCCTATAAATATTATTTTTAATAATAAGAGGAACTAGCAATTTTAATTAAAAACTATGACATTTTGCGTCGAAATGAGGATGTATAGCTGCAGTTATGTAAAGATTTGATACATGTGCAGTAAATGTGCGCGAATGGATGAATTTAAATTGAAAATACTTACGAAGGAATTTAGATTTATTTTGAATTTAGTCCATTCAGAAGAAAAATTCAATATTTATCACACCTATTTATTTTCAAAGCATTATTTTTTAAAATTTGAATTTATTTGGAATAATATATATATTTTTATTTTCAACAGTTTAATCACAATGCCCTCTATCGGCCATTTACTTAATGAAATGTTCCGAGGTGACACGTGGTTTTATTTCAGCAATTTAATTCTTTCGCTTATGTGATGACATTAACTCAATAGGAAATGTAAACATTTTAAGAGTGGAATACACTGTAAATTTGAGTTTAAATAGGTTTTATATTTTAATATATTTCATTTACAAGTTTTGTGTTTTTTATCATTATGAATTTAATCATAAAATTTTTTCATAATTTAACTATTCGACACACTAGCCTGAGGAAAAGCGTCATTCTGGTGACTGGGAGGTATCAGGTTTGATACATAACATATTAAATACTCTTGTGCTGTAAATGTCTACATGCGTTATAAGATCCGCAAGTACCTAGAGCATTTGCATGTTACTGGGACATACAAGTAGATCCACTGGTCTGGCTATAAAAAGAAGGAAAAGGAAAATCTTAGGTGTCGATTTCGTCTATCGATCGTGGCTTAGAATTATGAAGAAAATATTGTATTTAGTCGTTTCTGTCGGATATTATTGAAGCTTAGTGTGGCAAACAGGGCTCTAGAACGAAACTTCCCGGGTTAAATTTTAACCTAAGTTGAACATCAGGAGATAGATATTTTGTCCCTGCCTTCAGTGTGATTGGTTATCGGGTTAAATGCTTAAGAATTTTCCGAATTTTCTTCCTGGTGACATGTGAATATGGTCCATTATCTAAAGGTAATTTTCGCTCTAGATATTTAAAGGGCCTTAACCTTTTCAGGCCTTTGCTTAAGACGCACGCTCAGGACGAAGCTGAAGCGAAAGGAATGATCTTACAGGACGGGGGTTTTTCTCCGCTAGGCCTAACTTTAGAAAAAAATTCGTAAATAATAAAGTTAAAGTCCTATCGCCGTGATTTTTGGTAGCATTTTAGATTATCACATAATCTATCTTATAACTTAAAACTAGACTTTAATAATGTTTTTTCTTCAATTTATATGAAAATATATAAATAAAAAAGTTGCTTACTCTGAGAAATAATTTTCGACAGTGCAATTCTAGTTTTTCCAAAATTTTAATTGACAAAACACTTCAACATATTTGCTAATTAATAAAAACTATACAAGGGCTATTTACAAGAAAAAAATAAAAAAATTTAAAATGAAGACTGAGTATGGAAAATCTCAAATCACGAAGAAACGCTATGTCCGACATTTCATGATTTGCAAGTATAAAATGTTTGTTGTGTTTTCTTTTCTTTCATCACGGTTTGTGAGCAAACAATGCACTTTCTGCGACTTTTTTCTCCCTTTTTGTTCAAATTAAGGGTAGGAAAATGCTTACCAGATAATCCTCGCCATAATAATCTGGAGTCGAGAATTTTCAAAATAACAAGAAAAGTGAGCAAATAAAAACGAAAGCAGTAAAAACTGTAACGAAACTGACGCTAAAACCCTAAAAGACTTCCAATACTAGCGAAAACAAAATAAAAAAGTGTTCGGAGAGCTATCAGAAGCGAGAATCCTTAAATCACGTGGATAGTTGAAGAGCCGAGCTGTGTTTGTTTACATTGAGATTTCCTCTCTCCCCACCCACAGCTGAAATCAAAATACCAAAAAAAGCAAGAATATGAAAAAAATGAAGGTCAGAATACTAAAACTACGTTCAGTTTAAATGTAATGGACACATAGTGCCATCTAGTGATTATTAAAACTTGTTCCAGCTTAAAATGCATATATGCACCGCCCGGCCCTCACTTTCGTCCGTACGAAATGCATATATGCACCGCCCGTCGCGAAGAGGTTAAACACACCTCCTTAAACCATTATTTGGCTGTCTAGTACTTGCTATCATAAGAGCTTCGGTCGAAAGAAATAGATAATGGGAAATATATTGCAATAACCTAACGTAACCTAACCACTTACATATATCCTAATGAGTATAGTATATCAATTCAATTTAGTTATCTTAGTAAAAAAGTGCTGCTAATTATATTTTTGCCATACTTCTACAATGATTAATAAATCTGAAATAAACTATATTATGTTTAATTAGGCACTTATATATATATCACACTATTACATTACTTGAAACACAAGGTTAATTTTTTTTAATTTGACGCACAGTGTATCGTATCTTCTTCTTCTTCTTCAGGTTGGGTTTGTATGTCATTGGCACCTCTGCTTTAATCAGCATTTTGTACCATTAACTCCAAATCCAATGTTTCCTAGTTCCAGTTGCTCGGGTCACCCACTTTATTAATAAAGTCCGATAACCCTTTAATGGAGTCTAGGTGTAACTCTCTAGTATGGATGATGCCTAAAGAAGTTAATCTAGGGAGGGCAAGAGCCTCGCCTTCGTAAATGATATACTTGGCCGTTTCCTCTTGCGTATGACATTTCCTGCAGATAGGGTCTTGCTGAAACAGTCCCATTTTATGGAGGTGCTTTCTGAAATAGTAGTGCCCAGTTATGAAGCCTACGATTAAACGTATCTTCTGCCTAGAGCATCTAAAAATTTCAGAAGCAATCCTCGCTGATGATCCACAGATCATACTTTTAACATGGGTTTGACCAGGAGTGTTGAGCCAGGCTTCATACATCTTCCGTCTCTCCCATCTAAGAACATTGGTTTTTGCGGTCTTCAAATTGATCCCACAAAAAGGCTCTGGACCAATGGGAACAAAAGACGATCCTTGTTTAGCAAGCTCATCAGCCCTTTCATTACCTTTGATACCTTACCCATACAAGGATCACCTTGTTTCTAGTTGCCAGTTCTGTAAGAAAGTTTCTACAGTGTATCGTATTCTGTTTCGTCGTAGTTTTAGACAGATTGAACAACCGCTGTCTTGCCTCCCGGGATGACTGTTTATAGATAGCGGCTTGATTTCAAGAGCCTCAAAGAAATAAATCTTGAAAACTTCCAAGAACCCATCCGGCAAATGCCCACGCAGAAATCATAAGTGTGCGTCCATTTTCTGCTATCAGACCGAAGCTGGGATCGAATGCTGTAACTCCCGCTTTGAAGAACGTTGTTCAAACTCTAGTCCTCGGTGAGATTTTTAGATTTGACTGCTTATGGTAGACAGTTAACAGCTGTATATTTTGTTGTATGAATTTTTTATATATATTTACTGCGTATTATTGCCTTGTGAGAAGGTATTTTCAGGGAAAATGAGCAGTATTCTGGTGTCACAAAGGAGTATACCTGGAATACTTCCAAGCACTCACCCAAAACAATTATAAATGCAGAAAGCAAAAATGCCACTTCTATCACTCATTGCTGAGCGGTGGTTAAGTTCAAATCCAGAACCTCCAACTTTGAACGGTGCAATTCTACCATATCATGTGACTTCTAGTTTTTTAATGTGGGTATCGTTTCATTTTAATGATACTTTTATAGGTTTAGATTTCAATGGTCTATTTCTGTTGACATAATTCTCTAAACACAGCCGACTACTATGCATTTTGAACATTTACTATACATCAAATACCAAAATGAACTCTTGTGGGTGCACTAGTACCTTTCTTTTTAGATTAAACTTTATATCAGCGTATTGGATCTCGCAAAACTTTTGTGTGTAAATGTTCTCTTCACTCGCAATAGTATTTGGAAGAGAGAGGTTTTGAACCCACTACCTTTTGACTACAAGAACAACGCCCTATCTCATCCCGCTACTGCTACACGAAAACTAATGATTGTTTCATTTGTAACAGTAACCACAGAAATTGAAGTTGAATCTTGACTTTAGTTTTCTCACTTATCATCTGTTCTTTGTTAACGTGGTCAATTTTTTATTTATCGTAATTAATCTAACTGAGATAGAAACTTTATTTCAACTTAAGTATCATAAATGTATCTAATGAAAAATCTGAATAAAAAAAGGACTGATTGTTTTTGATTCATCATATATTGTCTCAAATTTATATTTCTCATATATAAACTTTTCTTAATACCTGAAGCAAAGTATTTAATCTTATGAATTTCAGTAATGATTTTTAATAAATAAATTATTTTTATTACATAAAAACCTTTTTTAATGACACCATTTTGTTACACATTAATTAGTATTTTGGTTAACATACATTTTTATGGAGTAAAATGGAAAAGTTTATGTTAATATTTTCTCTTTTGAACTCATAAACTATAATTTTAAAAATTATGTGAATTGCACATCAGTTTATATCTTCAGGGGTGCTTCAGAACTTTGTTTTACTAATAAGTGCACTTTAAGAGCCTTGGTCTATTTTAAACACTTATATTTATAAAAATTTTCATGTAATCATATCATGTGAATGCACAGATGCCGTATAATGCCAAATTCCGAGTTTGGTGATTTTTTGGCGGATTTTCTTGTTTATCTGGCAACCTGATTTTTATAATGTCATACAGATCGAGACCTATACGAATTATGTAGAAAATTCTATTTTGGCAACCCTATTATTAACATTGTCGAGAGACATCACAATACGTCATCTTAGCAACATTTCTTCGTCGCCAAAAAAAATCAGAATTTGGCATCCTCGATTATACGGCATCTGTGCTCATATGAAATATTATTTAAATTGCAATGCACTTTTTCTTAAAGTTACATAAAATGTGAGTCGCACAGTATTTGATAAAAAATGTATTATTATTCTCTCCTTGATAAATAATCATAATATAATATATATGACAATTTTTTATGTAATTCAATAACTTCTTCCTGCTTCATCCGTCAATTAAAATATCAAGCATTGTATGAACAAAATGATTGAACTGATTTTGAGCAAATATGCATGTTAACCTAGATAGTAAAAATTATTCATATAGTACAATGAACATACTCTGAATTACTAAAACGCGTGATGATTTAAAATAAATATAAGAAAAATATGATTCCATCAGGATATTGCTAAAGAGAGAGAAAAAAAAAAACCCAATTCTGAATGGCATTTTTTTACAGATTTGGTAAAAAATATCTTTCTAATAATTCTATTCAGGGATGTTATATTTGTACAGTTGTGAAAATATTCATCGATAATATTACCTCAACACCATTGTTGCCATTATTACGTGAATCTCAATGAAAAACTTTTGAATTGATTACAAAAAAGTATAATGCCATTGGCTCGAGAAATATCATATAAGTAATTTGTCTCCTAGTTCAGATGTACATTGATTTATTTTAATCTGCAAAGACAGAATGAAGAGTGTATCACTTTTATTTGTTTGCATTGTCGGGTGCTTTTGCACTGCATCTGCTCAGGATAACCCTTGTGATGCAGACTTTGAGGCTACGAGGAATGCTGCCAAAGGTAAGGATAATTTTAAAGATGGATAATTTTTTGTTTTTAAATCCAAATTTTGCTATTTAAATTGCAATTTTTTGAAAAAAATTTACAGACTGTTCGTAGGTAGGTCCAAAAATTTAATTTCAGAAGATTTTCTGTTTTAATAAATTAAAAAATTCGCAAAAAATTGAACATCTTACAAAAAATTCTGAAAGCTGTATATCACAGTATATTTTCTTTGAGCCATAATCGTTGTCCTCACAATATTGTTAAGCGTGTGGAGGAAAAATGAGGGAATGAAAGAAAAGTTTTGGGATTTTGATGATGTTGTGTGTGTCCGATAGATGGCGATTGTTGGTTGTATTTTATTTTTATGTTATTCTCTTGAAAGTCAAAACTATAATTTAATATTTACTATCCCTTTAATGCTAGCTTTGATCTGATTTGTCGCTGATCATACATTATTTTACCAGCAATTATTAGTAATTAATGACATTTCTTATAAAGTTGAGTAAATAGCGATACAACGTAACTTTTATTCCAATGTATTGTCAAATAATTCTTCAACATAACTGAATGTTTGTTTTCATCATAAATGAAATCTCTATAACAAATCAATATGCAAATGTTTCTTCTACACTGTTATGCAAATGTTTCCTTTTTTGGGTAGTTACCCATTTATACCACGCCTGTCAACGCGACCACCAATAAAATGAGTCGAATGTTTGATGGACAGTCTGCTAATCAAGATAAGCTGCCATTCAGCCGAATCACATCGCATCTTATAAATGTAGATTCGTCTTTTGCCCAAAAATATTTTTAAAATAATAATCAACTGATTTAAATATTAAAAAAACTGTAATTAACTTGAAAAGTATTTAATTTCCCTGAAAGCTTCATGTTAGATAATTAATAATGTTTCCAAATTTTCTTATCTTCTTTTATATCTACAATTATATGTAACAGTGCTATATAAAATTTTTAGGAATTAAAGAAAAAGAAAAATAGGCAGATAATTCTGTTAACTCCATCATTTGGTATTTTTATAACTTTTGTACGTTTTTTGAATTCACAAAACACCACCAAAGTTTAAGTGAATTGAATTTGTCTCTTTAGATATCGTAAAAATTTTGTGCTTTGAATAAAATAAATGTAAAAAGATAATGTTACACATTAGCTGAGTTAGACATTCAGCTTATTAGCTTCTTAGGTAATTATAAGCATACCAAGTTATTCAGTAAATCTTATTGACTCAGCTGGCTCTAACCAAAATGTTTTAGTCAAAGCAGAAATGATATTCAATACAGTCTGATATTCGCCGAATATTATTTATTGTATGACACATTTTATTTCATTTGTAAGAAATGTTAGATGCTCAATTCCTTAAATAATTATTATATATTCCTTTTTAAAATTTCTATTCTATATATACGCATGCATGTTTTTTTAAGCAAATGGTAATCTTAAGTAATAACTACTTAAAACAGTAGTCTATTATTTTAGATAATTAGGTAATGGTGATCAATTTTGGAGATCTATGCTAAGTACTTATAGGTTGTATTGATGAGAAATGAAATTTTTTTTACGAATTGATTCAATCAATGAAAATATATGAAGATCGTTGAATCTTCTTATTTGAAGATGAAAAAGATAGTAACCCAATACTTGACCTTCCCCCTTCAAAAGAACTATTTTACTTGGAGGACACTATGACCAAGATCTATTAAACGCAAGCGAGTGGTCTTTAGTGAAATTAAGAGATCTTCAATTAGGTCGGTAATCAAACTCACTATCCACAAAATTTAGGAATTCCAAAATCAATATTTTAACAATCAACATGTGATTTCAAACATAATTTTGATACAGATAGTTGATTACATTTTCCACCAAACAGATACAATCGCAAAGTAGAAATTTTTGCATAAGACGAATTTTTCTGATATTTTCTTTTGATTTTTCAATTTTAATTTACATGGAAGAGTTCTTTTGGCACTACTTTGAAGCTCAGTCATAAAGTAAAGGAATTCACAGTTTTAAAACAATATATATGTAATTCTCCACGAAGAGGATATCTAGTTTGGAATCTGTCGATGTGGATTAAAACTAATTAAATTAAAATTAGGTTTGATAATCTCAGATTAGTTTATGATTTCTAGGAATTTATTTTGCGGAAAACAAAAAATTTTTCAAATTAAATAGATAATTAGTGTTGAAAATAGAATTATTAGAGAAGTCACTCAACTACTATTGATCACTTATTGAAAGTTTATTTTACCAATAAACATTGCTAAAATCCCTAGTAAAAGTATATCTCATGGACATGGATAAGCTACTTTTGTTTGTTAAATTAAAGTTGAAAATAATTGTTTATCATCACTGACCCTTTATTCGCGAAAATGCAACTTATATACATTGTTCAGCTATTCTTTCTTATGTACCTTCTAAAAGTCAGGAAAAATTCAATGCAAATACATATGACATAGTATTGGGTATGTAAAATCTTTTTAATAACAATTAATCACTGATCACCGAAATACTTAAATGAATTAAGTATTTCGAATTTCAGGATATAAATTTGGGTACTATTTGATTTTCATGGTAACTTGAGATAATGAACTTAAAAAAGAAAAAAAAGTAACCAAACGAAGAAGAATTTCAGGTATATATTCACTTTCAACATATATTAGCCAAATTTAACGAACCACATGATTTCGTGCACTTCGTTTTTCAGTACATACGTTGAAAAACAATATCGATAATTTTTAATTTATCGAAGAGTAAAGAAGATTTCAAAGAAAGAGATATTTTAACTCTCAATCGAATAAGTGTAAAAGAGACGAAATGAAACACTGCATACACGAATATATATGAAAGCGGAGAAAAGCTGTGAATAAAAAAAGAACGTTCCAAATTAATTTCACCATCTACTAAAGACATATCTAGTTGAATCTTCATGGCTGAGACTTAATGAAACAGATAAGCCTTTTGATTCCATGTTAAAGGCTTTGGTGGAAATAGGGAAGCTACAAACTTCCCAACCCCAAGATAATTTGTCGCCATCTTGGGATCATTTTTAAAAGCGGGGCTTGCGAAAATCAAATAGTACTTAAATTGATGCTTTTTATTCTACATTTTCAAATAGCATATTTTTCCTTACTTAGAAATGATGGATAATGGCGAGGCACCCCAATGCTTAGAAGACTACAATGTAAGTAAAAATTTAATGATATTCAATGAAAAATAATTTACTGCTATTTTGACACGTTTCTTCAAGCTACAGTGTAAATGAACTTTACATTTAAAAAAATTACTGTTAACTATAGATATGTGAATTTAAATAGATCCAATTCTAGTCCAAAACAAGAGGTACTATGAATACATTATGTTAAGCACTAGACAACGATATTTGTCGAAATCATATATAATAAAATACAAAAATAAAAGAAAAATATTAGAAATAAAATAATATTTCTTGCTTAAACTTGTTATCAAAAATGCGTAAACTCAGAAAACTATGTAGATTTTTCATTCGGACAACAATTATGCAAATGCATACATTTTTTTTAAAAAAAATTGAAGACCTAAGCACATGTGTAAACTACAATGTGAAGTAGAAATTAATAAGGTTCAAGGACGAGTATCTAAAGCTGGGTTGCCTGATTAACTAGTTATACTAAAAGTGTCTGAAAGATGCCTTTGATTGATAATTAGCTTAAGAGCTGACAACCCCTTGTAAGGCTTCTTATAACATCCACCGCATTTTGCCTCACACAATAATTTTTTCAAAGATAGCAGATTGCATTAACATATCATAAAGGGACGTGTGACTGAACTCGAAAACATTCTTGCATAAGGCCAAAATACAGTAGACAGAATCGAAACCAAAATCATTTACTCCGAAAAAGATAGTGATACAGTTAAAGAATGTGTATCTTTAAAAGTTTATTTCTTGACATTATACAATCTGTTGTCTGATGACGGGTGGCATTGCATTATATGCCCAGGGGCCAGTTGGTGGAATAGATAGATTGCTTGGCTCAGCTGACAAAGTGATATCATAATTACACGATATTAAGCCAGTTGTTCAGAAAAGTTCCATTTAGTCATGGCAGTGAAAACTCAGAATTAGTTCATTTGTTGCTAAATTTTTAACGTTACAGCACATAACAAATTCTTCGTATTGCTATACTTTAACTAAACAATGTTTCTTTTCGATTGGCACATCGGTTATCTATTTCGATTTTATGCTAGGCAAGCAACTACTCGTATCGTTTCAAGAGGTCTTCTTAACACATTAGGACTAACAAATTCTTCGTATTGCTATACTTTAACTAAACAATGTTCTGTTCCGATTAGTACATTGGTTATCTATTTCGATTTTATACTAGGCAAGCAACTACTGGTATCATTTCAAGAGGTCTTCTTAACACATTAGGACTAACAAATTCTTCGTATTGCTATACTTTAACTAAACAATGTTCTGTTCAGATTAGTACATTGGTTATCTATTTCCATTTTATGTTAGGCAAGCAATTACTCGTATCGTTTCAAGAGGTCTTCCTAACACATTAGGACTAACAAATTCTTCGTATTGCTATACTTTAACTAAACAATGTTCTGTTCAGATTAGTACATTAGTTATCTATTTCGATTTAATGCTAGGCAAGCAACTACTCCTATCGTTTCAAGAGGTCTTCTTAACACATTAGGACTAACAAATTCTTCGTATTGCTATACTTTAACTAAACAATGTTCTGTTCCGATTAGTACATTGGTTATCTATTTCGATTTTATGCTATGCAAGTAACTACTCATACCGTCATAAGAAGTGGTCTTACTGCATTTTGACTGGCAGATTCCTCGTATTGCTACATTAAAACAATGTTTTGCTTCGATTGGCACATCGGTTTTCTAATCCGATTTTATGCCAGGTAAGAAATTACTCGTATCATCACAAGAGATGGTCTTTCCATATTATGACCTACAGATTCTTCGTATTGCTACACTTTAATAACACAGGGCATTGTTCCAATTAATATATCAATCAATTAAATTGATTTTGTTTTATATAACACGTCACTCGTATTACCATTCGTGGCTCTTTTACTATTGTTTGAAAATGGATTGTATATTTTAATATGGTTATCTTATGCTTTAACAACTTATTTACCTATATGAACTCATAATATAAAGAGTTGCGTTAATGTAACTTAACTTTAAATGCAGATGATTTTTTTGCAAAAGTCGTCTACATTTACATGTGAATCTCTTTTATATTTTAATTTCATATAAAAAAGCAAACATTAATTAACTTCACAACTCAACATACAATGATATATCAATTTTCAATAACTGATTTTGCAAAGCTTGCTTTAATTCCAATAATTTGATTCAAAGAATCGCGACAAGTTTGATAGCTTTTTTCCTTTATTCAAAATAAAGGAAAATGTGAAAAATTGCATTGTTTAAATTTTCCAAAATGCTTCACATATTCATTAAGGTTGTTATGTGTCATGAGGAGTTACATAAAGTCATTGAGGAGATGTCTGTTCATATTATGACTTATTCCTGTAACAACAATCATTCAGCATGAGATACAATGAATGTTTTTCAGAAAATGTTTGACCTTGCGAGCAGCTGTCATTGTTTTACAATTGCGTTTTGGATTGCATGCAGCTGTTTTCCTGCGTATAATCCGCAGGAAATACATGCCAGTGTTTAATGTTTCGTTAAGTTACAGTCTATGACTAGCACATCTAGGATTTAATTGCATGTAATTTACATTATATAATTTTTTTACTTTGTTTATTAAATTTTTCTCATACATGGAAGGGTTATACCTGGAGTAATAAACTCCAGGTATAACACTCCCGTCTTTCTTCATCCCATTCCATAACAAATCCGTCCTTCATTATCGCCATTATCGTTATGACGCCATTTAGAATAAGAAAGCTTATGTAATCTAAAGTCGGGAGCCTATATCAAACATATACAGACAATATAATAATGGCGTCTAAATGGCGTCATAACGGTTATGAAAAACTTCTTTCAGTTCTTGTTTCATACTTTTTCCAGAAACACAGGATAATAGTCAATAGAATTTGTTTAGTTTTCAAAGCATCTTTTTGGTACTAGACAATTTTTAATGACGTAAAAATTCTTCATTATTTTAAACCTAACCCCCGATATGAATTCCAGTTCAGAAAATATGCTAAAATATAAATATATTGTCTATATCTATATAAATATGAAGTAATAAATGTGTTTATCATATTAGAAAAGGACAATGAGTAAAAGTAAACAAATTAAGCAAATTGGTAATTCAAATATAAATAAAAAAGAATTAAGAATTACAACCAAATTCAAAGTATTAGATAGTTTTATGTATCTTATAAATATCTTTAATTTTTGAAAAAATATAAATGCACAAAAAATGTATTTATAATGACCGGTGAATGTGAGAAATTATTTAAAGTAATTCAAATTTATCAAATTGTCCAATTTTAATGGTCATTATTCCTAATAACCAAGCATTATGAATAATTACATTGCCCGTAACACACACACACAGATATTTGCAGATATTTGTTGGAAATATCTGCATAAAAATTATCGAATAATATGAAAATAATGGATTAAAATCAATGCGTGAAATAAAAATAAATGAAAAAATGATAATATAAAAAACGATACCACTTAAAATATGAGCCCTCAGTGCAGTTGGCATTGAAATTTCAATTGCATTATAATTGAATAAATTCAGAAAAAAATAACAAATAAATAAAAAGTGTTATATAACCAAAATAAGATGTTAGAAACTACTGTGGAAGGACGTGGTTGCTGAAATGAAATTTAGAAATTATTCCTCATTTTAGAAGGTAATTAGATGTCTTCGTTGCGAAGAGAATAAAGAAACTGCAAAAATGTCGCCAAAACAGAAAACGTGCCAAAGGGGTTATATAACATTATACCCAAATATTTTTTTTCAAAATTCGTAACAAAATAAAGACATAATTATTGAATGTACATCAGCAGATAGAATTATTAATGTTATGCAAATTTATAGAAATTTTAATGAGAAATTTAATTTGCAAAAGGAACTCTTCTAAGAACTAACTACGGCGGTCTGATTGGAAAGAGTGTTCAACCTCACTGTCAGAAGGTTTTGGTTCGAATCCTGATCTAATCGAAGACCTGCTTGTTCATTAATGGTGACTGTAGCACGTTAAATATGTCGTGGTCGCAATATCCATCACGTGAAATGATACGTCGGGGGTGGCAGGCAAATTATGCCTGGTTCCTGCTTCTAAATTACGAATTCTACTCACTTTGAAGGCCACGTCCACTGGGTACCACCTAGTAAAGGTGCCTCCCTTTCGTCGCTTGTGCTGAAAAGGTGAAATATTCTATAATCCAGGCATTATAAAGAAAGGAATTAACGTCAAGCTACATTGAGATCGAATTAATATTTATGGGTGAAAAGTAACCTTGGAGTGATAAGCCAAATTAATATAATCGCTTTGTTATTGATAAAATTTGCTGTTAAACACTCTTATATATTAATCTTGAGCACATAAACATAAAAATTTCGTAATTTTCTCTAAAAGCAAATTTACTGCAATAAAAAAAGTTAATTTTTTTAAAAACTTTTCAAGATGTTGAAAAAATTAGAAATTACAAACGATACTAAAAATAAGTCAGCAAGTAAAAATTTGAAAATAAAAATTGCTTAAAAGATGATGCAAAAAAAAAAATCTAGTAAAATATATGTCTTACCGAGTGTGAAATGTTGTGAACAAAATCTGAATTCCCAAAAGAACCAGAAAGTAATATGTATGTCAAAAGCTTTAAAAATAGGGCGAGTTGGTGACTCTTTTGTTTATTAAGCAATGGTTATTTTTGCATACGTGAACTAATTAAACCAGGACCTGCTGTTTAAAGTGAATTTCGAACCAATACAAGTATAAATTCCACTGAGAATAAGGGTCCGATCCCTTGAACTTCGATAGTTCAAGGAATCAGATCCAGCTCTCCAATGAAATTAAACCGGGACTTGCTAAGGCTAAAGCGCTAACCATTCAGCTGCCGACTTGGCATAAGACAGAAATAAATAATAGTAATAGTAAACACGTTGAAAATAAAAAATCTTAGTATATATCTATACAGATGTGTTTGTACGAAATAAATATGCAAATCGTTGTTAAAAATAGCTCCTAGAATCGAACCTAAGACATTATAATCCGAAAAATGTTATCACTGCATTTTATCTCTGAAATCTTCCTGATGTACAAAATATACTCTAATTGTTAACATCAAATCAAATCGATTTTCTTCGAATGATGCATTAAAATATTCATTTATATTTCCAGCTGAAGCAATTTGTTGGAAGTAATCCTGATGAAACGAGGGTAAGTAATTTTTAATTCATATTAAAAATCATTTTATTTATTTGATGATTGATGGTTATATGAGCGAGATTGATTTTTATAAAATGTTTATAAATACAAGTGACTAATAATATTTTAAAAATTCATATATAAATAAATATATATATACATATATATATATATATATATATATATATATATATATATATATATATATATATATATATATATATATATATATATATATATATATATATATATATATATATATATATATATATATATATATATATATATATATATATATATATATATATATATATATATATATATATATATATATATATATATATATATATATATATATATATATATATATATATATATATATATATATATATATATATATATATATATATATATATATATATATATATATATATATATATATATATATATATATATATATATATATATATATATATATATATATATATATATATATATATATATATATATATATATATATATATATATATATATATATATATATATATATATATATATATATATATATATATATATATATATATATATATATATATATATATATATATATATATATATATATATATATATATATATATATATATATATATATATGTATATATATATATATATATGTATATATATATATATATATATATGTATATATATATATATACATATACATGTGTATACGTATACGTATATATATATATATATATGCATATATATATATATATATATGTAAATATATACATGTAAATATATATATATATATATGTATGCATGTATATGCATGTATGTATGCATATATACATAAATTCATTTTAATTTTAAATAGTTCGCGCTAAGCTCATTACACTTTAAAAGCTATGTTTAAACAAGCAATTTTACTGTCACTTGATAAAAAAATGTGCACAATTTCAGTTAGATTTAGGGTAACTCAATTAAAAAGTAATTAGGTTAACCATAGTTCTAACGAAGTTCTTAAATAATCTAAACTATGTGTTTGTAATTTTATCATCTCCCCTTTAATCATTTACTATAAAATTTATTGTATAGGTAAGAACTGAAAGAAGTTGTAATTTTTAAGAGAGAGAGAACGAGAAATAGTTATTAAATATTACTTAAATTAACCGAAATTTTGTCAAAAGTACATATTATCAGTCTGATTTTTGAAAATTATAAGTTCAATTCGTAGCATTTGATTGATGGAATGATCAGATTATTCTGTTTTGATAATTCAAAAATTATAACAATTAATAAAATTTGTTCCAATTTTCTGTAAAAAATTTAAATTTAATAAATTCTGTATAATTTATTGACAATATCAAATAAATGTATATTTACTCGGTAATTCATTTAAAATATTTAAAACTGTATAGTTATTTAAAAAGGTA
This sequence comes from Latrodectus hesperus, assembly GCA_037975125.1. NCBI lineage: Eukaryota > Metazoa > Arthropoda > Arachnida > Araneae > Theridiidae > Latrodectus > Latrodectus hesperus. Next base: position 57,499,074 of record CM075861.1, read on the forward strand.
TGAATACATATAAATAATGTAATATAATATACATATATATATATATATATATATATATATATAGTTAATAGTATAATTTATAAAATATGCAAAGAATATAATATAATGAGACAAAATATATTTTCCATTTGATATTTCAATATATCATTTTCCATTTAATATTTCAATGCTATAATATTTTAATGTGTTGTCTTCCTTCTGATATTCTACTTTTGACATTTAATTTTTCAATATATTATTATTATTTTCTATTTGGCATTTTTCATTGTATTTTGTCTCATTATATTATATTCTTTGCATATTTTATAAATTATACTATTAACTATATCTTAGTAATACTATTCTAGCTGCTTTTGCGCTAAATGTACTGCTAATCTTAAAACATAAATTTTATGTATTCTTGTGATTCTGGTTATATGTCTAACTTTGCACTTATATTTTATGTATTATTGAGCTTTTGGCTACACATCTGATTTTGCATTTATATTTATATATATATATATATATATATATATCATACAATTTACCAATTTAAAAAAATGGATGTTTACAAATTATATTTATTGAACATCAAAAATTTCTAATGAATATGTTTATTTAAAATTTATATTTTAATTTTGTTCCTTTCTGTACACTTCATGTGTAAATCTTTAATTTTATTCATTCAGTTCCAATTAATTTTCGTGCATTTTAAACAACAAAGTGAAATTTTATTTTTAATGTAACATATGAGTCAAGCCAGTATATTTTACAAAATTTGTAAGTTGTGTATTATATTGTGATTCATACATAAAAAAATTCAATATGAAATTAATAATAATGTAAAAGTTAAGTGAAAATTAAAATAATTGTGAAATTGATTCCATAACATCAATGAAACAAATCCATAACATCAATAAATGAATTTTAATAAGGTTCTCAATTTGTAAAAAAAATTTCTGGAATTAACAAAATAAATTGAATCCTAAAAATTATTATTTTAAGAAATTGGGAAATAATGCTTATGAATTTATAATGCAGGAAACAAATCCACAAATTGAAAATAAATCGATCAGTATATTATATTATATTCTATTATACATAAAAACCATTTCATTTTTTACTATTTATTATTACAGAAATATATTAATATCATATTTTTAATATTATATATGAGATAATTCTTTGTGCATAGGATGCCTTCAAAGAATACATGGAAGAAAAGCCACGAGAAGAGCAAATAGAAGTTGTGGTAAAACTGTTTCTTTTATTTTCTATAATACGTTTTTAATATTCTTGTAATTAAATGAAGGACCAAAATATTTTACTGATGAAAACCTTGTATATATAAATACGGGTATAAAGCTGACTCTCACGTTTGAACATAGTAACATACGCGTTTCAACATAGAAATATCACATTTAGACATTGGAATATGCGAGATAATTAGTTGCAGAGTGACGGCTTTTAAACACTACAGCTTATTCTAAAGCAGTACCTGTGATTGAAAAGAAATGAAATTGTTTTTAACTGCAATTTTCTTCTACTGATTAATAGTTTTGTTAACTATTAATTTTACTATCATGTTTTAGTCAATGTAATGTCTTTTGATAATTTCCAACGAAAAAAGTATTAAGTTTTTAGAAATTCTGGAAATTGAAACCGAAGGACGAACAACAAGGACACTAAAAGAGCAATTTAGAAACACGTGTTACTCAGTAAATTAAAATTCAGTACAAAGAAACTATACGTTTGTATATAAAGTAATATGTTTACATATGCATGCATAACATAGCGATGTCGGCGAGCCTTATGGTTAACGGGTTTTGAATACTCACCCATGACCAAGCACTTCGTCATTTTGAACCACGGTCAGCTGACGAGGTAGCACCTGAGTTGACACCCTCCTCCTCACATCCATACCACACCAGCAGGATGGATTTTGGGTGTCACTGATTAATGTGGACAAATCCCCAACCCTCGGATCTCCAGCAACTCAGTAGGGAGAATGTGGTCACCCTCCCAATCACTGACCGCAGCAAAAATGATGCTTTACTTTGCTGATCTTAAATATTTTTTTATACAAAATAATAGTAATAACCACAAATAATAAAATTAATTAATATTTTAATTCGTATTACTTGTCAGTTTTGAAAAGAAATTATATACCGTATCCCAATAAAGGCTTTATAAAAAGCAGGGTCATTTCCAGAACTTGGCAAACGAATGGTGGCCCACAGGGAATCAAAAAGGCGTAAGCTACATGCAGGACAACAAATTCAAAGTACCATCTAAATATCTGTCAGTTTTTTTTCTTTTTGCGAGAAAAAGAGTGGGTTCCTACTCTTGCATCATAGGTGATGAAAGGCATAATCTTGTGATGCGAATGTAATTTATCTTCGTTTTCGAAGAATGCGTAACATCATGTTTGATTGGGTGCATGTGCACTCATTATATTTTTTGTCATCGCGTATGTGGAATTTAAAATCATGCCATCAATTAGATTATAAAAATTAAAACTTTTTCCAAATCATTTGATGGTAGCATACAATGATCTTGCAATATATCTAAAAACATTTAAACATTACAGTCTAAACATATACGTATTTTTATCTGAAAATATAAAGATAAAATTTAAAAAATATCAATATAATGCATTTTTGAATTGAAAAATATATTAATGTTAAGTATATATATATATAATTGTAAAAATGAAATGCATTTCTGTTTATGTAAAGGCCAAAATTTGTTGCATAACGAAGGAAATCTGTTAAACTCTTATGTTATTTTTAGGATATGTAAATTACTGTGTGGTAAGACAAAATATTCAAGAAATTTCATGAGTTAGTTCCTAAGAAATCAGTTTTCAGATCAGCCAACCGTGGTAGAAATTAGAACACCATAGCATAGATTCGAACAAAGATTAGATGGCACGTAGGGATACCAAAGACACTTATTATCTTCAGTGATTGGCGTGTGGTTGGATGTTCGGCAGACTCTGATAAAGTGTTATTATTTGATGAGATGTCAAATGTATGATTCGGATTAAAACCGAATATAATCTGTAATAGTAACCGGGTGTGGAAGAGCGTAATGCTCGTTTCCGGAAAGTAGCGATTTGATATCTGTCTTTGCCAACGATTCTCTCACTAAAAAGACTACGTTCTCCACTGATGAGACTTGGGTGAGGTGATTATATATCTTAGATGACTAACTGTTACTTTGAATGCGATTTAAAATGGTGAAGGAACTGGTTTCACGTCTCTGATTCCACTTGCTGAAGAGTTGATTCTAATAAAACGTTCTCTGCAATCTGCGCAATAACCAGCATTTTATCATCCACAACGCCTTCTATCGGAAGAAATTTTCCTTAATAAAAGGAGTTGGAAGAGAAAAAAAACCCAGAACTCATTTCCAAACATCTATTTAAAAAATAAATACAATTTGATTTTCCCTTTTTGACAGTAGTAGTGAAATTCAAATGATGAAGTTGTTAGTCTGAAGAGCATTATCCTATCTTTAAGATAAAACGGCACTAAAATGTATTGAATGATTCCGATAATCTCACATTATTTTAATTTTATTTAATGAAACTTAATTTATAAGAAATCTTAAAATCAATAATCCAGGTTCTAATGAAATGACTATTTTATTTAGTTATTAGACGCTACAAAAGCTAAGATTAGCAGCATGATCATTATCAAAGACATGCCACCTTTCTAAGCAATCTAAGCAGCTCCTGACTTGGTTCCTTGTGGATTCGATATGACGTCAGAGGGTTACAATTTAGGCATCTGCTACGCTTCTTCTTATTTCATATTCCTATACTCTTTATTTGAAAACTGGGAAAATTAGAAAACCCTTTTCATTCTTGATTCGGAGGACTGTTAAAGATAATCAAGTTAAGAATAAAGAACATTTGGTTATGCGAATTTAATCCAGTTGGGTGCGTCTTTCGTTTAACCAGAGCACCATGAAGGTACGACTTTGCTCTAAGACTCCTCCGATAGATGGCACCACCAGAGGATCCACTCCCTCAATTTTGACATTGATCTGGAGGGGGAGAAAACTTTCTCCAGACCATTACACTCATGGTAACTGTTCAACGACCAACCACAGGACTTTCGATTCCACAGATTTAACGTGTACGTATAACGCATGCACTTGGTAGGTGTTGGGCGGCATTGGAAATTGAACCCCGACATTTTGGACGGAATGCTGATGCCCTAATCACAAGACTAATAATCAGAAATCTATCTCCCTCTTCCTCGGTCTCACTTCAAAAGGATCAGGAAGATTGCATTAATTCAGGATTGGCAAACTCTGTGGGATCAGAATACCACCGGACACCCAGTATACTCCATCCTGCCAAAAGTACATTTGAACCAACAGTGACAACCCAAGACAAATTACGATTTTTGTAACGGGACATGACCCATTTCCAAGTTATCTGCATAGAATAGAAGTACAACCCACTGCGAGCTGTGCATGTGGAGAAGAAGGTACTCCAATTCATTACGCTACAATATGCCCCATCACGAGTTCCTGGCACTTTACTGAGCCCAGTGATAATCTGAAAAGTGTCTGACTCAAAAACATCACCATCAACAAGGCTGCAAAGCTAAAAATTATCAACCTTATAAACTTTCTCCTTGAATATAGGGACTTAATAATTTCAGAGGAATAGGAGGATAATGATGCCCGTGAAGGTGATAGACTTCACCTGGAAGAAGATGAGCCGTAAAATCAGCATACTCCATCTCTCTCATGTTCTACATTTAGGCATTTCTCTCACTACCTGTAGCATTTCGCCTGTTTTTCATCTCCTTGTATATAGTTCATTGTTATTATTTGTTTGGTATTTTCTCACCATCATGTTCCAGCGCTCTCACTTAATTACTTAATCACAATTATTGTCATCATGTTGTATTGACCTACTTTAATGCATTATATATAACCTATCTAAACTTTTTGTATATATGGCTTAGAATTTCATATGACCTAACTTTCTTTGAGCCGATACACCCAACTATCAAATCCATACTAAATGCATTAACTATTCATAAATCATTATTACCTCATTAATTTGCAGTAAGTGCAGGTATATGTATTCAATTCTGTTTTATCATTCTTAATTTCCTTTTGTTTTTCCATTTATTTTCTTTATTTCTTATATGCATGCAATTTGATACGTATTTCATATGCCTGTCTTACCACATCCTGTCATGTATTTTGTCTGATACCTATTTTGAATGCTTCTTACGTGTCCACGAGTTAACTCTCGATTGCAACCCAATTTGCGTTAAATAATGTACTTTAAAAACCCTCTTTACTGCGTAAAAGTAATAATTTCTAGTGTCTCCATATGATTGCAAGCATAATTGTATTGTCTTGTATGTACTGTGTTCCGTTTTCTTTTCTCTCCAGCGGGTCCATCAAATCTGGTAAAACCCTTTCAGGGTTAGGTACAGGGACCTCTGCTGGTTCTTACTTTATTTTAAGGCCCTGTGTTTAGCTTTGCGAACACACTAAGAAAATTTATACATACTTCTCAATACCATTCTTCTTCTTCTTAGAATTGGGTTTGTATGTCATGGGGCACCTCTACTTTTATCAGCATTTTGTACCATTAACTTCAAACTCAATGTTTCCTAGTTCCAGTTACTCGGGTCACCCACTTTATTAATAAAGTCCGATAACCCTTTAATGGAGTCTAGGTGTAACTCTCTAGTATGGATGATGCCTAAAGAAGTTAATCTAGGGAGGGCAAGAGCCTCGCCTTCATAAATAATTTGCTCTGCCGTTTCCTCTTGCGTATAACATTTCCAGCAGATAGGGTCTTGCTGAAACAGTCCCATCTGGTCAGAAAGTCAGTCATGCTAGGGATAGCTTCCTGACTTTCACCAGAAGAAGATGGTTTGGAGGTCATTTCTACCTCAAGTGAAGGATTCATTGCTGCCCCTTTACAAGATTGCCTCTGAGTCCCCTTGTCTTTTTCAGCAAGGTCTACTTCAGAGGCTTCACCTGCAAATGCAGAAAGGTTTGTTATTTCTTGTGTCTTTTCAGCCACAAGATAACAATTAATAAGCTCAGGTAATATAAGTCCACCCAGCATTGCCTAGGGTGCCTAGGGTTATTGCCTAGGGACCCGTGCCTAGGGTTATTGCCACCGCAATGCCAAATAACCCTAGGCACGGGTCGCATAATACCAGGGTTTACGGGAGCTGGTTCACGGCCTCTGATTCTATATTCAAGGCTATCCTGTCATTCCTACAGGACATTCGGCTATCCACCACCTGCCGACGCGCCTGGTGGCTGCTCAAGCCCCAGGAAGGTACGCGTACCCCCTGGTTCCAGGCTCAATAATATTAATATCAACAAAATATTTTACAAAAACGTTTTATGTCCAAAAAATACATGCTATTGAAAATAAGTAGACACCTGTATATTGATTAAACATCAAGTACCAAATACATGAAATTTATTTCTTCTGAATTTTTATAATTAATATTGAAATAGGGTGCTTAATCACACAATTTTGAAACAGGGCTGCATGGTCACTGTGCTGGAGGAAGTCAAGGACAGATCGGAACTCAGCGAGGAATGTTCAGAGTGGTTCAGTGAACAAATCTCAAAGCTGAAGAAAGTGATGGAATCCGAAGAATGAGAGGAACCAAAGAATACGAACTGATTACTCTGTTAGCAAAATATAGTTAATTATTAATTAACTAATTAATTATCTGTAAACCTCTAACAAATCTGTAACGTAATGTTCATTATGTCTATGATTTTGGCTTCAAATAAAACAAATATTTGATTTATATTATTCATCCTTACATTAAGAGTACTGAACTTAAATGTTATTGATTTATTAATGTCTCTCAAAACCAAAATATAATAATAGTAAAATTATTTAAAAGCATAAGTAAGGTATATATAAATTATAAAATAAAATTGTTTATAATTTTATAATATTAATAAATAATTGGGAAGAGAAAAACCACCAACCAGATGGCTAAAGGGGGTGGAAAGTTGCCTAAAAGCGATAGGAGGGATTCTGTGGAGGTTCATTGTATCGGGATAGGGATGGGTGGGGAAAACTTGGAGATGGTTGGTTGGTTGGGTTTTATGGCGCAAGGTCCAAAAATGGACATGCTGCGCCAAGAGTAGGATTTTTGAAGGAAATTTTTATTTATTTATTTCTTATAAACTAATTTTTTTTAAAAAAACCCAAGCAACTTTAAAAAACAAAAATTATTTTTTATATACTTTTAAAATCTAATTATAAAATATAAAGAGCAAAAAAATAAAAATTATATACAATTTTAAAACTTATATATATATATATATATATATAACTCAAATTAAATATAATGTAAAAAACCTATTGCCCTCAAAAAAGCGAATAGGTTTCTATGGGGTGGATCCCCTATTAAACCATAAAGAGCTTAAAAAATCGGTTTTATAAAATTGTAAACGTTATTAGTTAAAAATATGACATGATATTAAAATATGATGAATAGTATATGGTTCATCACACGTCGCACACACTGGGTTAATTCATTTAGAAACAAATATCTGTGTGTAAAACGTGTGTGTCCGATACAAAGACGATTCAAACGGACATCAATCCTTCGTACTGGTAAAACTGATAGTGAGGTGAGGGATGGAAATATGGTGTGCAATTTGTTTGTGACCTGCCTAATCCATGACTCCTGTCAAAGTAACTAAAATTTTTTATACTATTTCTCACATCATTGAGTGGAACAGATTGTAAAATTGTTCCAGATGCAGCCTTAGCAGCTGCATCTGCTCTTTCATTTCCATTAAACATGGCTTGGTATCCAGCAAAATAGTATTATATATCCCTTGCCAGCAAGGGAATCCAATGCTCTGAAAATGTTTGACACAACAAGATGGCAGGTAACACTATTGTTTCTCAAAGCTTCAGTAATACTCATGCTGTCAGTGTATTCACAATATTCATGATAATCATCTGCATTCACAAGCTGAAGCGAGGTAGTAGTTGGCGGTTACTTCAGTAGTAAAGATGGAGCAGGACGAATGTAGACTCTAACTGAATGAAGTATTGTTATAATGAAAGCTTTACAGCCAATATGTCCTGCTGTTTTAGATCCATCTGTGAATACAGGTTTGTATGATTGATACTGACAGCGATGAGAAGAATATAGCTGTTGAAAAACAATAGGTGTTCTGTCTGATTTTCTGTACAGTGAAAGGTATTAATGAAAGTATTTGTTGGGTCATACTAAAAGGCGGATGAGCAAAAGGGTCAATTGTTTTTATCCGAACATCACATAGGTCTGTGTGTCACAGATGTGATTTGGCTCGTATGAGAAAAGGTGGGATGCTCATGAAACGACATGAGAGAGGCATTTGAAATCATGGTATGGGATGATTAGGGGTCGAAATGATCTTAGCATAATAATTGAGAGACTGCTGCACTCGTCTCAGGTCTAACAGTGATTGATAGCATACAACGTATAGACTCTGCACGGGTGATGTGCGGAATGCCCCAGAATATATTCTTAGAGCTGAGTGATGGACAGTGTCCATCGTCTTTGCAATACTGAAGGCCTAGCCGATCCATAAACAACACAGCCGTAGTCAATACATGATAAAATATGTGATTGGTAAACTCGGAGGAGTGACGTACGATCAGCACCCCAAGATGTACTAGAAAGCACCTTGAAAATATTAAGTGATCGTTCGCACTTCTTCCGTAGATGTAATATATGAGGAAGAAAGGTTAATTTACGGTCGAATATAGCTCCGAAAAATTTTACCTGATTGACTACTGGTGTAGAAATGATGTTAATATGAATTACAGGATCATTATGTAAGAAAACTTGGAGAGACGGTTTTGGCCAGCAACAGGCTGTAGTACCAATGAAGGAAAAGAATTAAGCATATAAACAGAGAGAAAGAGAGTGTAATGGAGAGAAAGAGAGGGTAAGGGAGAGAAAGAGAAGGTAAGGGAAAAAAGAGAGGTTAATAGAAAGAAAGAGAGAGAAAGAGGGAGAATGAGAGTGTAAGAGGGAGAAAGAGTGTAAAGGAAAGAAATAGTGGGTAAGGTAAGATCATGGAGAGGAAGGGAGAGAGAGAGAAAAATTGGATTCAAAACTCTTTTTCTTTTATCACTCTTTTGTTTTATATTTTCAGAAGTTATACATTTTTCTAATAACATAACAAATATTTTGCACTTTATTTTGAGTCTAAAAAAGGATCACGATATTCTTTTTTCATTTAATAAATATCGTGAAAGAAAACAAAAATCTTAGTGAATTTTCATTATTAGAAATGTAAGTACAAAAAAATTTTTAATTTTGTATGCCTTCCTCACTAGTTGCGACTAGATCCGAAACATCAAAATTTGGACTTTTTTTAAGTTGCTGTAAATAAATTTCTGTATCGATCTTCAATTAGAACTTGTAATTTTTAAAAACTCCCTTCTATTTCTATATACATTGAAATTAGCTTTTAGATAACAATAGTTTTTGGCTTTTAAGTTTAAAAATACGCTGGTGCGCAAAACTTAAACAACAATGCAGATTTTAAATATATAACCAGGAAACAACAGAAAAGTTTTTCTTGCGACCAGAACAATGAACATGCAATTCAGTAGATAGGTCATGCGTAAGGCGGTTACAAAATGTCACAGGCGACATGAATGCACGCAAAATTCATTTGGTCGGCAGGCGCTGCTCCATACAACAACAAAAAAACGGATAAAGACTTTGGCTACAAATGCAATTGAGTTCTTTCGAGAAATCTTATTAGAAGGAATTACTTGGATGACTTCACACGTAAAAGAAGGATCGGAAAGCTGGATCAGGAGCATAGTGTACCCAATGTAGCTGAAAAGTTCTGTATTAAGAAACGTGTATCATTTCGCGCATTTAGAAAGCCTTCCAAACTGTAGGCGTAGCTATTAGAATGGTTAGTGCCGGAAGCATCAGGGAAAAAACTGCAGTGGACGATCGATGTATCGTTCTGTAATTGAAGGGAGCCTGAAACCAGCCAACAAGCGCAACTGCTCTGAAACTGTGTGCAGCCCCAAGGGGATAAGTGTCACGGTTTACAGTGTCCAAACACTTTCACTAAGATGGATATCATTTAAAATGGTATAAGAAACGCAAAAATGGACACCTCATCAATGGAGTCGACTCCTCTTTACGGATGAGAGTCATTCCAGTGCAAGAAACTATTCTCATCGCCAGAGAGGTTGGAACATTGTTTTATCCAAATCACACCATGAAAAAAGACCGTTACTATGTTTTAGGAGTTGTTGCCTGGGGAGGTATAATGCTCAACAGGTAGACTATGCTCTGTTTTCGATAGAAGTTCTGTAAACAGAGATTGCTTTTGTAAGGAATTGATCCTTCCTTATGTGCCTTTGTTTTGAGGTACGATTGGAACAGAATTCGTTTTTATGAAAGGCATTGCAAAGTCACACCGGACTCTTGCTATTCAGCAGATACTGGAAAGGAATGATATCACTCGAAAAGGTTAGTCAATGTTTTCCTCTAATTTAAATGCCATAGAACATGTATGGAGTGCTTTGGAGAAACACTTTATGGTACGCTTACATCCGCCCAACTACTGAAACATGCGGATCGAGGAATGGGAAGTCCTACCTCGAGAACTGTTTCGCAAACTGTTGTTTATTATAGAGAAACTGTGTGAAGTAATTATTGCAGTGAGGAAGGCCTCTCCCATGCTCAGAAATATGTGTTGTTGTTCTTCTTGGATAGACAATTATGTGTAACAATATTATGAGTTTATAATAAATTCTTTTTTGTTTGATTCCATACTGTATGCACTGTATTCATTTTGCACAGCTATGGTTCTGTCATAATTTAAGTACAAAATTCTGTCTGTGTGAACTCCTTTTCTCTCGGATTATTTCTCATCGAGTTATGACACAAAACAGTTTGCACATTAGTGTAGATAAATTTGGTATGGAAGGAAAAACAAAACCATATTACAGTGAATTAATTAAGAGAAATTAATTTCTGTAAATATACCTGCAAAAAATTATAATTGACACTTTAACAATTTGTATTTTTAAACCTACAAACGGACATTGTTTCCTGCTTCTACTAATTCCTAAAAATAAGTATCAGGTCATTAAATTTATTTCTGTAGTTATATAATAAACTAAAATTTGCTTCTTTTACGATATCACAAGTTTTAAATTGTTTGCTACAGTAACAAGTTACGTGAGGACATAATTTTATTTTTGCAGCAATTAGACAAAGATCTGTATGCATATAATTATATAAATTTAATAATAGTACATCAAAATCTATGATTATTAACCGTGAGATACGAATTCCAAAGTAGTCTGTAACGAAAAAATGGGGCTACTATAATGATTTTATATTTTCTTTGTTGTAATTAGGGCCACATAATCTTAAAATATTACACACCCAATTTTTAGAATACAATTTATTTTTAACCAATTGTAAAAAATTAAATAGTTATTAAATAGAATGAATTAATTAAAAGAATTAAAATGCTACTCTGCAAAATTAAATATTTTTAATGATGCAAATTCCATTTTTAAGGGGTTCCGTTTTTTTTGTCTTTGGATGGTGGTAGCTGGATTAGAGTCTCCCAAAAAAGTCCTTGGTGAGTAACTTCTCCAATATGTCTCTGATTATTGGTCTGTGGTGGTCGATGCTGAAACAGGTGTTTCCTGCCGAGTTGTAAAACAGTTCTTACCAGCACTAGAGAGTGACGTCTATCAGCTGGTCTTTGTGGATTCCGATGTGAGGATATGATCCATTCCACTTTGCCAAGAGTTCTTGTAACTTGGAGTAAAACACACGCTCACTCAATGGTTAATTTCGAACACAATTTAATGTTTAACCATCTGAGAAACCACTAATGTGGCAGACTTATGCATTTGGTAAGAACACAAAAAGTTTGTAAACAAACTTTTAACTGTTGCAATTTTTTTTCTAAGTATGGCATTTTCTAGGTTTCCAGATGATTCCAGTTAGTATCTTGGTGATTATCACACACAGTTATGTCTTTTATAAAGTTCACATCACCAAGTGGCAAATGGCAATATTTAAAACATTACAGGTAAAAGTTATTGCACACATAATTATAATCAATGGAAAACAACACATACATATGAACATTTAAAGCATTAATCAACAGTTTCACAGTGAATTATAAGGAATGTGCACATCTTTTGTATTCAATTTATAGATTCCTTATAAGGAAGTTTTAACAAAATAAATTATCACACTATTCTTTATTATATGTACAAAATATAAAAACATTTAAAAATTAGAATATATTTCTTAATTTCAGAAATATTAAAATTTTAATTTTTTCAAAGAACATTTAGATCATTCTAGTGAAACAGAACGTTTTTGTAATGAGTAGAAAATAGGCAAACTTAAAAGAAGTAATACTTCTCTTAAGTTTGCCTATTTTATTTGTAATTAAAGTAATACTTTAATTACAAATAAAATTTAATAGATATGAAGGAAAAGATAATATAGGTAATAATAAATTAAAAAATAAAAATAATTAAAAAAAGTACAAAAGGAAGTACAAACAAAGACATCTTATTGCACATAGCGATTGAATACTAATCCCAATCACTTTTATATTTACAGTTAAAAAATAAATTATATTTCTCCTTAAATAAATACATATTTAGGATTAATGTATCACTTTTTCTAAAATTATATATAAATTAAGAAATTTATGATGAAATTTAAAGATTTACATGCTTAAGAATAACTAAGCCTAACACATGCATAATGTTTTAAAAACAAGCAAAAATGAAAACAAATGACTTTTTTTCAATTATAGCTAAATAAAATACCTGTTACGAATAAAAAATTTACAGCAGTATATTTTTGGAATATCTCTAATAAGCTTTATCAAACACGTTATCATGAAATAATTAGTTTTAAATTAGAAATAACGACATAAAAATCTACCACTCAAGTCAATGGCGTTTCAATTATAATTGGCCCTTAACAACGACTGTTTAAAAACGGTTGCTAGGTTTGACGTCACACTAATGTCGTCCATAGGTTTTTTAACCTGATTGTCTACGCTTAACAAAGTATCGAACCTCTATGTTCCAGACTTGAGAATGAAAATCTTACTCATCAGGCTAATATGATAATCAAAATACTGCTATGTCTTTATTTATGAAATAAAAATGGTTTTGTTTGTCACTCAATGGATATTTCTTGTACTCGTGGACTAATTAAACCAGGAGTTACACTTTAAAACGGATTTCAAGTCATTAGAGGCATTGAAGCCCGAAGTGGGAATTGAACCCATGAATTGCTGATGTGAAGGCCAGAATACAAACCATGCCACAAATAAAAATAGTTAAATGAAAAGAGGTTTTCAATACATTTTAAGAAAGTTTTTATACATCGATCTATAAAAATTAAAAAAATTACAAAAAGCGATTCACTTAAGAAAATTAAGTATTCGCATTATTTTTTTCACCACACACAATTCTATGACATGTAATTTATTACCATTAGTATTGTCTAGCTATTCTTTATTTGAATTTTTGTTCAAGAGGACATAATCAGTTTTAATGTGGCCAAGATATCTTTACACAGATATGTAAATAAGGAAATAGATGTTTAAATGTATGCAAAAAAAACTAATAACAAAGAATTTAAGAGGAAATTCAATTGTGAGGCTAAATATTCTACTGACATCTTTGTTTTGAATGAAAGATTTATGCAATCTGCTTCTTTATATACAAATAGATTATTTTATGCATTGTCACAAATAGCTTGACAGGAGAGCACTTTTCAACAGGAAACACGTGGACCTAATGACCTTCGTAAACAATTATCGTGTATATATTGAAATAAACCGGGACATCTATGAAAATGAAAAAAAGACATTTTGTAATAATATTTTTTACCACTTATATAAAGTTTTATTGATGTAAAACTGGTGCGAATGTTACAGTATTCTGTCAGATTAACATGAAATTCTACGCTCGAATTCTGCTTTTATTTTTGGGTATAGTCTGTCTGAACGAAGTGCTTGCCGCAAAACCATGTGAGAAAAATAAAAATGAAATAAATGAGAAGATTAAAGGTAAGAGATTATCATTTTTGTTTTTATTGAAATTTTCATTGTTTGTATTTATTGTATAATTCATATTCCCCTATTTTTAATAAGAAATATGTACTTTCATGAATAAGTTCGTATAAATTCAACTATATATATATATATATATATATATATATATATATATATATATATATATATATATATATATATATATATATATATATATATATATATATATATATATAATAGCTTTTAAAATTTAAATACGTATTTTCCAGATAGTGTGTTGTTGTTGTTACTAATGACACTTGGACAAGCCAAGCTCGCTATGCCTTGGCTATGCGAATTAAGTCAATTGGGAGCGTCTTTCGTTTTAATCAGAGCACCATGAAGGTGAAAGTACAACTTTGCTCTACACACATGCCATAGGTACCCGTTTATAGGGTAGGTAACCATTCACACCTCATTCATATAAGGAATGGACAAAGACAGGATAGATAGAGAGAGAAAGTACATCCACGCCCGAACCGGGATTCGAACCCAGGACCTCCTTATCCGCAGTCAGGCACGCTGACCACTAGACAAGTTGGGCGGCTCCAGCTACTAAATCGTGAATTCGATACCGGATTTTGTTTAAAAATACTTAACGGATAATCTAACCAACTGAGAGCTGTTGTTAAACATTTTTAAAATGAATTTGCCATCGCTTTAAATGGAAGCTTTTTATATCTATATGCCGTATGTAAATGTATCGGAAAATGTAAAACGCAGAATCCAAAGCACCATTTATATCCTTTAGAGTTTTTTGTTTTAAATAACTGCGGGCAGTTGGGTGACTAAGCCTTTGCCACAACAAGTCCGGAAACTGCTACTCATTTGTCGTTACCCAGCGGGCACCAGTGAAGCAAGTCACGGAGGCGAGTAGCACACGCCATACTACAACAAACCCATTTATAGGGAGGGGCCACTTTCATACATCATCTCAAAAGAAAGAACAGAGAAACACAGAGAGAAATTAACATTCCTACCCGAACCGGGATTCGAACCCGAGACCCACAGTTCAGACCGTATCCTTTAGGGTTTATAGACGGGTAATTATTTCGAAAAATGTCCAAGAATTGATACTAAATGCTTTTGTTATCCATTGAGCAAACTGTTATTGGCTAAGAATAAACTTAATACCTAATGAACTGTGCTGAATGGTTTGCATCCTGATAGAAACCTTTTAATTAGAAGTGTGGAATCAGTTTCAAGAATTATCGATGGTGGAAACATTAATTTATCGTTCTGATAAAATTAAAATTCTTATTCTGCTTTTCCACTGATTTTTTGTTATCTGGGTTGAATCAAAACTAACTAAAATGATTGAAGGAATTTTTTTTATGTTCATTTTGGGATTTTGACAGCAGAACTTGTAATCAATTTAAACTGTAATGTGAAATCCGATTGAATTTTCCTGTGAAAAAGCCTATGACTTGATGTAATTAATTAAAAATTAGTAGCAGCATTCCGGATTTCTTCTCCATTCAAAAACTGAGTGTTTAATTTTTTATCTTTTTAAAAATATTGTATTACCTACATGAAATCGCGGCAAATGGAGAAAAACCTGTATGAGATTGAATCATCTTTTAATCTACATTCCCATAGTGTAATTAAAAAGTAATGTGGTACGTAATTATTATTTTTTTTCGATTTTAAAAATTATTGCTTTTGCTCACTACGCTGAATGTGTTTACGTTTTTTCCAATACGTTGGCCATCGGAAATACATAGGAAAGTATGGATGAAAAGAATTTTCAATATTTAATAACCTCATCTCTAAAGGAATTTTCAAGCATTCCACATTTCATTCGATTTCTTCTAGCTGATATGTAAGTACGAATTATTACTTGAAGCAAAATTAGATTTCAAAGAAAGCTAATAAATTAAAACAAAACCAGATAAATGGTAAATTATCGTTACTTTTTCCAACGCATGCACGTTTTTCAATGGAAGCAACATTCCACGGAAATAAGCAATTTTGATTGGCAAGTATTCAGTTGGTTGGCAAGTAATGACGAAGAAATAGTAGGCTTTAAGGTTACTGGTTTACGGATTGATGAAAGCCGAATTTGTTACTTATTGATACAATCAATAGAAAAATATTTGAATATAGTCGAGTCTTTAGAATTTATAAGCAAACAACAAGCAAAATACCTCCAAGACTTGATCAGCCACCTCGAAAATATCATTTCACTTGAAGGACATTGCTACCACAACGCATTTAACGTGCTATATATATATATATATATATATATATATATATATATATATATATATATATATATATATATATATATATATATATATATATATATATATATATATATATATATATATATATATATATATATATATACAGGGTGATCTTTTTTAAAGTGACAGTGTTTGGAGCACCCTGTAGCGCGATCTAATAGCCGAAATGACACCAAAGTTGGTACTTAGACTAATCAAGACATGGGAAAAAGGATTCCGTGAAAATTTAGTTCTAAAAGTCACCGCTAGGATATTTTGTGGCGCTGCTTTAGTTTACAATAATGAGAATTAGCATAAAAAACGGATTTCAAAGAAAAATGCAAATGTTGTGCAATGACAGTGCCAGCAATAGGGGCTATAAAAGCAAATAGTCGACAGCTCCGACAAATCATCTCAGCTGAAGTAAATGAGCTCCAGTGGCCATGCCTCTCACGTTACCGGAACGTGCGTTTATGTTGGTGGAGTATCAAATTTGTCTATTCTAAAGAACAACATAACAAATACAGTGCGGGTTATTCCTCGTGATATGTTACGTTCGGCTGTGGAGAACGTTGTGCACAGAATGCACGATGTTATTTCTGAGAACGGTGCTCATATTGAATATGGTCTAATTCCTCAACGGGGAAGTCAGTGTATTAAATGTAAACATTAATAATTTAACTGCACGATTGTATGCATTAGTATCTTCCTTTTCTCACATTTTATGCATTGTAAAGCGCCACAAAATGGACTAGCGGCAATTTTTGGAACAAAAATTTTTCCACGGAATCTTTATTCCCGTGTTTTGATTAGTATAAATACCAAGTTTGGCGCCATTTCGGCTATATTAGATCGCGCTACAGGATGCTCCAAACACTGTCACTTTAAAAATATCACCCAGTGTATACATATATATGTATATACTATATACATATATATATATACATACATACATATATATATAATCAACTTTAATCAACACAATTGATCTTTGATTAAGTGTCGAGAATCAAACTCACTGTGTGCCTTCCGATAGTAAGCCAACTATACCAAATACTGTAGAATAAGTATTTTTACTCTAAAACTTTGAAAGAAAGGGGAGCATCTTGAATATGGGATAAGGGCCAATTGGGGCATAACTATTTCAAAGTCTACTAGTACATTAGAGTTATGTGTTGTTCGTGATCATGCAGTATTGTTCTGCATGAGTCTTGCAGTCGTTCAAGATCAATATCTTGCAGTGTTGAACCATCGTTAAAAGACGATCTAAACACCTAATGCAGTACTCTCCTCGACATTGACAATAATGGAAATACATTAAATTCCAATATTTTCCTCATAGACAGTTTGTCTCAAATGGTACGATGATCTTCGATTGATCCGGTATCGAACCTACCATCTTTCAGAAACAAAAACCATATTTTTTCTTCACCATGTTTCCTGTTTTAATAATATTAGACTCTGACAGGATTATCGAAAACGAAATTTAAGTTTTAAATTATTTAGATTTCTCACCGTGATAGAATACCAATCTTCAGAGTAGTAAGGTACAGGGTTCAATTCCAGCTAATGTTGAACAATGGGAATTGGATTTTGCGTCTGTTGGAATGGGTGCTTGGTAGTTTTCCGGGTTTCCTCCAATGTGAATATGACCCTGTCCACCCAAAAGGCAGTTACTTGATGAACGTCAAATTTTTTATAAAAAATTTAGGCAGCCTACAATGCGGATTCAAAATTATCTGTGAATTGAAATTTAAATTAAATTTTTCAAAATATACACCAGCTAATTCACTATATAAGCGAATGGAACTACAATAAAATTATTTTCTTTAATTTAATAATTTATTTTCAAATGGGCGTAAAAAGCAAAATTTTCTAAGGAAAGAAAAAGATCCAAAACGTTTGACCAAATAAATTCTATAATTGCGATTCAGTTAAGTTCTTTATCTGAAAATAATCTCCAATATTGTAATGAAAATTGACTTTTGTTTGCTTTAATAGCTCTTTGGTCAAATTTTGCATGCGAGAGTTATTTCAATTAATGCTTCATTTGAATTCCAAATCACTAAAAATCGTGTATCATGGAAGAAATTAACAAGTTCATAAACTGTCATTAATTTTGATTTTGCACAAACGTGATAGAATTTAAATAAAAACATTCTTTTATGCATTTTATTAATGAATTAAAGTTTTATTATGTTGGTTTTTACATTTTTTTAACTTATCTTAATTTAGTACCATGCTTTTTTATACAGAAAAAATGAAGAATGGTGAATTACCCAAATGCTTTGAGAAATACAAGGTAAGTTATATCCTACGTTATTCATTTTTTAAAAGAAATTGTAATAAAACTTTAAAAACTTATTATGCAAAAATCTAGTGGTAAAAATTTGAGCATGTTGAAGAGGAAGTGCTTTGGTTTGACCCCAATGCTATTGATCATTGGAAACGAAAATAGAGTTTCTACTTTTTGCATACACGTTTATCATAGTTTAGAAATGTTTGGAACTTTTTCTTTTTGGCGGCTTTTTTTCTCCCGAAATGCCTAACATTGTAGATTATTGCAAACGTCTAACGGAATTTCTCTTTTTTTTGGTTATCGACTATTCTTAAATTTTTTAGCGCTGGTATATTAACAACGCATAGTTTTAGGGATTAATTAATTAATGTGAAGGGATCTTAATTCTCTGGAACAAACTTATCAAATTAATTGATTCCATAGACTTGAGTCTATAAGTTTATGAAAGATGAAGATGAGTCCACTAAATATTCATCTATTGTGCTTAGTTTGCCATTAAATAAATACTATGAATATCATGGCACCATAAAATTATCGTTATTTTATTTGAGTTGTCAGTTACTTAAATTGATGCCCAATAATTAAATGCAATTGTAATATATTTGATCACTTGCTTATATTTTACGGAAAAATGATCTTATAATAGAATAAAAATCTCATAATAGATGCAATCATATTAGAATAAATCTTATGATAGAAAAATAATACATTTCAATTATTAATTCAGAATTATATTAATGAAATTTTTAAAAAATTTAATCATCCTCGCCGATTTAAAGTAATCATAAAGTAGATGATTTGTCTTGTCTGTTTCATTTTGTGCTTTTTCTTCTGTTCTATTGTCGAGGTGTTAATGGTTTGAATTAATGGAAAATGGCAACCGATTCTTAGCTCTTTATATAAGAAATCGTTTTATTAACAAAATGAGCTTCGACACCATTCTCAAACATTTGATGGTGAAATCCGCCTCGTCAATAAGTCGGATTTACGAAGCTATCTCTTTACCATGTGACTTAGATGAAACGTTATTTGATGTCGTGGATACTTTAAACCAATGAGAATTGTTATGAAGGAATGGAATCAAAATCTCAACAGGTGCAAAATAAACAACCACTGTATGGTTAATAAAAACGTTGGCTGTATTCAATATTGCATGCAAGTAATTAAGGAAACCCACCTGCAGGAATTTTCAATATATGGAGGAAACTTCATAACACACATGCCGCCGCCCCTGTTTTTTGGTCAGGGTGATTGACTGTGGATAGGGAGGTCCTGGGTTCGAATCCCGGTTCGGGCATGGATGAACTTTTTCTGTCTATCCTGTCTTTGTCCTTTCCTTGTATAAATGAGTTAAGAATGGTTGTGTTACCCTAGTACAAACTTAAATTTACATATTCAGTGCTTTTAAGTTTTAGTCTAGTACGGTTCTATTTAATTTTTCTTATCACCATATTTATCATTCATCCTTACTGGCATACTCCTATACCATTTATTACAAACACACTTAAAATTTTGCTTTGCTGATCTGGCATTTCTATATTCTTGTTGAATTATTAACTTACTGTATACGCATGCCAGTTCGTGAAAGGGGGCGTATCCCAGGTGTTTTAAAAGCACCGAATTCAGAAAATTAAACTCTGGTGTCTGATAGTTTTGGTTAAAAACTGTTACGTTCATCGGTATTATAATTTTACTTATTTTTGTTAATAATGATAATGAATTATTTAATTGGAATATCTTTATCTATTCTTAAATTTTAAACTTAATTTATGTTATGTAATTATCTTATGTTTAATATCAATAAATTAAACTTACTATTTTTAAGCAAGCCTAATATGTTATTGGTTTCTTATTTATTAAAGGTTCTATTAATAGAACGAAATACTTTATAGGTATTTAAACTAATAACTAGCGTTTATTTAACTGCATTAAAATTTAATATCTGCAGCTCTGCTTATCGTGGTAATTATTTTGGCAATTAGCCTAATGGTGGGTATTGGTAAAAAGACATCTGCCCACAGATACTTAAAAAGTAGTATAGACTGACAGGTTGCCTACCCTATAAACTGCTACCTATGGCATGTGTGTATTGAGGAAAATATGGTTCAAAATACACCAAAATATGGCTCAGTTGAAAAAGGGGAGCAGTGCACCCCTTAATGCCAGCCTAGCTGGCAGAAGACAACATCTTCATTACATAGTCTATGTAAATGTGAAACATTTTCTGCGCATAGATTTGAACACTTGGGTCAGCATTTAATTGAACCTTAGATGCTGCAGGATATCACTATTTAAATGTCTGCTGAATTTTGCTTCAGCCACTTGTTTCTACAAGTAAGAGCTTATTTTTTGGGGTATAGTACAATAGACCTATCATCGCAGTGCTAGGTTCTTTTGGAACCACCCTACCCTAAATTTAATCTCATCTAACCTAGGAAACTTCCAAGCACCAAACCCGACTAAAGTGCGTCAGAATACAAAAAGATAACATTCGTTTTCTTTTGACACATTATATTCGGTATCCAACCTGAGATCCTTCACTCTAAACAGTGCACTATCTTATCCCGAAAACATAATGAACTCTGATAACCTATATGTAAATAAACTAAATTATAAAATTTATAAAAAATAGGATTAAAAAATTTTACTGTCAGTATTTTCAAATTTTACTTTTGAGAGAAGTAAAAGTATGTGTGTAAGGAATTACAAGTATAAATGAGTTGCTTTTTACAAACTATATTGTATATATGTGTCAATTTTAAATATGATATATAAATAATAAAATTTATCAATATATTTATGTATATTGCAATGTGTTCTTTTAATACACCTTTTTTAGTTTAAAAATAATTTTTGTAGTAACATTGTAGGAAAATTTACATAAATTTATGATAATTTTTTCATTTGGTCTATATGAAGAATATTTACGACTTTTTGACAACATATATGCTCCTATTGCCTTGAGTATTTTATACTTTTATGATACAAAAATAAAATATTTTGTTTTACAGCATCATATTAAAACGTATATGTATATATCTATAATAACTAAGATAATACTTTTTATTTTTCTAGCTTGCAGATTTCTTAGAAGATGACGATCAAGTAAGTCTTTTCTACAGCATAAACTTTTTGATACGCCATATGCACATACTTATTTAGTTTAAATACGATTAAATTGTTGTTTTTTAATGAAATTTAACTTTTTTTCTATAATAAAATTCTACTGATATTTACATAACTAGGCTTAATTACTAATAATAGAATTTATAAAGAATTTCATACAGTTTAGTATTCATGACAATATATATATATATATATATATATATATATATATATATATATATATATATATATATATATATATATGATATTTATACATAATAAATTATGATGTAATGGTAAGCAAAATTTGTACACTGTATGCACCATTTAAGAATGATGCTGAGAATCACAACAAAAGGAGCTGTAGAGAAAAATACAAAAAAAAAATCCTCAGAAATCAACCGAGTTCATCTCTCCAACACTCACTTAAAGCAGGGCAAAGGTGAAAATAGTATAAGGCTCGTTGGTGGAGAACATTCACATTTTCTGTTAAAGATATCGAACGGTGTACATCCATCTAAATGGCATGGAGTGGCTGCCTCAGTATGACATCCCCAACAGAGAGTTGGATGGCATCACCCGTAGTCGAATATTTGAAAAATTGTAGGGAGGTCAAAGTGACACACAAGCTTAAATATTTCAAAAGACTGGAGCAGCTATCCTTGTTAATATGTGACGTCCAAAGTCCTTCCGTTGATGGGGAGTGGATGTGGTGAGGAGGGTGTCACCTGATCGTGGTACAGAGTTACGAGGCACTTTGTGACGGGCAAGCATTCCAAACCCGTTAACCTATAGTCCAGGGTTCCCCTGCACCGCTTTCTATGTGATTCCGAGAGCTTTGTAGTAGACGCTCATAAAAACCCATGGTGGCAGATATACCTTCCTACACGCGAAAAGGAACAAATAGCAAACAGCTTGAGATCTCATAAGACAAACATGCTACAGATAACTATAGAATGTTTTCCAACAACAAGTTTAACCGCGACCAGGTTGCTGTTTATTAGCATTAAGTACTGTAACGCCGAATGATCCAAGATGGTACTTACTGCAATAAAAATACGAGATCTAGATGGAAAAACATTCGATCTGATTTGTCTTTATGGATAAAAGTAAATATATTCCAAGCACTGATTTTAGACACATGTTTATCTAGAGAGCGGAAATTTCGTTTGTGGTTGAGTTGTTGTCGGTGGTCCTGTCGTGTTCGATAATCGTACTCATCATTCTGTTACTAGTGTGCATAATTTATCTATTGTACCTAATTTAACCTTCGTCCTTACGTACATCTTTTTTAGAAGCACAATGCAATCTTTTTTTTTTTTTTTGAGGACGACAATACTAACAATGGTTAAGCGTTGTAAATACTGCATTGAGTATAAGATGATCTATCATCTACTAGTTTACATTTTCCTTAAGTACTTTTTATCTCTTTAATTATTTTTTTTGGTAAATTTTCGTTTGCTTTCCTCATGTTCTTAGATCTCGGGGATGTTATGGTGTTATTTGTGTCTGTTTAGAAAACTATCGTATGGCATTACTTTAGAAAAATTATCTAGTCCTTAATTTTTGCACACCAAAATAATTTTATTAGTAATTGTTTCCTACTAAATATTTGAATTGTTTGAAACACATAAAGAATGGGTTATATCTAATATAAAACTCCAGTGGATATTTTTCTTTGATATATATATATCTGAATATTGAATTAAATGATAATAAAATGTCTTTATCATGTATTTTGAGAAATACATCACTGAGAAGGGCTAGAGACATTAAGTCAAAATTTACAATAGTGTTTATGTACAGAATAAGTGTTAATTAATCACAAAAATGAAATCTATGTATTGAGTATAACGTTAAATCAGCTATAAGTAGTGTTGTCTTCTTCGATATAATTGCTATTATACGCTCAGGCTTTGAATACGAGAAGCATGGGATGTGTTTTGGAGAAATGGCGCGTTACTTCATCCATAAGTAGCCAAGTTGGACTTATACTCTAGTGAGAGCTATATTGTAGGATAGCCTCCACTGTAGCCGCTACTCCAACATTCGGGAAAAGACCTTTCCCAAGAATTTCCACCAACTACCCTTCAAGCAGCTCCTCCCTCTTAAAGAATTCAGGAAAGGTGCCAAGGAAATTCTGAAGGCTGAACTCCTCCTTCAGCTCACTGACTAACCTCCACCTCCTCCTTCCTTTGTACATATATATAAATACCCTCTGTAAACTTGCCTGTATCTGTATATATATGTTTTGTGCTGTATCTTTCTCAATGAAGGCCATCCGGCCCTCTTCCAGCCACAGTGAGTTCTAATAGAACCCCTTTTGTCCTCTTGGTTTGGACAGTCCACCACTTAAGGAGCTCTACTCACACGCCCTGGCCAAGTGCTGAGCCTGGGTTCCCGCCAGGATTACTGTTCGACGACGTTCACCACCGTATACCTTCGGGTGGGACGGTGCTCTTTGGCAATGTTATTACCAAACGTTGCCAAACGTAATAACTCTTTGGCAATGTTATTACGTTTGGCAACGCAAGTTATTATATATATTGTAGGATAGTCATTCCTCAGTTAATGGCAGATGTGTTCAATTAAGGATTGATCTTGATATTAAGTAACTAGAATAGTATATAGTATAGTTTTATAGATTAAGAAGGATCCTGGATCACTAAGCACAACAGATGAGAGTGCTCTATGTTGCTCACACATGGCCATAGTCAAGAGAATCCTTTTTAGTATACAAGTATACTTCCAAAGCCTCAGAAATAACGCTGGTTGGTCAAAGTTCCAATAATGCTGATATGGTATAATTCCTATGAAAACGCAATGATATGCCACTTGGATATTCACTTCCTTCGTTCGTTATTCCATTGCAAAAAAATAAGTTGTTATTTAGAGCAAAGATCACTCAAAGAAATGGATGACTTCTGGATGTCAACCACTATTCCCTATTCGATGTCAAATGTCTCATGCAGGTATTAATAGTTGTTTTTGATGTGTATACTCCGATATAAACTGCACATATATTCCAAAGCAGACGATATTTAGTGTGATAACAAATGTGATAGATTGGTCCATGTACACAAATACAAACATTTATCCATACATATGCATCTTATATAATAATCTGACGAGATGTTTGCAGCCATTTCCGTCGTTATTTCCTATATCATTTGATTACATATTCGCGCTTTGCTTCAAACAAAATAGACTCTAACTCCTCAAAAAGATGATCTCTGTAGACAATTCTTCAATTTAAATAAAAAACAAACTTGAAAAACATTCGCTTTGTTTTACAAGTCGTTATTTATAAATTGTATTCGTAAACTATCAAATAAGAAGATAGATTAACACATTTCTAAAACAAAACAATCCTTCTTCGCTTCATATGCAGATTTTAGGAGACCCTATTATAGTATGTGGCTGAGTTAGTTTTATAATCATATGCATATCTCATCACGGTATACACAGAACGTAAATTTCTTTCTGTTTGGACTACTCCTTCTTGAAGTAATTTTGATAGCCAACAATGTATAAATCTAAAAATTGTTTGCAAACAACAATGTATAAATTTCAAACCCTACATTGATCAGGACTTTGATATTTGAGGAAATGTTCGTGTTAATTGACCTATCAACCACTAAATGTAAGTCGCATTGCTTTTTGAGTCTTTGTGCAGCAAGTTTAAGTAAAATTTGTTAGTTTGTAATAATTATTGATTCAAGGAAAATTCAGAGGGAATAAATACCTAGTTTTTTCTTTAAATTTTATAACAGAAATTTCTGTTCGTTTTTGTGGAATTTAGTTTTATTTCTTTAACTGTTAAATAAGAGGAACGTTTTATTAAAGCCAATGAGATTTAAATTTCATGAATTATTCAAATGCTTATATTTATACAATGCTACGTATCTTTTTAACATCGGCAAAATAAATAAGTTCACATTATAGATTAGAAAGTAACGAATGTTTTTTCTTCATTTTCAGACAAGATTTCAACAGTTTCTCGAAAGTAAGAAACCTGAAGAAATTATAGAAATATTGGTAAGAATTATTATTTTTCAGTATTTTTAATTTGTATTTATAACTGAAAAACTTTCATTGTTTGTTAATAAATAGAAAAGTCACTAAAGTTGCTGAATAAAACACAAACCTACACAGGAAATAAAGTTAGCTGTATAATTCTGTTATTCAAGTTTTATTATAAGTAACTTTATAAGAATCACTGAATTTTGAGACATTTATGCAAGAAGTAAGTTGGTAATTTTCTATATATATAATATGTTTATGTATCAATTTTAGTTATCCATAACAAAATCAACAACAATTTTATCAGAATTATCAGTTTTAGATGTCCATAATATATCCTTGTTAGAATTATTAATTTGTATCAAGAAATATGATATTAACAACAAGAAGTATGAGTTTATAACAGTAAATAAATTGACAGTTTTAGATATCTATTATATTTTCATGCCATAATTATCAATTTCATAGATCCGGAATTCCTTTTTGTCAGAATTATCAATTTCAGAAATCCAAAATGGATCCATGCCAGAATTATCAATTTCAGATTTCCAATATATTTTCTTATCGGAACTAACAAATTTTAGTATGTCCATAATCATTTCGTTTTATAATCAAATTTCAGGTATTTATAATAACCTCTTTTTTTGTATTTATCAATTTTATGTGTCAAAATAAACCAACAAATATTAGAGTGTTAACTACCGTTTGTTGAACTATTGCAAAATATATTTGAAATCTAGTATGGCTTTACAAGCAGATTTATTTTTATGATATTGACGTCTCTAACAGTTTCGATTTAGATGGAAGGCTGGCTTCGAAGCTGAAACTATCAATTATTAATTTCAAAACTTGACGTCTCCAGAATCAAAATGCTTATTCAAAACATGGCTTAAAAGTCCTCAGCAATTAAGAAGTATTCAGAGCCCTCTTCAAGAACATAATAGTTACTTAAAATATGGCTTAAGAAGCCTAAGCAGAATATTATAATAATGGAGAGATGTCCTCTCTACACGCAGCAATCTTTTCTCGAGTTCTATTCCTCTTTCAACACTATCCACCTTTTCCTTGAGCAACGAAGAGGGATGGTGCGTTTTCAAGGTACTTTCGATTTGCACAATAACCCCCTGGATCCACTTCAAGGTGTCCCAAACACAGTTTGATATAATATATGGTTTAGGTATAATGATGCACTAATACATTTTTCTTTTGAGATAAGTACTCACACATTAATGCTAAGTACAACAGCTGATGTATTTCTACAGAGTAGATTGCATAGCTTTACATTCAGAAATTTATAAAACACAATGCAAATTACACACAAAATACATAAACAAATCATACACTTGCGAGTGAATACTTGTTTTAGAACAAGACATACATACAGTTGACAAAATGTTTATTTGTACATTTCAATTTTGGAATTTTATAGCAAAATAAAATAAGGTAACTAAGTTAAAATTGCAGAAATATATTCTATTGAGGTAAAATAATTATAAAATATCAATAAAAAAAATCACAAACTTTAGTTGATTAAAGAATAAAACTATACAAAAAGAGTATTAGTACACTTACTTAGTGACATATTTTAAACATAATTATTTTATAGAAATTTAATACATTGTATGCATTCCATTGACTTTTACAATTGCTCCAAGACGTCTTGGCATTGATTCTATTAACTTTTTTGGTTGTTTCTTGATCTATCTCTTCCCAAGCTTCCATGAGTGCTTCTTTCAAACTATTTTTACTTGTAATATTATTTTTTCGAACTTAAGCATCCAATAGCACCCACAAATTTTCAATTGGATTTATATCCGGGGATTGTGGTGGAGTTTCAAGGCGTCTTGGCGCATTATAAAGCAATCGTGTTTTAGTAACTATGGCAGTGTGTTTTGGATCGTTATCTTGTTGGAATAAGAAAATGTCCCCGATACCTAATTTTCCACCACCATGTTTCAGGGTCTGAAGAACATTTTTACTATCAAGGGCTTTTTTATTTTTTCACCAGATTTTTCGGATACTAGGGATTGAAACAATTTCAAACTTACTCACCTGAAGAAAATAACCTTTTTCCAGAAGTCCATCTTTGTATTTCATAGCAAATTCCAGACGCTTTTTTCTATTAACTTCAGAGATCATTGGTTTTTTTCTTGGAGTTCTGCTTTTTTAAACCAGCAATATGTAACATATTTCTTATTGTTTGAGCGCTCACTCTAATGTTAGAAGAGGCCAGAAGGTCATCTGCAATTTTCTGAGCAGAAATTTGTGATTTTCTAATAGCTGCTTTAACAATACTTAGTTCATTTCTTGAAGTTAATTTACTCGGGCTACCTGGCCTGCGTTCATTTTCAACACGCTTCCAGTATATTTATATTTTCTTACGATAAAACCAATAGTTATAAAGGATAACTTAACATAACCATCTTTTGAATTTCGCGATAAGAAATTCCACTTTTATTAAGGTTAACAATATGAGTTCTCATGTCTTTCTTTTGATTTCGTGGCCATTTCTCAAATTTTCTCTACGAGTGACCTTCACTGTTAAAAAAGATAAACTTTAAATGTGTTTAATAGAATACAAACTATCCAAAAAATTAACATGATGATAGTAAAACT
This sequence comes from Latrodectus hesperus, assembly GCA_037975125.1. Classification (NCBI taxonomy): domain Eukaryota; kingdom Metazoa; phylum Arthropoda; class Arachnida; order Araneae; family Theridiidae; genus Latrodectus; species Latrodectus hesperus. Next base: position 57,527,472 of record CM075861.1, read on the forward strand.
TACCGGAGATATAGATATACAAATATACTTTTTGCAAGAAATTTTCCAAGTTTGTAAGATTTAGAGAGATTATTTTCAATTATTTCAAAATATTTTTTTCGTTTACTTATAAATAAACAATAAAGTCACGCGCACACATCGCAAGGAATAAAATAGCTGCTTATATGTTTCTAAACTTTAAAAAAAATGGTGTACAAATAATCATTTTGCCTACTGTATACAAAATCAAAGCTGGGCGCTGCCAATGAAAGGATAGAAAATTTCTGTAAAATAAATATTACTTCACCACATTATTCCCCTTCTAGTCTTCACAAAGTAGAGACGAATCGATCCGGAAAATGCATTGTTCTTCCAGAACGAGTCACTAGTTTTTATACGCGTGGGAGTAGAATGCGAAGAAATATATGTGAAATTACTGTCACTAGACAATAAATACTGAGGTTTGAGTTTGTCAATTGACACAGTCCTTTCACAACTTTGAACTGAAATGACATTGTCTTTAGTTTGCCTCCAGACAACTTTAAAAGGCCTATTACAGTGTGCGTGCAGTAATCGTCGTATTGCAGCATGTCAAAGTAAAGCATAAGTCTTTAGGAATATAGATCTTGTATGTAGTATGGCGAGCATTTGGGCATATATCTTGGATGACATCATGCTGGTTGGTTGGTCGGGTTTTATGGCGCAATGTCCAAAAAGCACAAGTTGCGCCAATGGATGACATCATACAGATTTTCGCCAAAAGCTGGGGTCAAGGAAGGAAGAGCTGTATCGTCGAAGAAGTCAGCAGGCAGCCGAAGCGTCTTACCTTACACTAGCTCAGCAACCGAGAAGCTTCTTGAGAATTCTTCTACACTAATCGTAATCCCAAAATTACTGGAAGGAGTTCCATCAACCCAGTTAAGGCGCAACAGGCATGTAATAGCTGTTTTAGTGGCAAGCGTTCAACTATTCCGTATATTTGGGATTGTATGCAGAAGTTCAGTGTATCTGAATACCAAAGAGAAGAAAAAGCTCGAAATAGTGGAGATTCAAATTGTTTTACCCCTGGTCACTAGTAACTCGGTGTACCAAACCGCGCTATATAATGAAAATAAAGTGTCCTAGAAACAGTCTCTAAAGTTATATCGGGCAAAGGAATGACCACTGGCCATCCAGTAAAACGAAGTTAGCAATAATCTTTAAGCAAAAAGTGAAGCAAAAAAATTTGGTATGGGGCTGACAAATCTATATGTACATGCTTAAGCAGATCTTCAGGTAAAGTAAAATCACCATAAAGTGTTGCAAATATTCCTATAGATCTTTGTACGTTGTGTGGCGTTGTACACATGCGGGACACCATAATTTTATTACTTTGTGCATATATGGCCATAAATAACGCAGCGAAATAAGTTTTGTAGTCGATCAAAAACCCCAATATGACAGTACATGAAAGTTTTCAAAAATAAGTTTACGAAATGTAAAAGGTATGATACGTTTGATTTTTGCTGATGAAGTATTGTAAACTAAGTTTGTCAGAATTTAGAATAGGAAAATTTTTTGAAGCATCATATGTTTTTAAGTATTTGTTAAGATTTCAGATAAATTGAGATCAGCAATCGGTGTATCACCCAAAGCTTCCATGTTTATCGTACAAGTGAAAATTATTTCTTCTTACTCTGGACGAAGTATCAGAGCTATAAATTTTCTTCTGGCCCATATCGAATGTAGGTGAAAAAGTGCGTAATAAAATAAAGTTGCCTCAAACATCGCGGTGAAACTTTTTCTGGGCGAATACAAAAGACAGAGGCTTTTGATCACTGTATATGATAAACGCTCACATTTCAAATATATATCGAAAATGCACGATAGAAGAATATTACCAAAAGTTCAGTCATATATTGAAAAACCTGATCAATAAGATTGAAGAAAATGAAAACAGAGGACACTACCAAAAGCGCTTTTGACTCAATCTGGTGGCCAGGAGTGCTAGATAAAATGGCCAAGTTTAACTATCCTAACAATTTATTTAAGATGTGGGCACACTTTCTCACCGATAGAAAGAATATAATTAAACATGATGGAGGTTATCTCCTACACCACCATAATAGAGGCTGTCAGCAGAGATTCTGTGGGGGGACCAATGCTTTGGAACATATATTTTATCGATTTCCTTCTCCAGAAATGGCCAAATAACACATCATTGCAAGCATTTGCCGATGATGCGCTGCTCATTGTTTCGGCAAAAACAAAAGAGCAGTTAAAGCTAACAGCCCATATTGCACTCTCACAGTTTGAAGATTTGTGAAAGGAGCATAAGTTAACAATCGCCCATGAAAAGACTCAAGCCTTCTTTTTTGGCACCAGCAAGAATTGCTTAAAATCATATCCAAAGATTGAAATTTGTGGACGAAGCATTAAAAATGTTAAATGAAATATTTAGGAATAATTCTCGATTGTGCAAAAATTCTTGGCTTCTTCACATTAGGCAATAAAAGATAAAGACTATCGCTATTGTAAACATCCTAAGACGAATAACCAGTAGAAACTGGGGTGTAAATGCCAGAATTCCTAAAATTTGTTGTTAAACCATTATGGAAAGAATGATATACTATGGATCAGCAGTCTGGGCGGAACCAATGACAAGCAGAAAAGTCAGACAACTATCCAGTTTGCATAGACATTTGACCTTAACCACCACTAGATGCTTCCGCACGACTTCTACGGCAACATTAAACATCTCGGCAGGAGTCTTTCCATTACATTTAATGGTTCAACTAAAAGCAGCTAATTCTAATATTCTCCAGCATCAAGAAAAAACCATATTCCTAGATGCAATTTATAACCCAGACGACTTTGAAATTCCCTTCAGAACATTAGTCCATCCAGTGACACAGATGGAAGTATTAATGGTTTACACGTAGAATCCTATTCAGTACCTAGACATTCACCAACACTTTTTCAGAGATGGCTCAAAAATAGAAGGCGGAATGTGAGCAGATTTCTGCGTTTTCAAAAATTGAAAGGAGAGAGGTTATTGGCAGGGACAATTAGGAGAAGATAACAGTGTTTTTCAAGCTGAATTGGTTGCGATTGATGAGGCTTTAAAGTATAAAACCAAAAATAATTTATACGAGGCAGTGATTTGGCCAGACAACCAATCACACAGCTCTTTTGGGAATTTATAACCCCTATCACAGAAGCCCACTGATTCAAGACATTCAAAATCGACTCAGGACATGTAAAAATTGATGGCAAATTTGTCTTCACTGGATCAAGGCTCATGGCGGACATACTGGAAATGAAAGTAGTTGACACACAGGCAAAGAAAGCTGCCAAGGCATGCTCAAACACACAGAAAATTGAATTTAAATGGCCCAAATCATACTTGATTTCTAAATTACGCAACCATTTACTAATGGCTTGGCAACAAGAATGGAATGAGACAGAACAACGTAGATGGACACACAGACTTAAACGCTCTGTCTCTCTCGATTTCCTAGTCAAGTACCACAAATAAGCAGTTTTTTTCTGGACATACACCAACACCGGAGTATCTGAACAAAAGGGGCATGGCTCCAAGTAATGCTTGTTCATGCGGTCAGGTTGTGACCATTGTACATTACGTGTTTGAATGTGATTTTACAAAACAATGGCATTTAAAAGCGCCTAAAAACTAGCAGGAACTTACTTCATTTCTCCGCTATGCTAGCAAAACTCCTCTTCTGCATAAGATAAAAAGAATCTCCTTTACCTATGAAAAAAGATCCGAACTCTAAGGATAATACCATAATAGAGCAGTGAATATTATCATAAAAATAATTTGGTAAAGGATGTATTATGTGGTGGAGCAATACCTGATAACCTAAGGTACAGACCAGGTGTTGCGTCGCGTATGTCTATGCAGTTTGTAGTATGTTTTCGTGAAAAAAAAGAATCTTTATGTGGCTCGATACCTTCACGCGTAATTTCATGTAAGACTCTTCCCATTGCCAGATTACTAAAGGAGGCTATTAATGTCAAGTTACCTTCTAGAGAAGGAAGAGTTGCTTTTCCTTCGTAAAACCCTCGTGTGCAAAAAATGACCGTTGAGCGACAAACAAACAAACAAACAAATTTCCTTCGTAAAAAGTTTTGCCAAAATAATTTACATTTCTCGAAAGCAATAATGGCTTCTTCTGCCCATATCACCTCCGTTTTACCGTTTCAGTGATTTACCTGCAAAAATGAATTTAGTGTTATTTGGATTTCGTCAAATTTGGATAAAAAGAAACCATAAAAGTTTAACATTCCTAGAAATTGTCGTAAGCCTTTAACTGTAGTAGGTTTACCAAACTGAAAGAAGTTTCAACGCGATCAGGTAAAGGCTTCTATCAGGATTTATTTACAATATAACCTCAAAAAAAAAAAGAAACTCCAGAGGCACCGAAAGCATATTTGAAAACATTGAATGAATCTTTGGAAAAGCTCCACAAAGATCAAAATTCATGAACGGAAACTCATAACTCAAATGGAGCAATTATTGCAGTTTATCAGGATACACAGGAATCTGATGATATTCTTTAAGTAAGTCAACTTTTGAAAATTTGGTGGCATTAGGAAGTTGCTGTGGCAAAATCTTTTTAGTAAGGATAGGAATATCGGTCTTCACGAGAAATTTTATTTAATTGTCTATAGTCATTAGTGGGTCACCAGAAGCTTTAGGAACCAATTGAAGTGGACTAGACAAATTACTGACAAGAATTACTACAAAAAATTAAGAACCACAAATACTAAATTCAAGCATATTTTTGAATTCGTTTTTAGCAATTTTAGATCTTGCAGAAATTAAACGTCAAGCTTGCACTTGAACAAATGGATCAAAAGTTCGAACAAAATGAAAAGTGTAGTGTTTAATTTCATCAGGCGAGTGAATATTAACTTGAGTAATAATTTTGAACTCATTTAAAATCTCGTGAAATTAGGATTTATTCGATATACGTTGAACTGATGAATAAGATCATGTCAATGTTCAACCGCTGGAAGTAAGAGATATAAGTGGGTTAATCAGAGAGAATTTTGCGTTTAACATCCACAATAAGTCCAAATTGTTGGAGAAAATTGGCTCCGATAATAGGCTTTGTATTTGCAATAATTAATTCCCTTTTAAAATTTCCAAGCAAAAGAAGATAATAATTTAGTACCAAAAGCATTAATCTGCGTATCGTTAGCAGCAGAAAGTAGTAAAGCAGATGGATGTTTTATTTTAATTCGGCACTTGAAGAAGAATCATCAATAAAAAGACTGCAATTAGCAGAAAATTGTACGGTAGGCGACGTTACGGTAACCATCTGTTTTTTTTTAATTAGAAATACAAGGAAATTTACATTTTGTTGTCTTTTCGGCGAAAGTTCAATGGTACCAGCATAAATGCATTTGGGGAATCTTTGGCTCACCTTAAAAAAACCCATTACGCGAGCACAAAGTTGAAATTTTTCGAATTCTATTACGGGCTTGAAGAGAAAACACAATCTTTTCATTTTACTTCGTAAATTATGAACTGAAAGTTCTGATTTCGCAATGGTTTCACTATTGTCCCCATCGCTACAATTAATACGAATTAAAGTTGCAATCGAAAGATCTGTGCATCAGATAGTATTTTATTGGCCATAACAGCAAGTCGTGATGAAGTGTCATTGCTAGTAGCTAAAATGGCTTGCATATTGATAGACAAAGAACCTAACCACAAATTTTTGAAAAACTAATCATCAAATTTATTATTTCAAAATTCACGCATTTCATGCACGAATTATGAAGATTTTCTATCGCCTAAAACTATATCTTGAAGTAAAGGTTATAGTTTTTTACTTTTTGGAATCTCCGTATTGTTCGATAAATTTCCTTTTTAAAATTGAATAAGGCTCTAGTGTACGCGGATTAAACAGTATTTTAAATAGCTACTGAATAATTAAATTTTGTTTTCTCGGCAGTAATGTTATCTATAGTGAAATTAGCTTTAAGTTGAGCGAAATATAATTTAAAATTAGTTGGAGAAAAAATTTCATTCCTATTTTTTTCTACCTCAGGTGATATCTTTTCAGCCATAACAATTTTAAATAACGTGAAGAAAAACAATAGAGACGAATGGAAACAAAAATAAACAGCAATTTTCAGAATTCGCTGAACGAGAAGATAATTGTGTATTTTAATGTACACATATACTGGAAAATATTTACAGATGTTTTCAAGAGATATTTATGTATATCGTTACAGATGTTTGATAGAGTATACAGAAAATATTTACAGATATAAATAACATTTGCTAATTTTCAAAATGTGATTCTTATTTTCTAGACTTGCGGTATTGATGTGTTGGAGAAAGTGTTTCAGCAAGTTAACGTAGATGAAGACTGCAAGAAACTGTTAGAAGATGACAAAAAGAAGCTTGAATCTTTGAAGATGGGAAAATAAATTCGCCTGAAATAATGCAATTGCTCTAATTCATTCCCAGAATTTTTGTAATTCAATTAGTTTTCTGTAAAAAGAATAAAAAAGTATTACTTGCTTCATATAATTAGTATGTCAATAAAACAAACCAAATCATTTAAAATAAAAATGTAGCAACGAATTATTTCCGATTTTCATCAGCTACAGCTTGTCTTTAAAAATACTGCATATTAATAGAGATTTAAAGTCTTAACCTGTAAGTAATATCTCTATAGTAAACAAATAAGAAAATGTATTCTTACAACAATATGCAATTATCCATCATATTAGAGTTAAGTATTAAAAGACTACATTGGAATACAATTTTAGAAGCAATGAAAGACGTTTGTCATTTTTTAAAATAAATTTTCTCTTTTTTTTCCAATAGAAATTCGTAGTTTTGCTATAGTTATTTCCAATTTTTTGTACTTTAAACCTAATGAAATTAACAACATACAGTTTCTTATATAGTTTTAGTAAGCACAATAGATAACTATTTTAGATAGTTTGCAAATTGTGGAGAAAATAATCAAGGTACATATCTTTAAAAAAAATGGATATCATTAATGTATATATAATCCTATATAGAATCACAGTGTTAAACAAAACTCGATAAATAACTTAAATATAGTTAAATTAATTAATATTGTCTATCACAAGAATAACTATTGCTTGTGCTTCTCTGTTGCCAAGGAAACGAGACATATTCCATTTTGGATAGAAAAGGTTAAAAGAAAGACTAACTTTGGCTTACTGGACGCCTAGAGAATAACATGGGCTCCTGCCCACTAAATACAGCCAATTCATATAGCACTCATAATCCCCATTTAAAATGGACAGTTCTTGCTACTGTTGTAACTATCATTAACCAGACTACTTTTTGCGAGCTATTTTTGCAATAGGAAAGTGACTACTAGTTTATAATTTTAGTGCCCTATAATGTAAGATCCAAATTAGTCCAAAATGTAAATTTGAATAATTAATTACATTCCACAGCACGTATTTTGGCTTCCTAAAAACATCTCAGATGTTAGATTTGGAATATAAAATTTGTTGAGTTGAGGTCAAATTGTCTTTTTGGACATAATGTGTTAACGTGTGAAGTTGTTACTTTTTTTAAAAAAAAGTTAAAACCTCTGCTTTAATAATTAATGCATTTATTGAAGTTAAACTTTCTAAATTTATGATACATACAAAGATAAAGCTCTCTGGAGATCTATAACTATACATTTGAGAGTGTGTGTAAAGCAATTTAAATACCTGTACACCATGGCCAAAAACCTGAACATAAAACAGACTACACGTGGATAATAGATGTTTCTATGAACTTAGAAACTAACTAAAATCCAAATTCTATAGGGGACTGAATACTGGTCTCTGAACAGAGAGAAGATCATTTCTTCATCTCTAAAAGAAAAATTTAGAAAGATTCCGTTAAGGCTGGTTGAATTATCTGGCGCAAGGTTCAAAAAAGTACAAGCTGCGCCAAATTTCCATTAAGCAATTATTATGGGAAACAATAGTGCAAAACAACAATTGGAGAATCGCCAATTCTGGCGAAATATATAAGAAGTATGGTGAATCTGATATCCTTAAAGGAGCAAAAGTATCTCACTTTAAGTGGATGGATTTTTAGATGTGATGACATGTTTCCCACATGAGTGTCACCTTTCCCGAACGACGAAGAAGAAGACACGTACAATAAAGGACATATGAAACTTAGGAGTCAACCAATGAAGAGTCATTGCATGGTATCGAGCTCTGTGGGTAAGAATTGGAGAGAAAGTTTTGACCCTAACAGGCTATAATGCTAGCGAAGAAACGAGCATACAACTTCCCAAATAGTATTCGCTATTGAAACAGAATAATAACAAGACCAATAAATTTTGTTTTGCCAATGCTGGAAGCACATTCCGAGAACCTCAATTAAAACAAAAAGCCATATAAGTTACTTTTATGTCAATTTATGTTTGTTTAACTAATGTAAATAATTTTGATACCTCTAAATATATAATTAGTTTTTGATACCTCTGAATATAAAAAATAATTTTGATATCTTTGAATGTATAAATAATTTTGATACCTCTGATTATATAAATATTTTTGATACCGCTAAATACATGAATGATTTTTTGATACCTCTGAATATATAGATAATTTTGATACCTCTGAATATATAAATAATTCTGATGCCTCTGAATAAGTTTGATAAATCTGAATATATAAATACTTTTGATACTTCTGAATACATAAATAAGCTGATTTCTCTGAATATATAAATAATTTTGATACCCCTGAGTATATAAACAATTTTGATACCTCTGAATATATAAATAATTTTGATACCTCTGAATATATAAATAATTCTGATGCCTCTGAATAATTTTGATACCTCTGAATAAATAACTAATTTTGATACTTCTATATATAAGTAATCCTGATACCTCTGAATATATAAATAATTTTGATACTTCTGAATATATAACTCATTTTGGTACATCTGAATATAAATATAATTTTGATACTTTTGAATATATAAATAATTTTGATACCTCTGAATAAACAGCCTAACGGTCTAAGGTTGTGGTAATTCATTTTCATAAACACTACATGAATTGCATTTCTTAATAGCTTTTACCAATACTTGGATATGTTAATGTGTCACAAGGAAGAAAAACCTGGAAAACTCCAAAGCACCCGTACCAACAGCCATGCATGTTGAAGGAGAGACAGTTTACATCCATCCCAAGACTCACCGTGGCTCTGCGGAACATAAGGTCCCAGGTTCGATCTCAGTCAGTATTGAACAACGTTATATGGGTTTTACGCTTCTGTCTTCAGCATGCACATCTGTCGGGGTGGGTGCTAAGGAGTTGCCCAGGACAAACTAGAGATAATTTGATATCCTAAGGCCAATTTTAATTTTAAGATATAAAATATTAATTTTAAGATATTAAATATGGCTATTATTAATTTTAAGGTATAAAATATGGCTTTTCTTATTATAATTTAAAATTTAGAATAAGTATTGGCTATTATTAGTGATACTGTTATTGAATAATGATACATGCTACTTAATGAATGCATATGTAAACACGAGAATTTTTCAAATGTGCGTACTTTTACACTCGTGTCCATAAATTAAGGATAATGCAAGTTCAGGCAAAGAAAGAGACAGAAGCAAAACAAATGTGATTTATTTGTAAAGCCTATTTATAAAACAAAAGGTAAAGAGCAAAAATGATATTATATTTTTGACATTAATAAAAATTGAGATTTTTACTCCATGGAGCAAATTTCAAAAAAGAGTCTATTTACAAAAACTACACTGTAGGACAATTGTTAAGGACGGATAACACTATCATCCATAGCAACCACAAAATGAAAGGAAGCAAAATGGGAAAATTAGAATAAGTGCGGAATATAGTAAGAAGAAGTATGCGTATGTATGCAAATTTTTTTCCACGTCTGTTCATCCCGTGATAGCGTTGATAAGAGCTTTAAAGGTTTTGACGCATGTGGACAGTTGTTGTTTCAAGACAAAGTTTTACAGAAAAGATTTAATAGACGAACTTAAAATTTTTGGCATGTCTTCTCGACATCACTTAGATGATTTTATGCATAGTCGAATTATTGAAAAGATCGAAGAAGGGCGAAAAATAACAGATGTTGCCAGGGAGTTCGACAACACTCATAGCGTTGTTTCACGGCTGTGGAAGTCATTTAAAACTACTGGAATGTGTAGTAGGTGGCACGGGAGAGGTCATGTTAGAAGTAAGACGCCTGCAGAACACCTATCAGCAAAAAGGAATAGGTGCACCACAGCTCAGCAGGTGGCAAATCAGTTTCTTGCTGCCTCAGGAAAGCAGATCTCCCGAAAAACTGTTGCCAGACGTTTGAGGGGAGGAGGACCATACACCCGCAGACCTGTTGTGTGTGTCCCATTGACCAGAAAGCACCGTACTGCCCGTTTGCAATGGTGTAGTGAGCATCGCAATAGGACTGAACAGGACTGGGCATGCGTACTATTCTCAGATGAGAGTAGGTTCAGTCTGTCATCGGATTGTAGACGCCAACTGATCTGGCGCGAGAGTGGTACTGCTTATCATCCAGAAAATATCCAGGAAAGGGACCGATATCCTACATGCAGTGTCATGGTGTGGGCCGGCATCATGATCAATGGCCGCACGACCCTACATGTGGTTGCGAAGAGGACTATGACGGACCAACGATACATTAATGAAGTTCTACTTCCTCATGTTCGTCTTTTTCGTGGTGCTGTCGGTGATACATTTGTTTTTATGAACGACAACGCAACATGTCATCGAACACTCGCTGTTCAGGATTGTCTAGACAGCGAGGGTATTCAACGCCTCGTATGGCCATCACGTTCTCCAGATCTAACACCCCATTGAAAATGTGTGGGATGCTTTGGGGAGGCAAGTTGCTGGTCGAAACTATCCTCCAACAAACAAGAACACCCTCATCCGTGCACTCCCAGAGGAATGGGATAGATTGCCTCAACAGCTGCTGGATAATGCTGTGCAAAGTATGATACGACGTGTGGAATGTTGCATCACACTCCACGGTGGACATATCCCGTACTGATATCTTTCTTTAAGGTGCCTGCTGACTTTTAGATGCATTGTTCCATTTTTCCGTATGCAGCATCAAATGAACCTCTTTTTTCTTTCAGATGTTTCATAGCTTTTGTGCTTTCCAGAACAATAAATATTCTTTATTCTAATGTCTGAACAGTGTGGCAACTATATTTTATCCTACTAGGCTTCATGTCTCGCTTAATGTTATGCTACATTGCAATTTGTGATCCATCCTTAGCACCTTAGCAGTTGTCCAGCAGAGTATATATATATATATATATATATATATATATATATATATATATATATATATATATATATATATATATATATATATATATATATATATATATATATATATATATATATATATATATATGTTAGGATTTAAATTAAATAATTCCGTCGATAACAAACAATAACAATATTTATTTAAGCACGATAGCTTGATTCAGAACGCGGACTATACCGCTACATATACAATCCTTTCTCTTTTCCTTCTGAATCAGAGAGAAACAAGAGCGTAGGAGGTTGCCATAATTGGCGCACTTTATCGCCCTTTGAACAATTTTTCAAGGCGGCAACATCCCGGCCCCCGTGGAATGGTTAACATTCAACAACAATCAAATAATAGCAAAATATGATTTACACAATTTTAAAGTAATATTCTAACACAATAATAAACATTACATTCAGGATTTAGGCTCAGCAATTAATATTCATAATTAACACACACAGGTTTAAGTACTAAATGGTAAGAACAATTATATTAATGCAATTAAACAATACAGAAAATAATAATGATAAATAATATTCAGAGACTACAATGTTATGACAGTACAATAATTCTAATCAGTATTTACAGGAAGTATGCACAATTTTGTAAATGGTCTTTTTAAGATCCCTCAATTTCCGTAACTATGGTAAGAAACTCTTCATAACTGAAATTGGCATTTCTTGCACCCCTAAATAAATGGTACTTAAAGGACTTAACTCCCGCTTCCCAGAGTCCTCCAAATTAGGAGCTCCAGGCGGAATAAAGGACCAATTAATTTGTTCAGAGGTTAGGAACTTACCTAGCACCTCATCCGGATGATTTACTAATCCATGTAATTGTTTAAGTTCTGACTGGGCACCCACAAAATTTTTTCCATTGTCGGAGAACAGGGTCCTAGATTTGCCACGTCGGGCAAAGAATCTTTTCAACGCTGCAATAAATGCCTGCGATGTTAAGTCACAAACTATCTCAATGTGAATAGCCTTAGTTGCCATGCAGACAAAAATAGCAACATAAATCTTATGAAGTGTACCCTTTCTTTGATTTCTATACCTAATAAGGAATGGTCCTGCAAATCTACACCAGTATTTTTAAATGAAGGATTTACCGTAACTCTCTCCTGCGGAGGATTTCCCATTAATTGCTCTACTACCATAGGCTTGTTTTTTATACATATTACACAATTATGTACAATTTTCCTTGCCAGATTTCTGCCATTTATAGGCCAAAATTTTTGTCTTGTGTAATACAAGAGTGTTTGTGGTCCAATATGAAAATATTTTTTGTGCAAATGTTCCATATTTAAATAAGTTAGCTTACTTTTTGCAGGAAGAATAATTTGGTGTTTTTTCTGGTAACCTATATCGGAATTTTGAAGACGCCCTCCAACCCTGATGATACCGTTTGTATCACAGAAAGGATTTAAGGAATTTAAAGAACTTTTACCTGGAAGGGGTTTACTTCCCTTTAAGGCCTTATACTCCTCTCTGAATTCTTCTAATTGAACCATGGAAATTAATTTTATTTCTGCGAAATGATATTCTCCACTGGAGATCTGCCCATAACGCTTGTCCTCCCTTGTTCTAATATTATGAAGAAATCTGAAACAGAAACTTAAAATTCTAATTAGTTTAACATAGTTATTGGTAATCTTAAGAATTTGACCTAAAACTGAATTTTCTATTGTAACAGTTAAATTAATGTTCTCGGGTTGTTGTTTCAGTTCCTTCGAGTACTCATTATTGTCCACAACAGATTCTGGAATGCTAGTCTCTTGTAATTGAGTGGCCTCCTTAAGAAATGCTGGTCCAGTCCACCACAGATCCTTACTTATGATGTCATCTGGAGCTAGACCTCTGGATATCAGATCTGCTGGGTTCTCTCTTGAGGACACATGTCGCCACTGACAGTTCGCAGTGAGCTCTTGTATGGCTGCTACTCGATTGCTGACAAATGTTTTCAGTTCGTGAGCCGATTTTTTGATCCAAACCAAAACGATACTGGAGTCGGACCACAAAATTGTGACACAGTCCTTTATGACTAAGGCTTTATTAACCTTCTGCATAAGTTCAGCCAGCAGCAATGCTGCACAAAGTTCCAATCTAGGAGCAGTGATCTGTTTTGCCGGAGCAATTCTGGATTTACTGCACAGAAGGTGAACCGAAATAGTTCCATCTGATAACTTGCACTGCGCATAAACAACTGCACCATAAGCTGCTGTAGAAGCGTCTGCAAAACCGTGAATCGTAACATTTCCATCATTCCAACAATGTCTTGGAATAACTAAGGTTTCTAGTTTTGGGAGAAGTGACACAAATTCTGTCCACCGTTCTAAAAGAGCAACTGGAAGCGTAGCATCCCAATCTGCATTTAAGAGCCAGAGTTTCTTCATGAACAATTTTGCCTTTGTCACAACAGGAGCAATAAGTCCTTGAGGATCGAATATCCTCGCAATGTCTGACAATACAGAGCGTTTAGTGTAAGTGTCTCTATGCTTAATTGTAACCTTATATGAAAGGCAATCAAGTTGAGGTTTCCACAATACACCTAGAACTTTAACCGAATTAATTTTCTCAGAATCTTCGAAGGAATACTGTTCACTACTAGTGATACCTTCGAGAAGACTGTCATCGTTAGAATTCCATTTGTGAAGGGACATACCTGCCCGTGCAAGTAACTGGGCAAGCTGGAGTATTAATTGTCTTGTTGATTCCAAATCATGTGATCCCGTTAATACGTCATCTATATAAAAGTCATCCCGTCCAACTCTAGCAGCATCTGGAAACGAAGCTTCTTCATCATCGCATAACTGTTTAAGCACTCTCGTGGCAAGGTAAGGTGCGGAGGCAGTTCCATATGTCACAGTATTAAGCCTGAATGTTTTAACTGAAATGTCTGGACCTTCCTTCCAAAGAATCCTTTGTAAATCTCTTTGCGATGGATGGACTAAAATTTGTCTATACATTTTGCATATATCTGCCGAAAAAACAAACTTATGCTTCCTAAACCGAAGCATTATGGAAAAAAGATCTTGCTGCGGAATTCTACCTAACTTTTGCAGCTGATTGAAAGATGTACCTGTAGATGTAGGAGCTGAGGCATTAAAAACAACCCTCAGTTTCGTTGATTTGCTTTCAGGCCGCAAGATTCCATGATGAGGCATGTAATATACAGTGTTTGGGGTTCGATCCTCTGATACCTCCTCCATATGATTTAGATCCTTATATTCACGCAAGAAATCTTCATATAATGATTTCATTTGAGAATTTCGCTCTAACCTTTTGCATAAGGATTCTAATTGCTTAGATGCCAGTAATTTTGATTCTCCTAACACATGATCAGTTTTAAGGGGGATTTTCACGATATATCGGCCATCAGGTGCTCTAGAATGCGTTTCTATGAAGTGTTCTTCACACTCCATTTCTTCTGGACTTAACATAGAAGTTGTACTTTGAATTGATTCAAGTTCAAAAAATTTGCTAAGAGTTTTATCTATGTTAATTGAATCTTGAATAAGTCCGCAATAATAATTACTGGTCGTATTAGAAATGGAATTTGATCCGCTAACAATAAACCCGAAAACACTGTCTTGGAGAATTAGGCGAGAATCTTTAAGCCTTAATTTTTTGGTCTTTAATATATCAAAAAATAATTCTGCCCCAAGTAGACCATCGATTTTATTCGGTCTAAAAAATGTGGGATCCGCTAGTTTTATATTGCTAGGCAAATTTCTTAAATTAATATTCAACTGTCGTGTGGGGGTTATATTAGTGATTTTTGGAACAATTATAAATTCCGAAACTTTAATAAAATCCTTAGAGGAATTCGAAATTTCCATTATTACTTTTGATTTTACATTTATTAGGAAGCCACTTAATCCTCTAATTGGCATATTTATTTTGCTCTCCTTTACCCGCAACAAATCTGCAGCCTCACGACTTATGGCATTTACCATGGAGCCACTATCAAGCAAAAAACGCAACACATGTGACTTTCCAAAAGCATCCCGCACTAAAACGTGAGCAGTAGCCAACACCACAGTTTGAGATTTATGTCCGTAAGTGGCGCTTGCACATGTATTTTCCGAAAGCTCTGAGGAGGGAGAGTTGACCTCAAGGTCAACTCCTTGCTCTTGAGTGTTGTTGGGTGGCTGCTCGAAAACTTGGTTTTTATTTTTTATTTCCGATTTCGAAAAGTCATGCAAAAGGGATCCATGAGAAATTGACTGGCAAAATTTACACTTATACTTAGAATCACAAGAATTTAAATTATGTTTCGAACTATAGCATCTTAAACACAACTTGAATTTCTTAACTAAGAAAAATCTTTGTTTCACACTAGCCTTTAAAAATTCTGGGCATTTGAAAATCGGGTGATATTGTGGTGAGTTACAAATTAAACACTGAAATTTGTTTACATTAGAGTCAACGAAAAAACTTTTCATTTTATTGCCCACTTTCGGTTTTAACTGAGATGCGTGAACGTTTTCTAGGTACTGACATCTTCCTTTTAAAAACTCAATAAATTCATCCCACTTGGGTAATTCGGATGTTTTAAGCGACATTTCGTAGAGCCTTCTTGATTCTTTATCTACCTTTTGTAAAACAACATTAATCAAAATATTAGCACTTAAATCATCTAATCCCAAATTTAAAGATTTAAGAGCTCTAACGTGTTTGATTACTTTATCTAGTAAGCATCTTAACTCCATACCTGATTCATAGTTAATTTTTTCTAAATTTATTAATCCCGAAATATTTGAATTAACGATAAGCCTTTTATTATCATAGCGCTCCTGTAACGCCTGAAAAAGCGAAGAAAAACTATCTTCTGTAGTTTGAATTTGTCGAGCATTTCCAGTTAAGGACGATTGCAAGTAAAATAATTTGTGAGCTTCATCTAAATGCTCATTAGAAGAAATCAATGTTTCAAATTGTGTTTTAAAATTATTCCAGTCCTCATAATGTCCCGAAAATTTTGGAAGAGGAATGTCTGGTAATTTTACTTTCATATTACTACAGTTCTTTTCATTAGCAAATGAATCAGCATGCAATATTTCACTTTTAAAGGAGGATTTTAATTTTAACAAGCTTACCTCCAATTCTTCGATTTCTTCATCCATTTGATCAAAGATTTGTTCATTCTCCTCTACATCTTTTTCGTCTAGTATAGCATGGTACTGTAAACGCAATTCAATTAATTCAGTTTTTGCTTCTTGAACATTTCTAATTTTTACATCAAAGGTGACTGCATCATCATTCTTTACTTTATCACTTTTAACATAAGCTTCTAATCTTCCAATTTTTGCCTTTAAAGTGCCTCGTCGGCGATTCAAGACCTTATAGTCCGACATGATGCGAAACGAAAGTAATACCTTTTAAAGATACTCAACAATATGAGTTTCAAATTTTTTATGTATCCAAAGGACGCTAATTCACCTACCGGTCGACTGACCAAAATGTTAGGATTTAAATTAAATAATTCCGTCGATAACAAACAATAACAATATTTATTTAAGCACGATAGCTTGATTCAGAACGCGGACTATACCGCTACATATACAATCCTTTCTCTTTTCCTTCTGAATCAGAGAGAAACAAGAGCGTAGGAGGTTGCCATAATTGGCGCACTTTATCGCCCTTTGAACAATTTTTCAAGGCGGCAACAATATATATATATATATATATATATATATATATATATATATATATATATATATATATATATATATATATATATATATATATATATATATATATATATATATATAAACTACAGTCGTGTCCCTAAATTAAGGATAATGCAAGTTCAGGAAAAGAAAGAGAAAGAAGCAAAACAAATGTGACTTATTTGTAAAGTCTATTTATTAAATAAAATGTAAAGAGCAAAAAAGATGTCATATGTTTGGCATCATTAATAAAAATTGCGATTTTTACTCCCTGGAGAAAATTTCGAAAAAGAACTTAACTATAAAAACCAATATAACATGGTTGGTATGATGATTAATACATAGAATGCCCCCAGACGATGCAAAACAGGCCGTACAACGCCCAGACATGCTGAGTATCAAATTATCAATTTGATCTTGGGAAATATTACACTTATATCAAGCAATGCTCTCATAAGTTCCGGTAGACAAGTGGGAGGGGATTGACGGGCTGCAATTCGTAGGCCAAGCATGTCCCACATATACTGTATTGGATTCAAGTCCAGTGAGTGTGCTGGCCAGTCCATACGGGTGATATCTTCCAATTGAAGGCGTTCGTCTACAATATTTGCACGGTGAGAACGGGCGTTGTCATCCGTAAACAGAAATTCTGCACCCATGGCGCCATAAAACAAACATACATGTTGTTCCAGAATGACATCCCGATAGATATGGCCTGTCATGGTTGCATTTTGAACATACAGGTTAATTCTGGAACCCACACAGAATAATTCCTCCCCAAAGGAGCAATCTTGCACCACCGTAACAGTGTCGTTCAATGGTGTTCTCTTGGTGGTAACGGATATCTGACCCTCTCCATATGAATGTCCGGCGAGTATCAGACTGAAAGCTAAACCTGGACTCGTCGGAAAACATCACACAAGACCACTGTTGCGTTGTCCACAATGCATGCTCTCTACTCCAGGCTAACCGCAGGTGACAGTGAGTTGCGGTAAGTGAAACACATCTGAAAGGCCTGCGTAAATATAGACCAATGTGCCCTAAGCTTCTGTACATGGTCTGCTTTGAAACTGTCGTACCAGTAGCTGAAGAGAGCTGGCGAGACAGGTCTGATGCTGTGCTCCGTCTGTTTCTTTTGGAAGTTACTGCCAAATACCGGTCCTCATTCGGCGTTGTAATTCGGGGGCACCTGTGCTGTAACGTCCACTCACATTACCTTCATCTTGGAACTGTTGCCAAAACCTTGGGATGACACTCTGGGCGATTCCAAATTCCTCGGATATTTCTAGTTGGGTACGTCCACACTCCAGACGGCCGATAATTCTACCACGTAAAACATCATCTAAATGCCTCCTTTGTGCCATATCTGTGCGGTTATTGCACTGAAAGCCTTTTAAAGCGTTTGTGAATAATTTTACTTCTTTGCAACCATTCCTTATTCCCTCTCTTGCACTCTCGTCATTGTGACGTAATATCGGCACCATCTAGTGGTTTCTTGTAATTTGCATATTAGTCTTCAAGATGTGCGTGATAATTCTACATGTGAAATTTTAATTTTAGAATTTAATTTCTGTATGATTCTGAATCATCCTCAAATTATGGACATGAGTGTATTTCAATAACCAATAATTATATAAAATGATACTTAGTATGTAGTATTTACTTGTAAAACAGAAGATAATTAAGAAGAAAAAAATCTTGTTTGTGCCATAGTTTCTGGGTGAAGCCAAGGAGCCTCATTTCTTAAAAAAAGTCATCGTCACTTAAAAATCTCAGATAAAGTTCCATGGTTGCATATAGATCGAAACTTGATTCAGGTAAATATGATTTAAATTTAGCCTTGAAGGTTATTCTGTGTCCTAAAACAAAATAAGATATTGATAAAAAAATTCAGACATTAATTATTTTGTATCTTTTAACACAAACAATATATTAATAATAAAAAAGTAAAAAAATATAAGTCTTTATCATATTAACCTTATATTATTTTACATTTTTATTTTTAAGTTTTATCATATTAGCTGATAAATTAATTTTTTTAATAATTTAACAGCTTATTTTTATTTTTATTCTACTCTTAATCAATTCCAGGTATACAAAATTCCAGGTACTTCCAGGACTTCCAGGTATACAAAATTCTATCTGAAAGAAAATGTAGTAAAGAAAGAAAAAATATGTACATTTATGTTTCAAAAAAATTTTTTTCCTACCATAATGAAAAATGTATTACATATCAGACAAAAACCTTGTTTTAATAAAATAAATAATAGATGGTAAATTTTATATTCAACATTGACATTTAGAAAATAATATGAGAATAAATAAATGGTACTTATTTTTATTATTATGTGATATTTAAATGATAAATGTAAGACGTTTATACAAATATTTATGTTTATCTAATTGTTCTATTGTGTTATTATAATTTGAATTGTGAAATCATTGTATAACGACGTTTATTCTGTTGAAATAGCATTTAGTTATCATAGCTGAAAAATAACTTTATGAAACTTAAAATAGCTTGGCGACATTTGGCGACCAATGTGACAATTGCATGCGCCTAATTTAAAAATATTTTTACAACGATTTGTAAAATGGATAGGAAATGATAGTAAATATGTAAAAGTATCGTCAATGCTTTTCGATTTTTATAACATTGATCAAGAATCAATAAATTACATTTAACATCTTTACTTTTCCACTCATCAATTCAGATAATTATAATACTTTTAAGAATTATATTTTTACTAAAAAACACGATGTTCTAGATCAGTGTTTCTCAAACTTATTTCTTCTACCGCCCCCTTTGAAAATCAATTATTTTTCATCGCCCCCCCATTTTTTATACACTCCTAAAGCTTAAAAACCACAATTTCATTACTTTAATTAATTTAGTTATAGTGTGCTATATTGGTCGGTTCTGGTGTTTAAACTTACATTCTAATTAGAAACTTTTACCAGTGAGAGCAATTAAAACGCAAACTTTATAATATTAATAATAGATTTTAATCAAATTAAAAGAAACAATATAGATAGGTAATCAATTTTAGTTTGTAAACTAATCTAATGGGATGGATGAATTTGATAATTTTTATCAAGTTTGTTGATATCAGGTGGGATTTTACTCAAAAACAGTAACTTGCAAATGATTTCTCTTTTTAGTAAGCAGCGTTGTCACAGTGCTAAATCCTCTTTCATGCAAATATGATGATGGGAATGATATCAAAAATTGTTGAACAATCAACCACAATCCAGGATACAACTGCGGAATTGACTTTTGTAGCCAAAATTGTTGGTAGCCATTTTTAAATTTGATTTTTATTTCCTCGTTCGTCGTCAGTTCTATAAGTTCTTCTTCCAGCTGGGGTGATATTGCTATATTGACATTTGAAAAGGGATCTAACACCCAGTCTGGTATTTCCAAGTTCAAAATGTCCTGGAATCTTTCAATGAAATCACTGTGAAAATTTTCCAAACGTTGATAGTAGACGAGCAAGTCGTCGTTGTTGCAGGATATTGATAAATTGGGAAAATTATGGAACTCATGTCTGCTGATATTCTTCTTGTGTAAGAGCAGCTTGGCTACGAAAGCAGCGACGATATTTTTTGTTTTTATTAAGTTCAAGTCATCGTCTTGAAGCTGGAAATTCATATCATTAAACAATGTATAAAGGTCTGTCAGGTATGCGATATCATTCTTTGATGTGATGAGGTTTTCACGCAATGCTGTGTCTTTGTTTTCCAAGAACTCTATGACAGAGTCAAACAGATTGTAAAAATGAGTCAGACAATTTCCTTTTGATAGCCAACGCTTTTCCGTGTGACAGATCAATCTGTTGAAATCTTCATGATTAGCAACACAAAGCTGATTAAATAATCTGTCATTTAAAGAGTTGTTTTGGATTTTATTGACTACTCTGTTGACATGTTGCAATGTTTGAAACAGTCGTTCACTTAAATTTCTAGCAACTAAATGCTGTCGATGTATAACGGAATGTACAGCAATCACATCAGGAATTTTGTTTTTTAAGTACGACAAGAAGCCTTTTTGACACCCTGTCATAGCTGGAGCACCATCTGTAGCAGCTGATATAATATTCTTCAAGGGAATTCCTTTTTCATCGCAAAACTTTTTCAGTGTTTTAAATATGGTTTCTCCTTTTGAGTCTGTCTCTAAATTTCTAGCAAATAAAAGTTCTTGACTTATTTTTTCATTTTTAATGAACCTCACGTAAGACAACAACAATGCTTCATTAGTTGGTAAAGTGGACTCATCCAACTGAATTGAAAATTGACTAGTCTTCAGATGATTGCACAATGACTCTTCAATGTTTTTAGCTATTTCATCAATTCGTCTTTGCACAGAATTATTGCTCAAAGGAGTATTTCGAATTATATCTGCCGCCGGCTTATGGAGCACAGTAGTTATAACTTCTTTTATCGCCGGCAAAATTAACGTTTCTCCGATGGTGTGTAGTTTACCGGTTTGAGCAATTAACAGAAAGATATTGTATGAAGCTCGAAGTCCGTCATCATCTTGCTTAGCAGCCATCGAAAAAAGTTCCGATACACTTGGCTGAGCATTATGCTTCTTTTCCAGATCTTGAAAATTGGCTACATTTTTGTCCTTCTTATCTGGATGCATTTTATTTAAATGATCTTGAAGTCTTGAAGGCTTCATCACTTCGTTTGAAAATGTTTTTGAAAAGGAAGGTACAAAGGCAAAGATGAGTTTGTCGAATTTTCTATGAATCCATATTTAATATATTCTGCACTGCATTGCCGTTTCTTCTTTTTTGCTTGCGACATGGCTTTTTTAAAAAAAATGTGAATAAAGTGTTGAACTTAAATACTCGTTTAAAGATAGCGAACGAAACCAATAATGAAAATATAAGAAAAATTGCGAGCTTTTATATAGGATTTAAATACAGCAAGCACCGACAGGAATAAGGCAAACACACACAAACTCGTTTATCTCTTTCGACGCTCAATCGTACTGAGCAAGTTAGGACAAGTATCGATGAACCAGCCCATTGCTACCACGTACAGTTCGTTTTCGTATTGCAAAACCGCCACCTGTTGACCATTCTATTCTAAAAAGGGGGGATACGCTGAAATGGACTTTTTCTTCAGACCGTTTTTTCAGAAGCACGCATGTTAAGTAAACATTTCTCTTTTGTCTCAACCCTATTTTGATGAACTCGAAGCAGACCTGACGCATGCGTAAAAGCGCTGAAGGTTCCTGCAAACGAAAACGGACATTACGTCTACGGAGCACATCATAAGTGCACCGACTCCCGCCCGAATGTTTGTCACATCCCCGGAATGTTTGCCACATTTAGCAATTCATGCATTTACACAGCTGTATGCTTTTCGTCATTTTACAACGTACGTGCATACGGCGTGCGGTCTATTTACGAAATCTATGTTAAGTATTTTTAAGTTTTTATACTATCATACAGGGTAGAAATATAAACTAAGTATTCGTTATTGTGTAGTAAGTAGGTTTTAATTCTAGTGAAATTTAAAATATAAAGTAAACCAAATTACAAATCTACCATCGCCCCCTAACCCACGTCAACGCCCTCCATTTTTTCTGGGCCCCTTAACGCCCCCTTCTAGGTCTCAAACGCCCACAAGGGGCGTTATCGCCCACTTTGGGAAAGACTGTTCTAGATAATGTACATAATAATGTAGATAAATAATATAGAATGTTAATAAATAACATAAAATGTTATAAATAATATTTTAAATGTCTCACTATCAACGTATTTTAGTGTTCGAGCTTGTATTCATCGGAATCAGTAACACAAATTCAGGGAAAAGAAACTATAATGAAATTGTATTTCAGGTCTTACCTATTAACGTCACTACAGCCAGTTTTGTGCCAAGCCGAACTAGCACCATGGGAATTGCGCCAAGATGTCATAACAACAAAAGGAAGCAATAAAAAGAAGATTCTCCCATGTTTTAATTGACTTCTTTTATTACAAGTATTTTATTTGAAAAAAATTCTATCAATTCTATAAAAAATTGTCAGACATGGAAATTGACTACGGTGATGTTAATACATAAGTACCCATATTTCTTTAAGCATAAACATCTAAGACATTGGTCAATGGACTTGATATTATTTTACCCAAGGATTTTATACAGTGAACTATCAGTATTAGTTGCCCTTTCTAAGATTGATTGTATTCTATTATGTTTCGTATAATGATAGTAAATTTCAAAAAGTATATCTAAATGATTTGAAATGGCAAAATGTTAAGAACATTTCAAATCCGTGGAATTATCAGAACAAGTACTAGACAATATAAAAGTAAAGACAAGCATAATTTTTCGTTAGAAATTCAAAAAGAACAAAACAACTCCAAAGTATCAGCTATTAACAGCCTTCTTGTTACCGTAGTGAACACGGCTTTACAATAAAGACTTTTTTATTGTTGTCAAGCTTAATCTAATCTTATTGTTTTTATCTAATCTTATTGTACTTATATCTAATCTCATTGTTCTCGTCTAATCTTATTGTTCTTGTTTAATCTTATTGTTCTTGTTTAATTTTATTGTTCTTGTTTAATATTATTGTGTTCTTATCTAATCTTATTTTTCTTACCTAATCTTATTGTTTCTAATCTAATCTTATTGTTCTCAAGCTTAATCTAATTCACATATAGCTTGGCAGATTTTTTTACACTGCATAGCAACAGCCCAAACAGGTTGCTTTGAAAAATTTAATATCCATGCCAAAAGGATATTTCTTAAAAGTGGTCTGTTTCACGTGTCAAAAGAGAGAACACCAGCCACACTTCCACCAGGAAAAATACCACCCTCACTTCGCAAACAGAAGGGCATGCGAGAAGCAGAAACGCAATATCTAACTGCGTTTGTCCAAGAGTGGTGAGGATCGAACCTCGGAGCTTTCACTATGAAGAGTGCTGTCCAACCACCAAACAATAGGGAACCGCGTAAGAGAACATTTTTCTTAATAAAATTCATTTATATTTCAGGAATTCTCAAAAAATCTCGAAATGCGTGCCACAAAAGTTTCCCGAAGTGTTTATCCTATGATGCCATCTTCACCAAATTGTCTATTTCGAGACAAATATGGCAACCTTGTGCATTCGCAATTTTCTATAGGGTTGCTATAAACTGAAAATTGCTAAACTCAATTCTTTCGGATCAGAATCCTTGAGAATATTCATAACTTCTGGCATTTTGCTAGGAAGTTTAACAGCACAAACTGCCGAATTCAATCGTTCATTTTAGTCCTAGTTCAGTTTATGTATATTAAATGATGAATGGAATATTTGTGTATGTGTGAGCTAGTGAGTAATTATTTCACTAAATCTAAGATTATTCCTCTAAGATTATATTTCATAGATAAATTCAATTAACTAATGTTGAAAAAACCATGTCAGAGGATTATTTCAATTAACAATTAACTAAATGTCTTGACAATGAATCTTTTACATTCTACTGATTATAATGTACAATCTACTACTCAGTCATTAAAATTTTTTTAAATTGATCAGAATATCTATCAGCAAGAGAACAAAAATATTATATAAATATATTGGTGATAGTATGTAATTTACTGTAAAATACGAATGGTTTTTTGCATTTTACTCAATGAAAAAATATTCAGTTAGGTAAGGAAGACTGAAGAATAACAAAATTATTGAATATTTTTTTATCTGTGTTTACTTTCGATAGTAAGTATGAAAAGAGTTAAGGATATGTTATAAAAATGTTTTTGAAGAAAAATTGAAAAAATTAATTTTAATATACACACTGAAAATTAAAAACAATATATGAACGGCTTGTGTTATTTTTCTATGAATTTAAAAATACATAATTAACTTCCATAATGAGTTTTACTAGCATTGGCGACTTAGTATTTTTTTAAATCACGTGATTTCAGCTTCCAGGAAAGAGTGAGCAGTACGTGACTTGACAAACCTTCCCTAAAACTAATTAGGAAAGAAACCGAAATCTTATAAGGGCAACTGAGACTGCCACGAAAGATCAGAGATCTCTCCGATAAAGGAAAGATCAATTACTTTGCTGCTGAAAGCAACTTTTTGTCAGTAATTTCTAAAAAAATTAGCTACTTCGTCTACAACAAAACAGAAAAGAACTGTAAAGACTATTTTAATCAAATGAAACAGTGAACTGTATAATTGAAATGTTATAGTGATGTGTCATAGTTTATAATTCTGGGTTTTCTGCTCCAAGTTGGGTTTCTTAGACGCTTTTTAAATTTAATTTTTTTTTACAAAAATATTGTTTTGTTTGAATTTTTGATAGTTTTCAGTTTTTTCATAGAAACTACTTTTTATTTCTTTTGAACCCACTTAAATTTGATAAGTGTGATAAAAGTTTATCAGTTTTCTCTGAATTCTGCTTAGTTGTAAGTTACAATCTGCGAAATACAGATAGGTAGTAACTAGCTAAGTGTTTTTAGCTCACAATGATGTAAGAAGACATTTTTATGAATTGATTCAATCAATGGAAATAATAATGGGTGATGAATATTCGCAATTTAAAAACAAGCGCTAACTAAAAAACCACATACTTGAATTTCAACCCCAGAAGAGTTATTTTGGTTAAATGTCATAGCGATCGCGATTTATTTAACATGTCCACCGCCTTCGGAAACAGGATGGATCATCGGTTAAGTTGAGAATCGAATTCATTGCCTTACATCAATGAAAACAAGGGTTACTTTTGTGGGGATCAGAATAAACCACACTACTACCATTTCTTGGTCAGTATTCGGTATATATATAAATAATATTTTCAATTTTTTTTTGAAAAATCTGCATTTTAAAGTAATCCACATTTGAATAACTTCTGCTAAATGTTATATTATCTAAATTATATCACTTGAAATGTATTCAACTGAAGTCACATTTCTAAAACGTGTATTCTTTACGAATATATCAAAGTTTATTTTGTTGTTCCAACCCTTTCCAAGAGATGGCGCTGCTCAAAACAAGCATTCTGAACAAAGAAAGTTCGTCTTAATACAAAATATGTAAAGCGTCATTTAGGCCCTCGTTTGCATGGATCGTCGATAAAATAAAAGACAAAAAAATAATATCAAAGATTAAAAAAAAGGAAAGAAAACATTAAAAAATAAATGAAATAAAGAATATTTAAATAAAAAAAGTAAAAAATATATATATGCGTCTAGAAATTTACTTTCAGTTTTTTTTCCAGAAGTATTTTCGAGACTCATCCTGTTTTCATCAGTGTTATATGATGGACGGTATTCATAGAAGTATAATTTCAATCACATCGCTCATATAAATGAAATATGAATAACATAAATAAATTATAATGAAAATTCTAAAGATTTTTTTCTCATTGAAGAAAAAGTCACTGTATAATAATAATTATTCGTATTATTATTACACAGTAATACGATACTGTAAATAATTTTACAGTAAATAATACAGTAAATAATTTTTAATTACACAGTGCCTTTTATACGGGCACACTGTGTTAACATTATTGGATTTAATTATTCTTAAACAGCTTTAGCAGTAAAAATAAGAGTAGCACATTATTCATTATTACAAATATGTCTCCTTAAAGCTTCATTTTTTAAGATAATATTTTGTAATCAAATATATATTTATAATACTCGAGTTAAAAGAAATAATCCCCCATGGAAAAAGTACGGTTTTATAATTTTTAGATTAGATTACCGGCGTATGTAAATAATTTTGCATGTTTTGAAAGCAGAATATATACGTCAAAGAGTAATATTTTAATTAAATTATTTTAATATCAAAAACTAAAGTTTCATTAAATTTATTTGTTTTTTAAACTGTGTATTAACTGATTAATATGCTGTTATAATAAAAGAATTTTTAATGAAAAGCATAAATATAAATTTTTTTTCTCTTATACTGCCCAACAGTCCACATTTACTAACAGAAACCACAGTAAAAGTTAACAATCGAGTACCCCTCGATTATTTGGCGATTTTTATGACTGCAAGATGCGACTATCAACCGCTGCCGCAACACAAAGGCTAAATTAAGTATCAGGGTTACCAGAAATTAAACTTTATCACCAAATTTTCTTCCAAACCCGAAACCACTAAACACATATTTCAGTTTCGTTACGTGGGGAGCACCTGAGTTAGCACCTTATTCTTTCGCAAAGGAACATTAGATGCCATGAATGTTTATAATTCATAAAAGGCATCCTGGTATTTTATCTAACTATTATTATTTAGCATTCATAGAAATTATACTTGCAGAATATCGTCTTTCTGCTAGAGTCTCCATCACACAACCTTCTGATCGAGAAAGCTATGCTTTTCTTTAACCGATTAACAGGATTTATCCTATTAATTAAAGCAATAGCAAAATGAAAATTTACGTATTGGTTTCAGGTGAATTTAGCTTTTAAAAATATCATTTCTCTTTGACAGGTACAATGCATCATTATACACACATGATTTAAAATAAAGGTTTTATCTTCTCAACAACAAACCAAGTCGTCAACAAATAAATTCATATATATATATATATATATATATATATATATATATATATATATATATATATATATATATATATATATATATATATATATATATATATATATATATATATATATATATATATATATATATGTGTGTGTGTGTGTGTGTGTGTGTGCGTATATTTATATATAGTAGACAGCTATTGTATATCCACCTTGTAAGCTATCTTGCAGGAGGTTTTGCATAGACAATATGCACTATACATGAATCGTAAAGGAGGAAACCTTAAAAATTATCAACCGACCACTCTGACAGATTTGTATGCAGAAGGTTGAAGGGCAATATCAGATATCGTGGGATAACTGTGGGGGAATCGTACCGGCTATCTTTGATTCTGAAGAACCCTATCACGCCACTAGCCTACCATGAGCTTTGAAGTTAATATGAATTTATTAAAAATTTATTGCAAATTAAAAATACAATTACAGTAAATTATATGAGCAGATATACAATTTATAGCTTGCGAGTCGAAGCTTAAGCCCTGAAAAACTCCCAAGCCGTGCACACTGACGGCTGTGCACGCAAAAAGCATAAACGCAACGTATTTAAATGTGGCTGGTATCGAACCCAGAACCTTTCACTCCGAAGAGTGGTGTCCTGCCACTTGGCCACAAAATCTTAAACTCAATACGATCAACTTATATTTAATATTATTTACTATGTAAAATTATTATTCAGTTTATAAGCAAAATAATAATTTTACGTGATAAATTAATCGAAATAGGATGCATTATTTCGGGTTAAAATGACGACAGCAACTGCCTTTTTATTAAGAAAACTTGAATCAAAAAGAATCTTGAGTTAAAATTTAGGAAATCACTTTTAATAATTTCCGAGAAATTAGATTCATTGTAATTAATGAATCTCAAAGTGTCACACACACACACACACAGAGAGAGAGAGAGAGAGAATCATATTTTTTATAAAATCGGGGAAAAAAGTGGTATTACAAAGAATGAAACTATTATACGCGTAACCTTGTACCGTTATCAATAAATCTTTCATAAATATGAAAAACATTTTCAGAATTAATGTTAATATGTTGTGAAATTCATCCACAAATTCAGCTAATAATTTAGTGCTGAAACTATAAAATTATTATAGCGATGACAAATATAAATATATGTACTATATATATAAAATACACTACATAATATGTACTATATATATATATATGCATAAAATATAAATATATATACAAAATCTTTTTTGTTTACATTTCTCTTAATTGCTAATAAAATAGATTACATTAAATTCTTTATTTTTTTTAATTCAAAGAATTAAATTCATTTTTTTTGAAAAATTTCAGATTTATTTTGTGACAAAGGAATAATTTTTAAAACCTAAATAATATAATATTGAGTATAAACTTCTTAACTGTAAATTATTATTATATTCATAAATATCTTGATGGAAAATTTTCAATTGCTTTAATCTCTAATGCACGAAGATATTTTCTTAACTTTAACTGTATCCGTTCAATTTTATCTTATTGCGTCTTCGAGTTTTTTCGTGACTGAACATACAAATGGCTCTTTTTAATTTTTACGTTGCATGTTCCATTATTTCAGTCATTTTAAACTTTAAAATTATTTTGCTGATTATAATGCACGAGACGTATTTTCTATCCTTATCGCTGGAAATTCCAGATTTTTGATTATTTTTATAATTTTGCAATCTAAGAATTTTCTGGTTATATCCCTGTCCGTGAAATCGCATCATTTCTTCAAGGTAAAAATCAAGAAATTTAAAAATAAAAATAACGCAACATCCTGTAAAATTCATTATCCCTATATAAAGTAGGAACAAAATATTGTAGAATGGTTTCATTATTATTTAAATGATGTGATTATGTTATTAATGACATTAACTACCCTATTATTGTATAAAAATTTATCGTAAGTTCTATATTTATATTCACGCATTTTTTTTATCTTTTTATATAACCATGTGCAAATTTTATCAGAATTATCAAGAATTTTTAGTGGATTTTTACTGAGCCAAATAACAAACAACAAATCATCTGTTGAATTTATATATATATATATATATATATACATATATATATATATATATATATATATATATATATATATATATATATATATATATATATAGGGTGATTCTAAATAACGCCCATGTGTGTCGTTGCACAGTTGACACCGGGGAAGGAACGACTGGCGCACCCTCTCGAAGATTCCTAGTGCTGTATTAATTTCGGCGCAGGCAACAAAGATTTCAGCCACGAAATCTTCAGTTGAGTTCTCTGGTGTTTCATATATTAAAGATTTCATGTGCCCCAGAAGAAAAAAATCTAGTGGATTAAGGTCAGGTGAGCGAGGATGCCAAACCACAGATCCGCTATGTCCAATCCATCATGCGGGTTATGTGACATTCAAAAAAATTGCAGATCGCGATGGAAAAATGTGCGGAAGCTCTATCGTGCATAAACCACATGTCTCTCCGTATGAGGAGTGGAACAGCCTGTAATAAACTGAGAAGCACCTGTTCCAAGAAGATGTCGATTTGATGCGCCGGTCAAACGGTCTGGCATGATGCCTACCAGGGAATCCCCAAGGATATATGCCGAGGATGTTCACGGAAAGTTTCTGCTGTTGTCTACGAGGGGATGTACAGTGGGCATTGTTGTCACACCAAACGTGTTGATTGCGTTTTTAAAGCGACAACGTCAACTCTGAGTGGCTCTTTCCGATAACCAATAAAAGCAAAATGTTGCTTTTATCTGTGGAAATTTGTATACCGTAAATTCGTGACAGATTCTTGTGATGCGTTTCTACTTTCTTCTTTTCTGCCTCTCAGTGTGGAATGCGACCATGTGTTCCTGTATAATTATCGCTTGTCTGGATGGGTACTATCATCCCTTTTAATTGGTAAAAAAATTTTAGAACTACTCTGTATATATATATATACTCAACGTAAGGTATCTTAAAATCCATCTGATGATATTTCGTAAGGACTATTCATTCATCGTATTCATAGGTGAAAAAAAAAAAAGAAACGTGGTAAGCTTCAAGAGTAATCAAGCGTGCATGCATAAAGCAGAAAGAGACATGTCTTCTTTTCGTAATAGTACATTTTACTGGAATTAAAACCAGTACCTCCAGTCCAAGCACTGCGTTCCTATCGAGTGAATGCATGTGCAATTTACACGACACCACACTGTGGAAAATTTAACAGCATTAAAGTGTTTGTAAGTTTCTTTTCAACAACCTTCTGTAATGTTTTTAGAATGACGTTTTTAAGCAATTAGCTCCACAGACGTGAGGAAACTCGGAAAATTATCAAGCTCTTACCAAGATAGATATGCAACATCCATCGTTTACATTCAACAAAGACAGGAATTCAATTCGATTCCTTCCATGTCAAAGACAACAGACAAGGCCATAAAAATCATTTTATTGAACATTTATAGACGTCTTTATACCACAATTGAGCCCTTATATCTGAGAAATTGGGAAACTTAAGTTACCACATTGAATAGCTTTAAGAGTTGAGGGAAATCAGTCTAGTTCTAAACAGTAACGAAAATACAAAGCTCCTTATATTAGGGTTTGTGCAGTTATATTTATTATGGAAAGATGTTAGTTTTTCGGTTTCGGTTAGAGAGGTTTCCTCCAATTAAAATATTCATCTTAAGAGAGTAATTTCTAGTTCTCAATGCGTGAGAATGCATATAAAAATACTGAAAAATGATTGATATTTGCAATAATTCCAAAATTATTTAAACTCATTGAGACGATAGGAGAAATTGCCAATGCAAATTAAGTGCAGTGTGTAGCACTTGAAAAGAAGGAATAAAAACAAGACATCCCAAATTATATCAAAATAAATATTGGAATCGTTGAAAAAAAATAACATTTTCGGTGTTATTTAAATATGAATTCAAGCATTTGTAGTGTGAAGTTCCGTAGGAGATCACTAACCAGTGCCAAAAATTATTCGAAATGGCTTTAGAAATCTAACATGATAAGCATATTTAGAAGAAGCGAAAGACATTTCTATATACAAAAACTGAGCTGCAATTGGCGCTTGAATTGTTAAAACAATAGTCGGCATCACTACAAATTGCTAATTAATATTTAATGGAGTTTAATGGGACAAGAATATATATAAACCGATGTGATTTATTATTAAAAAAAACTTTCTTCATATATAACAACTATATCTATGGCCCATATCTGTTCTCTTGACCAAAGGTCTTGGAGTGCAAACATATGTCTTGGTTAGTTTTCCAGCCTAACGCGAAATCCTTAGTGTTTAGTTCCCAAGCATGCTTGGTACTCAGTTTGTCTACCCACAGAAGGAATGAAAGTCTATGTCAACCTTATTCAACCCGAGGGTCCAATGCCGTACTTGCTGCTTGATAGCGCAAAGCTCTACCACTAAGCCACGGGGCTTTGACCGTATGTATAGAAATTAAAAATAGTATGGAAAACTTTAAATATGATTTACAATATACTATGGTGCAACTTTTGTTTTCAGTAACTTATAAAAGTTACAATTTGTCATCAAAGAATTACAAATGTTAAAAAACTAATGTTACTATTAAGAACTTAAAATTATGTAAAATTTTTGATTATATTTTTAAATATCTATTTTTGTCTCATCATTTATGAGACTAAACATGAAAGTATAAGAAAACAATTAAGATTTTTAGATGAGCATTTTAACGTCACATATTTTTCCAATAACACTTATTTTCCACAGTTGTTCGAAAAAACGTTCATTTAAAAATGTTAAAAAATGAATTCTTTAACAAAACGAATGGAACATAAAATATACTAACTGGTTTTCTCAATGTAACAAGATGTTTTTTGGAAATAACTTCATGTCTCGACATGCTTCCAGACGTTATGTCTGGCAAAATAAAATAAAAAATCTCAATGTCAAGTACTTTGACATTTATACTAGCTGCTTACAGTCTTAACAATGTGATTCTTATTCTATCATCACATTTCCTTATACGTTAATTTTGTTTCCCCTTACAAGAACAGCCATTTTTAAGTTTATATTTTTGAGTATTTGCTAGATTTTCCTTCTTTAGATTTATTTCAAATACATTGTTAGCTTTTTCACACACTTATCGTTGAAATTGCATCATTTTATAAAAAAAAAAAAAAAACGTCCATTGGGAATATGATTTTGTGAAATATAAGTGGAATAATTTGAAAAGTATAAAATATTGGTATTGATTAATTTAATGTTGGTTGATGACTTTGAAACTTTAAGCAGCAATGATAGCATTTAATGCAATAGTGACCTCTCTTTCTTGATTTGTTCATTAATGACTCAGTATTTCAGCCCACCTCTGAATTCGACGATGGGGAGATCTTCTACCTCGAATGGAAGTTGTAAAGTACTTAGGAAAATGGTGTCACACTAATCTTCGAGGCAAGCGATAAGTAAACAATAATTTTATGACTTTCTGTGACTACGGGTATATTATGCATCTAAAAGACTTTCTTAAAATTATGTATAGTTTATTTGGTAAAATATCGGAAAAAATAGAGTACGAATATATTTTTATTTAGCAATATTTTACATATATATAATAAAAACAAGAGCATATAATGAAACATGTTTATGTAATTCAAACTATTATAAAACGTAATATTAATTAATTCGGTGATTTTACTTCAGTTATTCAGTTAACACACACACACACATATATTAAATTTAAGATAAGTTAAACTAATAAGAGATCGTTGATAATTTAATACAATTCTAAATTTATGAATATTTTTCTTATTTTACCCTTACATTGAAGTCCTAAAACACAGATGTCAGTGAATGTCCTAAGACATTTCTTATACATTTAACAACCCCGTAGCCCTGTAACCCCTGTAAAAATCCCCTTCAGTAAGAAACAACACACAGGTGTCCATTTAGGGTCACACCTATGTTACAGATGGACAATTTGACTTAGTTTCAATTTTCTTTAACAAATGCTATATATATATATATATATATATATATATATATATATATATATATATATATATATATATATATATATATATATATATATTTTGTCAAATGTCTATGAATTAATACATATTTACATGCTGTAATTTTTGTAAAAAATTACAATATTTTTTATTGCATTAATTTTTTTTTCATTTTTTTAAAAAATTTTTTTATTTTTCTAAAAAAGTAAAAAAATTAATTTTGATTTTTTAAAATTAATTTTTATTTAAAATTTTTTTAAAAAATTAATTTTTGCAAAAAATTACATGTGTATTCTATTTATTTATATAATATTTATAATGCTATCAAACTCCATTATGTATTTTATGTATTAATAATTTTGTATTAAAAAATTCTATTTATGTAGTTTTTAAGAAAAATTTTAAAGTTTTAATTTTGAGAAAAATTATACATGTAATTTTTGTATATTCTACAATTAATTATATTCTAATCTACAATTAATTAATTATGTTAATTATATTCTACAATTTCTTTTATTGTTTTTCGTAATTATTTTATGCAAATTTTTATGTGAATATTTCTTAAAAATTGCGATTTGTTAAATGCAATTTTTGTGAAAAATTATATAAAAAAATTTTTGTTTTAAAATTATCTTAATACAATACTAAGCAAATATCAAATTGTGTATTAATTGTTTTTTTTTAAAAGTAAAACTTATAGTACACGTTTACACTAAAGTAATATATATAACATGCCATGATTCTTTCTTTTTTTAATTCTTATAGTCAATCAAACATTTTTTTATTAAAACAAAATGTCTACTTTCTGAAGATATTGTTGAAATAAATGGAAACACCTACCTTTTTTCACTTTAAAAAGTGATACCATACCTTTTATTTTACAAAACGATTTCAATGCATCTATCTATTATCTACTTTATGGTACAGAATATAGTTTGAAGAAAATTTAATTATAATTTGAGAAGTTAAATATTTGAAGTTGAAAAACTAAAATAACCCATTGGTGACCTAGAAGTCGGACAGCCATAAGACAAATCCCAGGTTAGTGTAAAGTGTCACGTATGGGGGATGGCCAGATTAAAGCAGCAGTTTCAGACATGCAGTGGGATCATTAGGAAGACTGGACAAGTCTCTCATGGGTGGTACTACTTCTGGAGGATCAGCACGTGGTTTGCAGTGCAAGCCGATTTAAAGAAATGACTTCTGAATTTCTCAAAAGACCTCATTCTTTCAAGTTCTCGCTGCTTTCTGTTGGGAGCAATGGTATCTAGAAGAATAGAATAAAAACGTCTATTGGAGACCCATATCTACATCTTGTATATTTTAAGCTAACAGACCTCCTAGTAGAATGGGTGGAATGTGTTCATCTTAGGCTAGTTTCGTTCATTCATCCTAGTTTCGAAGGATAATTTGATCATTTTATAGTCGTGAACACTATAACTGAAAATACCAATACTGGTGCTATGTCTTCTTTAGCGACGTGTATATATATATATATATATATATATATATATATATATATATATATATATATATATATATATATATATATATATATATATATATATATATATATAGATAGATAGATAGATAGATAGATAGATAGATATACGTATTACGTGGTTACCTCCTAGTCTTGATGAATTTAAGGATTATTGAATAGGCAGATTTTCAAGGAATAACTTTTATGTGTACATGAACATTTCGTAGTGTGACGACCAAACATAACATTGGTAGCACGTTTGTTCGATAGGAGAGCTCACCCAAAAAAGCCTTGAGAGAACTTAACCCTTTCAGAAGGGTACAGAATACTGACCACTTATTCCTTAAGAATAGTGGCGCGAGATGACGTCATCGATCAGTTCGATATTCCTTAACCATATTTGGTAATGTACATTTTGAAACTCCACAACAGGGGTGGGGTAGTTCTTACATTTGTTGAAACGGGCAATATATACAACAAAAAGGTAAATTTATATATATATATATATATATATATATATATATATATATATATATATATATATATATATATATATATATATATATATAAGAAAGTTATTGACAAATTGCTTATCTATTATTTCACTTTTTTAACTATATTATTATTATTGGGATTGAAATTTTGTAATAAATCGGTAAATTTGTAATAATTAGAAATTTTAGGAATCTTAGTAGAATAAGTTTTTCATAATGAATGTACATTGGAAAGAAGTTACAAAGAATGGAATATAATGAAAGAGTTTGCTGATTATTACGGAATTCTCAAGCCTGTTATCATTCTCAGTATTAAAATAAGGGGTTAACCACAAATTTTAAATTACATCACATAAATTACATTTGATTAAAAAATATGGAAGCACTTTTTTCGGTTCAAAATTAATATTATTTATGAAATCTATGGATAATGTTTTAATACTTTCAAAATATTTAAAGTTGAATTAATTATGCATTACATGTAACTCTTATCGCTTATCTGATTACGAGAGAAGAAATTTAATTATTCAATAAAAATGTTTTTAATTTTATTTTTCTTCATAGTTATAAAAAGACTCAGAAAATTCGGAGAACTCGTTAAATTTTGAATGAATTTGAGGTTCGGATATACAGAAATTAACGATTAAACTCCAAACTAGCAAAATTTCATATTAAAACTAATAAATATGCTAATTAATAAGCAAATATTAATTTACAGTTCTATATTCACAAAATCAAAATTTCAACATCAAAAATATTCTCAAAGGATTACTGGATACGCAAATTGGGCATTAAACATACAAAATTGAAAATCCATACTCAAAAATTTCTTAAGAAATCATTAGATAAATTGAATATAATTTCGCAGAAAAATATCAGGATCTGCATCAAGCAGTTCATATAGAAGAAAGAGTTCTTGACATTTAGATGGCAAAGGTTGAGCGCTCAGTTTTCAACCCGACGCTTAAATGGAAGAAAAACTTTTAATGATGTCAACCGTTTCCAGGTGTTGGTTCTTGACGCAATGTTCCAGATTGCACGAAAAGAGTTATTTTTGTGTTACCTGAAGCCGAGAACACGCGATAAGAAAAGGAAGCGATGAATCAAAATTTCGAAATGAGACCACCCCATTCGGGAGAGACCAATTATTTTACTTGGAAACTGCGTCCCTCCTTACATTTCTATGATTTGTCCTCCTAAATGCGAGACAGATTTTTGCGAAACTATTTTTTATACTCCTCATTATAAGTTTCAAATTCAACGAAAACTGTAGTTGATAAGGGTTCTAATTATTCCTCAAGCCTAGAAGGTCATCTAAAGGTCAATAAATTTTAACAAATTATAGCTTTATCTGAATCGATTTCATAATCGAATAGTTAATTAAAATATGAAATAAGTTATAAAATCACCACATATTAATATATTTTAATAATCAACTAAAGTACATAATTATAATTATATTCTATATATATATATAATAATAATTCTTGTATATTTTTATAATATATTAATATAAGAATAATTTATTTTTATAATTAATAATAATGCCGATCTAACTTTTCTAGTGGTCAGCGTGACTGACTGCAGATAAGGAGGTCCTGGGTTCGAATCTCGGTTCGGGCATGGATGTACATTCTCTCTCTATCTATCCTGTCTTTGTCCTTTCTTTGTATGAATGAGGTGTGAATGGTTGCCTACCCTATAAATGGGTACCTATGGCATGTATGTACTGAGGAAGTCGGACTCCACACCAAAATAGGGTTCAGTTGAAAAAGTGGAGCAGCGCACTCCATATTGCCAGTCTGGCTGGCACACGACAATGAATAAATGAATTAATAATAATTATTAGCTAGAAATGGAGGATCCCTCATGTTCGCTAATGATGGCTGGAGTATGTTAAATATGTCGTGGTCGCAATGTCTTCCATGCGAAGTGATACTTTTGAGAGTGGCAGGCTAAGTCCTCTGCTTGGTCCCTGATTCTAAATTACGAAAACATATTTTTGGGGATCATTGATACCACATTCGCTAGATGTTCCACCATATAAGTTACCATCCCTTTTTTCCCTTGTAATGCTGAAATGTGGAAATCCTACAGCAGCCGGGTATTAAAAAATAAAAATATATAAGTTAAAATCAAGTACAAATTATGATATAATACCCAATATTGTAAACTGAATCAGCAACTGAACAGTTAGCACTCATGCATTCAATTCAACAGCTCATGAGATCAACTCTCACCTCGAGTGTAGTTTTTGTAGTGTTCTGGAATCCACACACACAGTCAAGCCCCCAAATGTTGAAAAATTAATCGCAAAGCGGCAAATAACAAATCAATTTTTTATTGCTATTAATAACTTATCTCTCAAATTAAATCAGAACTTTCTAAGAAATATATCGAGGATTATCAAAGCCACGATGTATCCTTTTGCTAATCAAAGTATCTAAGGGAAAAGGCATAAATAGTTTCCGTAAATAATTTCGATTTTTAAAAATATTTTTAAATTTTTTAATGATATTTACTTAGTTCGTGACACCTTTTTGTATCGTGAAATGATGATTCTCGTATCAACTGAAAACAAATAGAGGGAAGTGTGGTAAGTTTGAAATTATCTTCAGTTGAGAAGTTATGAAATACTAAAACCCTATCTATCATCACTAAAATTTTAAAAAAACACCTGTAGCATGACAGCCTGTATGTAGGTCAAGACCTACAGTACTTATATCTATTTTCCTAATCGTGGACTCTGTGTTGCGAAATATATATTCCAGTTAGGTGGTTAGCCTATCGTGAAACTCCTAGTGTTTAGTGGTCAGTGGTTCTAAATCTGACATTCAGTTTACAACCCACTCAAGGGATCAGATGATAAGCCAATCTTGCCCAACCCGAGGATTAAGGCGAAAAGAGCTACCACTAAGCCACTGTCTTCATCATTCGGATTTCAATGCATTTAATATTCGGATCGAGAAAATCTTAAGAGCATACGTTGAAATGAAAAAAAAAAACATCTATTTCAAAAATCGAAAAAATATTAAATAACAATAAAAAATAATACTATATGAATGAGGACAAAAGGCAGTATCTTATGTGGTGCATATTATTCTTTACTTCGAGATGTTGCTCATGGGTAGCAATTTTATAAAAGAAGACACCCACCTTCCATTCCTGAAGAGAGAAAAGTTCCGGAACCGTTACAAAAAATGCTACCTTTCACATTAAAGTTACCAGTGAGAAGTAATCAGGATTTAAATCAATTAAAATCTATGCCATAAAAATTTTAAAACGAAATATAGCTTATGTTATAGGTTGTCCTTAGACCAACATTCTGATACAAGTTACATAAAATTTCATGCAGCCTTTGCCAGTTCCTCTCTGGGCGCAATTTTGGTAGAGAAAAAGAAAATTCAGATTTAATGAACAGAAATATAACGACACAATTTTAAAAAATTTGAGTGATTTTTGACACTCATTAAGTATCAGATTTGCCGAAGTCATTCACATCCGTAACTAAATTTTTATTGCACTTAATTGAAAAAATATTCCATTGCAAATATTTTCGATAATTTTTAAGGATTAATTTCTTTTATCTTTTAAGAATGGCTGAGTTATAAGAAATAAAGTAATGGCATTTCACTCCGTTCGAGTGGAATTTCTCTCAATGTTTTTAAGGACGCACGAATCTGGAAAATAAACATCTTTAGCTTTGGGTTAAATACTTCCTTCTACAGTAACTCCATGCATTTGTGCTTGTTTTGGGTTACTCTTCAAGAAAAATGCTTCTAGATTCAGTTCCGACCTCTAGGATGGATGAATATATCGAACAAAAATTCATTTTAATCGTAGGTTGTGTGTACAAAATTTGACTATACAGTGGCCAGTGAGAAAATCTTGTGATTCAATTGCTATGAATATTATTTACAAAAGAAAAGACTGAAGTTTATATAGTCACATCATATATAGAAAGAATATGGTATAATTTATTCTGCCAAACACGTATGTAAAAACACTCGATTTAGAATAGTAAATATGATAAATAGATGTATCTCATTCTACATATAAATTTAAATGTGGAAAAGTTTAGAAAATATGCTATTCAAAATTCTGATTTGGGATATTATTTAAAGTAACTGTATCATCTCACCAAATTCCGTGCATTAGCAAGAACTGAATCTTTTAGATATATATGTTCTAAAATATTAATTTTATATTTCGAAAAAATAATTGTTTTAACCGTTGTGAATTTATTAATGTACACTATTATTCTCAGAAACGTCTTCCTGAGGAATTAATAAATAATTACATCTTTTCCTTTTTAAAATAGAACACATTATAGAAATTAATTACTTTAAAACTATTTCTTATCAAATTGATACATTTTGATGAACTTTTTTTAACTTATAGAAAAAAAGAGGAAATCCCATTTTTTTTATTTTTTGTCATTTTTTCAATAACATATCATTTTTATTTTCTGTAATCACCCATTTCAGTTTGCCGTATTTTCGAAGTCATGAAGTCATCCCACAACAATAAGATCGTCAATCAGTTTTTATGATCAATGACATTTCTTCTTTATCGTTGGCGCTCGTAAATCAAGAGGAAACGTTTTTCCAAACCATAAGTTTCGACGAATAAAACTCAGACAGTTGCTATGCAAATGAAGCCGTAAAAATAAAATAAAAAAACTAAGAAAATGTGTGCTTTTGTCTACTCTTGAAGCCAGCGGATGTTGTGTGAATCAGTCGATTGCGTCACTTAAGCTATTCGCAGACGATAAGCAGCAAAAGTCGTTTTCACTGTACGCTGATCAAGCATACCAGAAAACCAGTTTCACAGATACTGTCTTGTTACAATTGTTTTTTCCATCGGAATTAAGTTAGCGTATTAACCAACTTTATATATAATGCTGTAATAGTTAACGAAAGTAAATAATTCCAAAATTGTATTTAGAGATTTAAATCATTATTTTTCAAAGTGTAAATTTTTATTAAAAATGAGACTCATTTTTATCCGAGGGTTCAAACCAAGGTTAAAAAACGACTTTATTTTTCCAAATTTAAATTTATAATAAAACTTTTGAATAATTAACAATCCAAATATTACATATCTTTATTTCAATAAAAAAGATTCAATATTACTTTTAAAACAACATATCACCTATTAACTTATAATTTTATTAAATAGTATATTTAATTTAATTTAAATTAAAATTTAATGAAATAAAATTTTTTATTAAAATTATATTTCCAAATAAAATGAAAAACTTTATTTATAGCATATCATTTTATCAATTTCATAAGATTTCAATATAAATCAAAATATACTGTTCATATTTGTGTATGCATTATTTGTATGAAAATATAAATTAAACAAACTATATATAGCATTTATTTAAATAATAAATTGCAATTTATTCATATAAATACAAATTTTATTAAATAAAATATATGACAATCATAACTAACAATTTAAATATATGTATCAATCAATATACTATGAATTTGTGAATAGAAAACATTAAAAATTCATTAAAAGTTATTAATTTCAATAAATATAAATATTATATTAGTTTATAATTAATTTATTATTTTAAATTAATATATTAATATAAAAAATATTAATATTAATCTTAAATTATTTATTTTTACGAATACAAAATGTGTATTAAAAAATTTCATGCAATAAAATTTTCAATCTTTTTCACCGTTCACTGACCAAGCGCATCAGAAAACCAGTTTCACAAGTTATTATGTATCTAAAACCGCTAATTCTACGTAAAATTGGAGATGGCTTAACTTTTTTAGTATTTAAGATGATAATCTAACTAAACTTAGTTCAGTATTGAAGACGAATACGTGTTAAAAAAAGATTTAACTTGTGAATTTTCCAAGCTTAGAGCATTAGCTAAAGCGGATTTAATTTTAAATCTATGGATTTACGCCAAAATTTAAGTCTTGTACTCTGTTGAAATCTTTGAAATTTTTTATTTTATTTTTGATTAGAAATTTCAGCATCTTGTTTTTATTGTAAATTGATTTTATTACATACAGTTTGTTATTAATTTTAACTTATAAAATTAATTTTTGAATTATTATAATGGTTGTTGAATTAAGAAATTTTCAAATTACACAAATAACATTTCAAACAAATATTTTTATGAAACTAAAGAAGCTATTTATATTACAAAAACGTGATTTTCTAATCAAGATATAAAATAAATAAATATTAATATTTACTCGAATAATTTTATTAGTTTACACGTATTAATAGTTTATTTACTAAGTGAAATTAAATTAATTATATTTGTTAACTGATTAATTAAATTTTGTGAATAATAAAAATCAGAAATTCCTTAAAATTATTTATTAAAATTCCTTAAAAAAATTCCTTATAATAATTCCAATAAAAAAAAATAAACAGCAATTTAAAATGTAAAATTCATACAAAGAAATTTAATGTAAGTTTTTTAGCTTGAATCTTTTAATTTACTACGTATAAATTTTGAAAGTGTTAATGCACTTTTAATTTTTAAAAACAGTTTTAAATTATGCTTCATCAAATATATAAATAGGATGACATTTTTATATTATACTGAGCATAAATATAGATGCTATAGTAATAAGTAGTGTCCAAATAAGATATCATTAAATTTTTCATACTAAAATCAACGTTAAAATTAATCCTAAATGCACTTTATATAGAAATTATAAATTAGATTTTAGAAAGAGATGATTGAGAGAATACATCTACTTATCTAAAATTATATTAATTTATTTCTATAAAATTATTATTGGGTCTATAATGAAATTTTTGATTAATATCTAAAGGATCAGAGAAGACGTCAGCATATTAATTAATTTTTCCAA
Organism: Latrodectus hesperus; assembly: GCA_037975125.1. Taxonomy (NCBI): domain Eukaryota; kingdom Metazoa; phylum Arthropoda; class Arachnida; order Araneae; family Theridiidae; genus Latrodectus; species Latrodectus hesperus. The sequence goes on from CM075861.1 coordinate 57,569,832, forward strand.
AATGTATAAATTATATTTTCAATAAAAATTCATGAGTTAAAATTTATTCATCTATTTTTTTATTCACATCGCGCTAAAATGGTAAAATCTTAGCATTTTAATATTTTTATGTATTTTATAAAATATTTTTAATATACATTAGAGAGAGCACAAAAATATTCGTGATTATAAAATTAGCTTTTTCTTTTGAGAATTATTGCTTTATGATGTTTCCGAATCATTAGGAATATTTACATCTATGCTTGGGATCGAACCCACAAACTATTGATCCATGCTCTGTTTATTCCTAATCCTTCAGGAATCAGTGGTAAAAATTTGACACACAAATTGTTGAACATAAATCTTATTATTTTGGTAATAGTTTGGTTGATTACTCACTACATTTTTAACAAATAATATATGCAAATAATAAATTTTTAACAACTAATTTAACAAATAATATTTATATAACAAATAATATTAAATAATATTTATATATATTTAATATATTTTTTGAATTTCGTCAAACAAACAATATTAAGCTATATCCCTCACAGACATTATTTGTAATACCATAAGAATAATTTTGCATGAAAATAATGTGAGTTTCTACTTGAAAACTAAGCGGTCATTAAATCTCATAAGCAATTTTTATTTTAATAGAGATCATAATAACGTTTGCCCTCTATTTCCTTAAATAATTTGATATCATATTTATACACTGATTCCATAAAATTCATAAATTTTAAAGATATTAATATTGCCTTAGTTTCTAATATATTTTTATGACTCAGATATTCATCTAATTTTCAGTTTAAAAGTTTAAATTTTCAAGATGTGTAACCCTATGATAGTGTTCCAAAAAATTACTTTAAATTAAAAAAAATGCTCTTCAAGTAACGTTTTGCTGTTAATTTAGTAATTGCCTGTATATTACTGATAAAAACATCCGTTGTCTATATTATTAAGAAATGTATTTAATGTATTGTGTTTACGAGTTTAACGCGTTCGTGTATTTTATATTTTTATTATAAAAGCATTTTCTTGTGATTTATATTATTTAAAAATATTTCATTAATTGCTTTTTTTATTGTAAAATTTATTAACTATAAATACAATCAATAAAAATGTTCTATCGATAGTATATTCCTAGTTGATGACTTAATTCAAAATAATTATATTTTTTTTATGAATTTTAGATACAGTTACAGCTAACTTTTACGAAAATAACAAATTATCCTAATCTGAATGACGATGATACTTCCGCAATTTTAAACGAGTGATATTAAAAATTATTTAAAGTGGAGATCTTGCCAAGAAATGAGAATAAAAAAACATTCCTTTAATGGGGATTTTTCTTTCTTTTTTCCTCGCGGATAAATCCCGCATTTCCGCGAATTCAGTCTAAATAATATCACCCTTTTTCTCCCAGCCATAAACTGGCATTTCGCCTCTCAATCCAGAAATGGAGGTCGATGCCCAACCCCCAGATGCGGCTGCAACCACTCCGAACCGGTTCTTGCTGGATTTTTCTCTGTTCTCTTCTCGCTGGCGCAGTGGCGGTAAAGCGCGGAACATCCGATTGATTCAGTAGGAAATATTCAGCAGAAAAATGACATATTTAAAGAAAAATAGAATTTTTTACGGGAAACAGAAGGGCATTTTTATGAGCATTTCTTTTCAAGAAATCTACATTCCTTTATTTCTTTTCTTCTTTTTTATATAAATATCATGATTTTTTTTACCTAATGTGAGATAAAAATGGCAGCAAAACATTGTTTTTTTTAAAAATAATTATTAACTTAAAATAAATGTATTATATTTGAAAAAAGTATTCTTAAAATCATAATTTTCGGTCATATGAATCATAAAAAAGGTAAAAAATTCGAAGTTAAATTTCTAGTAAAAACAGGAATCGAATTCGAATGAATTTAAAACTTTAATAATGAAAAAATATCCATTTAAACTTATTTAAATTATAAATACATAAATAGCTTATTATTTTTTAACTGAGGCTTTTTTAATTACTTTGATTAACTAATTTAACTCAAAATGACGAAAATAGGTTTTTTTGTAAAAATTTTTTAAGTTATGGAAACTAATTCTCTTCTAGAATAAAATCAAGTTGTTTTCATAGATTCAATTAAATGTTCACAACAAAAAATTTAATATAAATCATCACTCTTTAATAGATTTTAGGTCAAATGACGTTAACGAAATGTTTCCAAAGAAATAAATATAAATAATCAAACTGATCATCTTAAACGCTTAAAATTTATTGCTGAAAAAATCATAATGAACGAAAAAATTGTTGTAGCAACTGTATATTGAATTGCAAATTGAAAAGCTAATAATTTTCAAAGTTTTAGTATCCAATTTTGGAATTGTTTTGATAATAAATTTAAGAAATTTATTTTAAAAACTGCAAGCAATACAGAAGCATTTTTATCCGAATGAGGTAGTTGAAATTTTTGAATAAAGTAAACAAAAGACTACATCATAAAGGCTAAAAAATATGTCTTTGCTTAAAGGTCGTAATTGCTCTTAAAAACATTTGTTACAGTTTAAGTTGTGGAAAGAAATCATTGATTGGTAAAATAAAAATTGTTATATATTTTCAAAGATTATCGTAACAATTTTTGAACAATTCTGAGTGTTCTAATAATAAAATTAAATAATATGCATCTAAAATTCCATTTTCATCCAGTTGGATTAAATGAATTTTAAAATCAAAATAATGAATTCCAAAGGCAAATATTTGAGTATAATGGAAAATTACATTCGTATATTTTTTAGAAACTATAACTACGCAATAATTGTTTTAAATATTCTTAAGAACAATAAATATTCAATAAAGAAAACAGGAAATGTAATGTTCTTATATGCCCTAGCTATAATTTTTAAACATAAAATTTCAAATCTTTTTATATTTTAGTTTTGATAAAGGGAAATTAAGGACTAATTTCACAACTAAATAAAATCAATAAATATAATAAAAATAATTCCATTTTGATGAATATATTAGAAGATTTTACTGCATGTTAAAATTGAAAAATTAAATACATTTCTCTGTAAAATCATGTATTGACCATATATTATGTTAAAACAAAATATTATTTGCTAATTGCTCATATAACAACAAATTATTTCTTAATTAAAGATTTTACTTGCAATAAATTTTGTCATTTAATCTTTTATTCTGTGATTAATATACATTTTATAATAAATTCGGAGAAAGATACTGAATCCTGATGACAACGGACATTATGGAAATATTGTAAATATTGCTTTGATAATTTTTGAACATTTATTATAATTTTATAAACATTAATATGCATAGCAAAAGTATTAACATTTATGAATATTTAAAAATATTAAAATATTTAAAGTAATTTAATGTTTAATATGTATTTATATATTTAAGGTATTTTAAATGTTAATACTTTTATTACAATTATTTTTTAAACTAAATTTAGTACATTATTTGTAGTGATTACAAAGTAATATTTTTTACCTGTATGAACATTTTGTTTATATTATATTCAAAAATTGATTGTTTTTATAAATTTGAGTCTTTCAGATAAATAGTTGTTTGAAGCCATTCTATATACAGAGGGTATTAACACCTTTTTAGAAAGTTTTGGGGCCGTTTAATTAATATTTAAAATGTATAGACTATTTTTTTAAATGTTCTATCTGATAGCTTTTTTTCTGGACCATAAGTCTGCATCGTGATTTCCATGATATAAGAACTTTTCGTAAAATTTCCAGGGGTATTGCTTTCTATTCCTCTTCCACTACTTTCCAGAGTCCATCCATCGTGGTGGGTTTCCGTTTAGAAAGAGCTCTTTTTAACAGACCAAAGGCAATAAATTTTTAACAGATCAATAGTCCATGGGTGAAATGTCAGGGGACTTCACAGGAATGTGTTGAAAAGGTATATATGCCATACCTGTATTAGTCTTCATTTTTTCAAGGAATGCAGTGGTAGTTTTCGAAGAATGACTTGTAGCTTTGTCTTGTTGATGTTTCACTCTTTGAAAGTCTTTGGGATAAAGAAGTGGAATTTCTTCTGTAAATATTGGACATAAAACCTTCTCCTGATAGTATAATGAGTTGATCTTAAGATTTTTTTCTACTCTTTTTATTTTTAATTTCCCATTGTAGGAGAAACCTGCGACTATCATAAACCCCTTACTGAAACTTTCTTTACATTGACGGAAACAGGTTTGTAAATTTTTTTCTCCTCGTTTCCTACAGTGAATAGACCTTTTTTTTTGTTGCAGTCATTTAGGTAAACCCATGCTTCATCAAGGGTCACAATGTATTTCCATTTTTCTCCTGCTAAATGGTTTTCATACAGGATTCTACAAAATGTTTTGCGTTGAGCCACATGTCTCGGCAAAAGCTGGTGAACATGATGTTTTTTAGCTTTTTTAAGTTGTAAATATTGATTTATTATTTTATTTATTGTTGATACAGAAGCATCTAAAGACTTTGCAATTGATTTCTGTGCTGATGGATTTTCTCTTGTTACCAGCGATTTCACTTCAGGAACATTTGAAACAGTGCGTACTTTTTTCGGATATACGTTTGGAGTCTTCTTTCCATGTAGGAATAATGATTGACGGTTTTTACCTGTCCGATTAATAATGTTGCTTATTTTGCACTTAGAAATTTTAATACCATGCATTTCACAATGTTTTTGAATCCTGGAATAAGAATATTTCTCTTCGGAAAGCTCAAAAACATATCCCTCAATTCACAGCTTGTTTACATGCGACATTTTGAAAGAAGAATAAATTTAAAAGTGGCAGACGATATTTCTCATTTCAAATAATAAGCTGTTGCCAAAAAATTTTATTTCAAAGCATTTACTTTTTTAAAATTCGCAATCGAAATCGTTCTAACAATGTGCTAATACCCTCTGTTTTACAAGAATAATTTTTATGTACATATCAGTTTTGATTTAAAAATTTTGCAAAGGCAAACAGTTAAAATGATTTCAATATATATAATTAAAATATTTTAAAAAACTAATGATACTATTTAGATGTATTGAAAATTAAATTATTTTGAATCACATAGATATAGAAGAATGTATATACAGGTGGTCATCAAAGTAATGGAAACACCCTAGATTTTGAAGGAATCCTTTATTAATATAACGCCTTTGACATGGAATACAGCTTGGATTCGCCTGGGAATCGAATCATACAAATTCTGAATAATGTTTAGAGAAATATTGTAACATTCTTCATGAAAATATTGTGAAAGTTCCGTAAGAGATGACGGTGGAGGATATCGATTCAGGATTGAAAGCTCTAAAATAGATCACAACGGTTCGATTATATTGAGGTCTGGGGACTGTGGTGGCCAAGGTAGATATTCCACTTCATCCTCATGTTCATCAAACTATGATTGGACAACTCTGGTTGCATGAATGGGGGAATTATAATCTTGTAAAATTTCATCTCCTGCAAGAAACAAAGTTTGCATCATAGAATGGACCTGGTCAGCTAAAACTTCTCTATACGTCTCCCCAGTCATCCTTCCTTTCAGGGTTACGATTGGACCATCAGAAAACTATGACACGGCTGCCCATACCATGACCGATCCACCTCCATGCTTGACATTTGGAAGGAGGCAATCAGGATCATAATCTTGTGCAGGTGTTCTTCAGACATGTACCCGTCCTGTTGTGGGGAAAAGTGTGAAACATGATTTGTCTAACCATAGCAGTCTTCCTCTTATCCGTCGACCCGATTTTGTGGTTGTGGCACCACTCCACACGACGTTTGGCATTAGCATCTGTAACAGGTAGCTTGGGTATTGCTGCTCGGCCGCAGATGTTCTCTTTATGAAGGTATCTCCTATCTGTAATTATTGACACTGGAGAATCCAGATGCTGATTGAGCTCTGCGGTCACTTTGGCTGCAGTTGTTTTCTTTTTAGACATTACAATCCGCTTTAATACCCGTCGGTCTCTTTCACTCAGCTTCTCCTTCCGTCCACTATTTTGCTTTCCTGAGCTTGTCTTTCCACGCTGTGTGTATGCTGTCATGACTTTAGACACCGTAACTCTAGAAACGCCTAAAAGCTGGGATGTTTCGGTCACTGTTGCTCCAGCTAGTCAGGCTCCTACAATTTGGCCTCTCTGAAAATCTGTGAGGTCAGATATTTTATGAGTATATGTCGTTGTGTGAATCTTTAGACATTTTTATGCAGTGGACGAAGCACAGCAAAATCAGTAGCAGACACCACGGTGTTAGATACTCGCGCATCATTATTAACCCATGACACGGAAGGTTCCCCTGAAGGTTAAATAATCTCGATGGCAAGCAATGGTTCGATTAACGACAGAATACAATGCAAATCAAAGTAGAAATATTTATCAGCACGTGATTCAGGAGTATATGTTGCTGTTCACCACCAATCTAGTTTTATCAAGAGGAAGAGCCCAATGTCTGCGTGATGTGTAGGGGCCTCACATGGAGTCAAACGACTCGTGCATTCATAAATAGTTCTACTTGGATTTGATTTGCATTCGATCGTCAACTGATGTACTGTTTGCTGCCAATCTTAGCGGACCAATGGTATCGGGAGTCAGCTACTCATCTCAATATCATTGGTCTACCTGTCATAAGTACTCACTATAGTAATTTGCAAATAGCTAACGAACAACCATTTTCGAAGATATTTATTCCGAGTTCTTGGGTCATCACAGTCTGGCTTCTATCAAAATCATTTACATCAGCAGCCTTTTCCTTGACACCCCCACATGTAATAACAAAAATATGATGCTTTACATTCTCAGCAACAAGTTACATAACATTCTCACTAAATCACGTGCCTGTCACTCGAGCTCAAGGTCAGATGAAAACAGTGATCTCATCTTTTAGCATCTCAATTCATTTATTTATAGCAAATGTTATTCTTCTATGATAAATTATTGGAAATAAATCTTATGTATTTAAGTATTTTTAGAAATTTATTTTCAAAATATTTAAATTTGTAGAATAAAAAATTCAAATATGTAATTAAATGTTAAAGAAAGGTAAATCAGAATTTTCACTGATCAAAACGTAAACTTACATCATTTAAATTGAGATAAACTCACGGATCTTGTTTAAAATAAACTCAAAGGGTTGTAAGAAATAAGAAAAAGATACTAACCTGATATCGGAGCTATTAAAACTACGGTCAGAAAGTTTTTCAAAAAAGAAAATTATATTTCTAAATAATATATTTAAGAATAGAAAGTTATATTTCTGATTTTCTGGACATTTTCTTTTAAGAAATTTTTTTCAAAACTAAAACAAATTTTTAAGGCTCCTAAATAATATTAGTAGTTTCCATTTTCTTGTATTCCACGTTCTTATACCTTTTATGGAATATTCAATATATGCACAGGCTATATATTTCTACACATATATCTTTTCCATAAAATATATTCATACAAATGCTGAAAAAATAGAAAGGTTTCTATAAAGTGAGATATCAATATGTTTTCATATATATTAGCTACATGTGATCATAGATGACACATTTATATACATTCTTATTTTTAATAATTTAATAGATTTGGCGGTTTTTTACAAATAATATCCTTTATTTTATATTTTGGCATAAATATATTTCAAGCAATTCATTATAATGAATGGATGCTTTTGTAAGAAAATCTCTTTTTGAATGAACAAACTTACACATTTTATTTTTTATGCAATTAATATTTCAAAGAATTTTTTTTTATAAATCTAGTGCTTTACTTCTAAAACGAATTAAATAAATGTGTCTTAATTTGAATAACCTGTTTAAGTTTCTAATAACTCAGTGCTTTGACGTCATTGATTAGTAAATTAATTTAAAGTAAAATTTTTGTCGTACACTTTAGATGTTCTCAGAATTATTTTCCTTGTGAAGTCACATTTCACAGATAAAAAACGATAATGATGCCAAATTACGTAAGAGTAAGTAATTAGGGGCAGTGTGTCACTTTTTTTACAAGTATTTATTTTCGTTTGCATAGTGGCTTCTTCCATTTTTTATTACTCTTATAATGAGTATTTAGGGTTCACGGAATCAAATATTAATGAAACAGTTTTGAGAGAAACGAAACGCTATGAAAAGGTTCATTTTGTTTATTTCTCGATCAACAGTTACTCCTTGCTCACGAGCGTTATTTATACGATAATTACAAAATTTAAAATGGATTCCGAGATCTTCAATACTTGAAGTGGGAATCGAACCCATGATCTGCTAAATTGAAGACCACAGCACTGACCCTTCCACTATGAAAAGGAGTTCTTTTCCACACAAATATTTTAAAGGAATTATTTAATCACAAAGATAATTTCATAGACATTCAGCACTTTTAGGGAAACAGGCTGACTCAAGTAAACATTGATGATTTTTAACCAGCATAAAAAAAAAATTCAATATCGAAAAATTAATAAAATCCAATTGTCATAGTAAAGTTGTTTGTATCGTAGCATTCGCATCAATTCTGAGTAATGCAATTAGCTCAGGATGGCCTAATCGTTTTATACTTCGAAGCGGAATAACACGTGATCATTTTCAGTCATTCTTAAAAACTGAGAGGTGTTTGTTGCATTTCTAATTTTTGGATGTATATCTATCTTGGTAAATGCTTGAGGGTTTTCCAAATTTCATCTTTTGTAATATGAAAATGTATGAAAATGTTTCCTTAAAAGCTATACCATAACTTGAAACTTGAAAGAAGCCTGATAACACTACACGTTGTCATAGCAAAGCACTAGGCTGTTGATATTACTAAATACAGTTTAAAAGTCATAAGAAACGATAAATAGTAATTTTAAAAACTATCGATGAAATCACATTTGTGTCAACATTTACGTCACAAATACACTCTGCATAGCAAAAGAAAAATAACATTCAAACACTTTATCAGCTCTTAACGAAGAACAATTCATCAATATTAAGAACCTACGGTCTTATAGACTGAGTTAAGAAACCGCTAAAATATTCAAACTTTAAAATTGTTAAATTAAGCACGCTATTCGTTAAATTCAAATCTACACTACTGGCCATTAAAATTACTACACCAAGAAGGAATGCAAATAACAGAACGATATTTATTGGACACATACATTATAGTGGAAAGAACAAGTGATTAGATTTACAGGAAATTAGGATGTATAGATCTTGAGAAATCAGTACCCAGAGCAGCCACCTCTGCCTGCAATAACAGCATTTATCCGCCTAGGCATGGAGTCAAACAGAGGTTGTATGGCATGTACGGGGATCTCAGTCCATGCAGCTTCAACACTATGCCACAGTTCATCGACAGTAGTGGATGGTGAGTGATGGCGTGCCAATCGCTCAGCAACCATTGACCACACGTTCTACATTGTTATTGTTCTCCTGATCTGTCACAGATCAGGAGAACGTGCTGACCAGGGTAACAGTCGAATCTGTTCTGTATCAAGGAAGTTCAGAACAGTACAGGCAACATGCGGTCGTGCATTATCCTGTTGAAACAAAGCATTAGGGAGGCCTCGAAGTTAGGGCAGAGCCACGGGCCTTAACACATCGGAAATGTAACGGTTGCAGTTCAAGGTGCCGGTAATGCGAACAAGATGTGATCGAGACGTGTATCCAATGGCACCCCATACCATCACTCCAGCAGATGGGCCAGTATGGCGATGTCCAATGCTAGCTGGCAATGCGCGTTCTCCACGATGCCTCCAAACACGGATGTGGCCATCATGGTCCTGTATACAGAACCGAGATTCATCTGTAAAGATGACGTGATGCCATTCCCGCGTCCAGGTTCGTTGTTGATCACACCATTGAAGGCGCTCCTGTTTGTGACGCAGCGTCAATGGTAGCCGAAGCCATGGTCGCCATGCAGACAACCCATGCTGCTGCAAACGTCATCGAACTGTTCGAGCAGAAACTTGTTGCCTTGCAAATGTCTCCATTTCTCGACTCAGGGTTCGTGACGTGGCTGTTACGATCCCTTGTGACCATGCGGATAAGATATCTGTCTTCTCTGCTGTTAGTGATGGGGGTCGCTGAGATCCTGCATGGACGTTCCGTATGATTGTCCTGAACCCATCGATTCCATATTCTGCTAACAGTCATGGGGTCTCGACCGACGCGAGCAGCAATATTGCGGTACGATAAACCGCAATCCCGGTAGGCTATAATCCTTCCTAGATCAAAGTCAGACACGTGCTGATAGGCATTTCTTCTTCTTACACGAGGCATTACAACAACTTTCGTTGCCTAAAACAACGTTGAAACGGAAATTGAGCATGAGAAAATTGCTGTCAAATCTCTGGTTTTATACACATTATAGATGTCGCTACTGTCGCCTGCTTTGTATGAATGCGCTGAAAATCTAATCATTTGCATATCACAGCAAGTTCTACCTGTCATGCAAATTTCACGTGTGTGGTGTGCCGCTTTCCTGGTGTAGCAATTTTAATGGCCAGTATTAGTGTATTATATTCTAATCATAAAAGCGATGCCAGTCAATGTTATTGAATCAATGTAAAGATCAGAAAATCCATGGAACTGTTTGTATAATTGAAATATTATGCGATTATTGAAATGAACATTTTCAATTTTTTTTCATTTCACTAAATTTAAGAGTAGAATTTTCTTAACAATGATATTTCTATTAAAAGGGGAAAGAATTGTATACTATAAATTTTGTTTATATAATGAAAAAGCAATTAAATTTTTACAAAACAACTTTGATTTAAAAAATATATACTTTAGTTAACACACAGACAGTAATTTAAACTTGTGAATAAGATATTCAAATAAATAAAAGCTAGTATGCACCTGCTTTCATTTCATATGTAAATATTTGAACTTAGAAATTTATTCTGCATAAGAATTAATTATGAAAAATCAAGAAAGGTGGAATTAAATTTTCTTGGAATTGTGTCAAGGAAAATATCCTCATTAAGTACCTTTTATGCTAAGCTCTGTGAATATGATTAAATAAAAATCTCTCCACACTTAGAGTGTCCTTGACTGTTTCATTTTTCACCTCAATCTTTTCTTTTTTTTCAGCTCAGTGAAGAAAACCAATAACAAGTTTATCATTTTTCCTCATGATTTTTATTTCTCTGTCACAGATGCGATAAAATTTGACGATAATTTAGAATATAATGTTAGTAATTTGCTACAAAAGTGAAGACATTCTTTTTGATTTATGCATTTGGTAATAATATGCTAATTCAAGGATAGTTAACTTTACACTTCGTTATTTTATTTAAAAAAATTGCTTATTGCCGATTTTTGAAGGGAGTAACAATAAAATGAAATTAAATAAATCTATATGAAAATTTGTATAATTTATTTTATTCATATATGGATAATAGCAGCCGATTAAGATTTCATTGCCGAGTTGGTAACTGAAGAAATAGTATTCTAATTTTCATTACCAGCTGTTTCTAGATTCAGTTCTCATTTTGGATGGCATTCTTGTAATGGTTTTGAATCAACTTAAAATTAATTTAGCTCTAATAAAAGCATTATAGTTACAAAGATCAGAAAACAGCCAAATATAGCAAAATTTGGAGTATTTTTGTTGCCAAAAAATTGACCAAAAGCAATTAATTGCCAAATAGAGATTAATACTGGCGGTGAAACTTTGCATTATAAGTAATTTGTAATTGCTGGTATTTAAAAATTTTAATTTTTGTTTAAATTATGATTTTTTTTTTTGATATTCTGTACTACGTGGCTTATTACTTATTTAGACGAGATGAAATCGATAAACAATATTAATGTAAGAATTTATTCATTTAATGTTAGATAAATTTATTATTAAATCATAGAAAATGTCTTGATAAAACAAAACTATATAACAAAAATTACTGTAGATAATCCCTTATTTGTTACATAAAAATTTATATTTTCATTAATTATAATTTCATTATGAATTTTCTTAATCAAGTTGAAATTTTTGAATTAATTCTTAGCATCAGGGACTCAAGAAGTAGAAAAAAAATTATTAAAATTTGTTATCCTTAAATACTACTATCTAGTATCAAAATAGTTCAGAATCGATGCATCCATTTCAATTAATTAAAATTATTATATCATTTAAAATATTATTGAATTACATTTAATTTTGTAAAGGTATAAATTAATCATTTTCTGTAAAATCCAATTATTGAAAAACAAAATTTGTATTTTAATAATTAAAGGGATACATAAAATTTATATATCATAAACATTAAATATAAGTTTACTCTTATAAAATTATATATTTTTAAACTTGAATTGCTAATTTTTATAAAAGTAAATAGAAACATCATATTTATACAAAAATCTATGAATTATATATAAGCAATATATTAATTGTATGCATTTTGAATTGCTAATTGCGCTTCTATGTTTTAAAAAGTAAAAAAAATATAGTTTTTTTCATATATATATATATATATATATATATATATATATATATATATATATATATATATATATATATATATATATATATATATATATATATATATATATATATAACTGAAATCTTTCTTTAGACAAACATAAAATATTATGTTTGGAAGCACAAACTAGTAGAGAAGTAGGCTAGTTAATTTTTCAACCTGTCACTTCCATATGGTTCGAAATTACGAGGGGGTTGGCTGTGTTTAGTGGCTTCGGTTGTGAAAAGTAGGCGATCAGAAATAAAAGTTATAAAACTAATGTAATTCCTGTATTCCTGTTATTTTCTTATAATACTATAGGAATACATACTATACACTTGCTCATTCGGTACAGTGTTCACCATTCAGCGATTCTGAGTTCAAATCCCAGAAGATCGAAATGGTATAGATTATTGCGAGACTTTTATTATATGCAACAAATTTGACAATTTTATAGTACAGATTTATTTTATTGCAATTTTCATAAAACTTCCTACCAGATTGTTATGCGGTTCTGTGCAGCTTCTTTATTTAGAATTCAATACATTCTGCTTAAGTTAAATGTTTTAAAGTAAATAATATTAATTCTTTTTCTGAGTTTGCTTAAATGTAATATATTAGAAACGCAAAAGAGCTGGGTATTTAAATCTGCAATTTCATAGCCAGAAAGTTGCGTGTTTAATAGCTGTCTCAGCTTAGTTTTAGAAAATAAAATTTTAAATTTTTTTGTGTACGTATGTCATTTTTTGTACAAGAAGGCTAATTAGATCAGGACCTACGATTTAAAGTACTTCCTAACTATTACAAACTTTTAAGTCCAAGGTAGGATTCGAACCCACGGAAAAACTGCAACCGCTTTTAAGATGTTTGGTGATCACATGATGCTACTTTTGAATAGAAATTTGAATAGAAATTTTTTGGAGAGCTTTATAATAAAATTTTTAATATATATACAGATTTATCATCTAACTATATAGTCATTAATCATTTTGATTCATTAATTACATGGATCTTTAAATTACCATAATTTTCTTAAGGATAGAGTTTTTATATATATTTTTTGAAAGTTAATATTTATATTATTGTTTGTCAAAAGTTGTAATGCAACTAAACTGCAAAAATTTAGCTTCAAGAACCATTACTATAAAAAAAAGGTTGTCTGTCCCAAAGATTTAAATCATCTTAATGTCGAAAAAGTGCTCATATAATTTAACATTCAATTATTAATTGTTGATGTTGTTGTTGTTGTATTGTGCCAGTTAGGTTAGCAATCATGGAGTGCGCTGCTCCACTTTTCCAACCGAACCGTAATTTGGTGTGGAATCCGACTTCCTCAGTACACACATGCCATAGGTACCCGTTTATAGGTTAGGAACCTATTCATACAAGGAAAGGAGAAAGACAGGAGCGAGAGAGAGAGAATGTTCATCAGTACCCGAACCCAGGATCACCCTATTTGCAGACAGGTACACTGACCACTAGACAGGTTGGGTGGCAATCAAGTTGTTATTTGTACTTTTAAAATTTATAAGTGTATTACTGGATTTTAGGCGAAACTGATTCGAAATTAATTTTGGCTGTATGGGAAGAATTAATTAGACATACTTCCCTGTACCTAACCCAGAGTAAGACTTTACCAGTTCAGTAAATTTTGTTGAGTGGGAGTCCTCGTAATTTAGAAGCAGGGATCTGGTAGAAAACTTCCCCAACACTTAACTGGAGGACACAATGACCATGACTGAATATTGGATTAAATCCTAGAAACCGTTATAATTCATCTGAACATCTTATAGTCTTACCTCATTATTTTATGTTTCATATATATATTCATAAATAGTTGTTATTTCTTTTTATTCACATATCACAATGGTTTAAAACCCAGAAAACTCCATGATACCTACTCAGTAATACAAGCAAAAACGCAATATCCATTTCCTGTACTTCAACATTAGTTGGGATCAAACCTGTGACTTTCCACATTAAAGATAAGACTTAACAGTTTCAGTAACCCTTGAAGCACAAAAAGATTTCAGCGCTTTAACATTTTATTTGAAAATTTATGAATTAAATGATTTTATCGAAGTTCAGAATTGTTCCATAGCACATCATATATAATAGTGTAGCATACACCAGAATATTGAATTACATATTTCTAATTGTATAATTTAATCCATATATTGTTTTATGAGAATTTTTCGTTGTCAAACAATATGTGTATGCTTTACTACAAATACAAAATATACCTTAATATGTAAGATTAAAATTACGTAAGGATGTGTCGAATTTAGATAAAAAATAATTTTCAATATATGTTTCACAGTTAATGAAATTCGAAATAGACAATGATTTTCAGAAAGTCCTAATTTAAGAACAGTTGCTCTATTATACGGCTCATTTATAACATGGTCCCGTAAATACATTGATCATTTATTTTATTTTTTCTCATTTGAAAACCATAATTTAGGAATTTTTTAAATTCATTTTTATGTTTCTTTTCTTTATTTATTTACTAGATCAATGTTTTCATTAAAGAATCGTAAACCTTTTGAATTGTAAGCGCAAAAGCCATATAATTCCTTAAAAACTTTAAATGTTTTTTGGCGACGAAGAAATTTCGCCAAGCTGACGTAATTGTGACCAGCGCGATTCTTCTTTGAAAAATAAATTCCTTCCTGAAAAATCTTACTTATCTAAATAATAAAATTAAACCGAATATATAATAAAAAGCGTATATAAACACACACATATTTTTGAAATATTAGGATTTTAAAAAAGAAAACACAAGAACATTAATTTCGCAAATGTAAATGTAAATTCTAAGAAAAGCATAAAAGCCGTCAATTTTGGAAATGTAAAAATAAATTGTAAAATGCAATTTAAATTATTTAATAATTAAAAAAAACATTGGAACATAAATTGTAAAAATGTAAAACTGAAGCAAAGCGTTTTACATTCCCTCACGGTGACGTAAATGCAAGAGTTGATAAAATAAAAGTAGAATATTCTTAGAGTTTCGATTTCTATGATTGTAATAACAAATCCAGATTACAAAATAAACAAAATATATCCGCCAAAAAATCCACCAGATACAAATTCGCCAAAAATTATACGCCAAATGTGCAGAATTTTGGATAACTATTGCACTGTTGACGTTAAAATATAAGGTTTTTTAAGCAATTCGAGGAGAAATGTTCCCATTTACAATTCTTGCATCAGAGTACAATCAATGGCTTTAAGCTTAAATATAGTACGGTACTATTGTAAAGAGTGATCAGGGCCGGCCCCAGGGTAGGGCGATCCGGGCGGCCGCCCGGAGCGCAATGATCTAGGGGCGCCAAAATCATGGAAAATGAAAATAAACTGATAAAAAAATTAAGTTACAGGGGTTTTATAAAATGCACTAAAAAGTAAAAAATATTTTTTTATCATTCTGATATCATATCAATAAATTATTTTTCATAATATTGCATTGTCATCGGACCCTTGTATTGTAAGTATACCAAATTTCATTGAAATCGGTTGACGGGAATTTTCTCAAAAACGCGTTGCAAGATTTGACTGATAGTTTTGATTTTGATTTTTGATTTTGAAACCAAGCGAAACAAGATCTAACAGCCCTTTTTAACTGCATTTAAAAAAAGTAAGTAGACTTAAAACAATGCATTATTTGCCACTAGACTTCGGCTGGTGCGAAATAAAATAGTTTGTTTAAATTGTTAGCGCATAATAGCTTTAAAAAAGTGCTTGTGCAAATTGTCCAGTGCGTTTGGCTTCTGTGAAGGTAAGTGTTTTAATTTTTGTTTTCATTTTTAAAAACGAATAAAATCCATCAGATATAAGCCAAAAAGATGGGAAGATTTCAAAAATTAGAGTTTAGATCAAAATATGGCTTGTGTGGTATCAAATAAAAGATAATTGAGTCTGGAGTTGAATAAAATGCATTTTATTTTTTTAAGCCAGTGGCGCAAAAGGGAGATTTTAAAAATCAGAGTTTACATCAAAAAATGTCTTGTGTGGTATCAATTTTTTTTGGCCAGTGGAGGTGCCTACAATGAAGGGGGATTTGTTGTTAATCGTATGAGCTCAGGTGCCCGTAAAATAGCAGAATATTTTTCATTTTGTTTGTTTTAGTTTGTCCTTCGTAATAAATAAAACTGCGTAGTTATATATTACAAATATAAAAATAAAATGTAAGGAGTAGGGACCCCTAAAATTATGTAGCGTAGGGCCACATAAATTGTAATTCCGTCGCTGCATAGTGTGCCTTGGTTTTTATGGTGACACCATTCTTTTGAGGACTAACGAAATAGTAGTTTATAAAAATGTCAAAAAGCAAGCTGTTTTATACAAACGGTTTTCAAAGCACAGCGCAGCAAGTGCTTAGAAGTAGCGAGTATAAAAAAGCGTAGTTTTTTGGCCCGAGTTTTATACAATATTTTATCTTGATCAAAAATTTTAAAAAAATTAAAAACGTGCCACAGGCGTAATTTCTAACAAAAATATATTTTACACAAAACTACAAAACAAGAGACAAAATACCAATTATTTTTTTATATCAGTATTATTTTTCCGATGCTAAGAGAAAACCCTCTGGGAGCAAATTTAAAAAGCGGAGGTGGAACAAGCAAACACAGCTTCAAAAACAGTCAGATGCGCTGCAGAACTTCTTGAAAGAAGGTAGTTTCAACACTCCCACAACCGACCAACATTTGAACAACGCCCAGCACCTAGATACTGACTTTCCGGATATGGATCCCCCTTTGGACGCAGCCCTACGCATTACTAAGCTGGGTAAGTCATCCCAAACAAGTTTGGCGAGTAGTGATGCAGTTCCAAAACTCAAAATTTGCAAGTTGTGCAGACCTCAGCGAAACATTTAGAAAAGGCTACCGTCCAAAGTATCTCTTCTGACCCAGGATTATGGCCCTAAATCATGCGTGTAGCAGATAGAGTTTTTTGCTTAAACGTGGTCCAGTTGCACCTTTGTATAATTTTGATTTTCTTTTTGATGATCAGCATAGAAGATTCTCACCAAAACATTATGAGAAAAGCCTTAGAAATAGAGAAGAGGTTTCAAGAGAATGGATGGTATATTACGCATTTCAAAATGCTTTGTACTGTTTTCCATGTCGAATTTTTGCTGCACCATCTAGCTTGAGCGCTCTTAGCAGTCGGGGATTTGCAGACTGGAAGCATTTAGGGAACTGGAGAAAATAGTTAGAGATTCAAGGATTAACACAAGAGGAACTATTTTTTCTAAATCTGTTCAAATCATTGCCTACGCTGATGATATTGACATCATAGCAAGAACTCCTAAGGACCTCAAGAAAGCGTTCCTGGATCTGGAAAGAGAGGCTAAAAAAATGAACCTCTCAATTAATCAGAGTAAAACTAAGTACATGCAATTTATTACCTACTCTGACACCTCCACGCATATCGAGATTGGAGAGTACAAATTCGAAAAGGTGAACTCGTTCACCTACCTAGGCTCAGATATCAACTCTGAAAATCTCATTTACCCAGAATTAAGAAAGAGAATAATTGCAGCCAATAGATGTTTCTACGGCTTAAGGAAGTTTCTGAAATCGGACTACATCAGACGAAACACCAAGTTGCTGATTTACAAAAGTTTAATCAGGTCAGTTCTCACGTATGCCACTGAAACCTGGACCCTGTCCCAGGCCGACGAAAAGACACTCGCAACTTTCGAAAGGAAGATTCTGCGCTCCATCTTTGGCGGCATCTACGACAGTGGAGCCTGGAGAAGAAGAACCAACTCTGAGTTATACCGGCTGTTCGGAGGACTGGACATCCTGAAATTCCAAAAAATCCAACGGATGAAATGGGCCGGGCACATTATGAGGATGAACGACACCCGCACTACAAAGAAAATCTTTTTGGCAAAGCCCTCGGGTGTCAGAGGAAGACCAAGACTGAGGTGGAATGACTGCCTCCTGAAGGACTTCGAGTCAATCAGCGTCAGAAACTCTGGTGTCGCCTCCTTGAGAAGGCCAGGGTCCATACGGGACTGTCGCGCCATTGATGATGATGAGCATTTATGGGACTCTTTAGCACACCATGAAAATGCTAAAACTCATATAGATCGTTTGAAATCAAGGCTTGAATTGAAGCAAAGAGTGAAAATAGGTGAAACAATCGATGCAGTTTCTCAGAGACTCATTGATTCTGAGATAAATCACTGGTCTGAAGTTCTTTTACGCATTATATCAGTCGTTAAAATGCTAGGCGAGAGCTCTCTAGCTTTTCGAGGAACAAAGTGAGGAACGTGCTCCAGCCGCCATTAGCGAACACGATGGATCTTCGGTTAAGCCAGGATTCCAACTCATTTCCTTCCGGTAACGAGAACAACGCCCTCAGCAACTAGGCCACCGCGGCCGAGGCAAATGGTCGTGGTAGCCTAATGGTTAGGGCATCGGTCCCCCATCCGGAAGAGCTGGGTTCGATGCCCAATGTCCCACCGAGTGTATGCGATATAGGTGCTCGTTGAATCTGTGGAATAGAAAGTCCTGTGATCGGGGTCATTGAGCAGTTACCATGGGTGTTATAGAGAAAACCCCTCCTCTCCTCCAATTCAAAGTCAAAATTGAGCTAAGTGGATTTACTGGTGGTGCCATCTATCGGAGGAGTCTTAGAGTAAAGAGACTTAATTTCACCTTCGTGATGCTTTGATTATAACGAAAGACGCACCCTTCTGACTTAATTTCGCATAGCCGTTGGCAATGAGCTTGGCTTGTCCAAGTGTCATAAGTAGCAACAACAAGGCATAAGGATCTACAAAATAATTAGGCGACAAAAGTTGTTATGAGCTCTTGTTTCTATTCCAGCTTCTTTTTTTCCTTTCGTTTTAATCCTTAAAACTCATGGTACCTTTATGGCGCTATACCTTTATCTCTTCTTAAACCCAACATAAATATAGAAAGAAAAGGGTGAAAGCACCCTGTATTTTTCGCTTTGAAGAACAGTGTTTTACTACACGGCAACGGTGATCCCTTACGAAAATCGTTGATAAATAATTGTATTTTTTCAATTCATAGAAATTAAATGATTTTCCAGAAATCAAATAAAGAATTACTAGAATTTAATATTGCGAATTACACTACTGGCCATTAAAATTGCTTCACCAAGAAGGAATGCAAATAACAGAACGATATTTATTGGACACATACATTATAGTGAAAAGAACAAGTGATTAGATTTACAGGAAATTAGGATGAATAGATCTTGAGAAATCAGTACCCAGAAAAACCACCTCTGGCTGCAATAACAGCATCTATCCGCCTAGGCATGGAGTCAAACAGAGATTGTATGGCACGTACGGGGATCTCAGCCCATGCAGCTTCAACACTATGCGACAGTTCATCGACAGTAGTGGATGGTGAGTGATGGCGTGCCAATCGCTCGGCAACCATTGACCACACGTTCTCAATTGGTGACAGATCAGGAGAACGTGCTGGCCAGGGTAACAGTCGAACCTGTTCTGTATCAAGGAAAGGTTGCGGTTCAAAGTGCCGGTAATGCGAACAAGAGGTGATCGAGATGTGTATCCAATGTCACCCCATACCATCATTCCAGCATATGGGCCAGTATGGCGATGTCCAATGCAAGCTGGCAATGCGCGTTCTCCACGATGCCTCCAAACACGGATGCGGCCATCATGGTCCTGTATACAGAAACGAGATTCATCTGTAAAGATGACGTGATGCCATTCCCGCGTCCAAGTTCGTCGCTGATCACACCATTGAAGGCTCTCCTGTCTGTGACGCAGCGTCAATGGTAGCCGAAGCAATGGTCGCCGTGCAGACAATCCATGCTGCTGCAAACGTCGTTGAACTGTTCGAGCAGAAACTTGTTGCCTTGCAAATGACTCCATTTCTCGACTCAGGGTTCGTGACGTGGCTGTACGATCCCTTGTGACCATGCGGATAAGATGTCTGTCTTCTCTGCTGTTAGTAATGGGGGTCGCTGAGATCCTGCATGACTTTCCGTATGATTGTCCTTAACCCATCGATTTCATATTCTGCTAACAGTCATGGGGTCTCGACCGACGCGAGCAGTAATATTGCGGTACGATAAACCGCAATCCCGGTAGGCTATAATCCTTCCTCGATCAAAGTCAGACACGTGCTGATAGGCATTTCTTCTTCTTACACGAGGCATTACAATAACTTTCTTTGCCGAAAACAACGTTGAAACGGAAATTGAGTATGAGAAAACTGCTGTCAAATCTCTGGTTTTATACACATTGTAGATGTCGCTACAGTCGCCTGCTTTGTGTGAATGCGCTGAAAATCTAATCATTTGCATATCACAGCAAGTTCTACTTGTCATGCAAATTTCACGTGTGTGGTGTGGCGCTTTCCTGGTGTAGCAATTTTAATGGCCAGTAGTGTATTACTGAATTGCTGAGAATAATATATTGTCTGATAACTATGATTAAGCTACTAATTATTTATTCTCTTTTCCATTACAGCAAAAAAATATTATATTCAAATAAGGAAAAAAATTCTGTGACGGAAAAAAAAATCTATTTTCCCACCACATTCCTCAAAAACAAATAAATCAACATTTCACTTTTCCAGCGGATCACGAAAAGCAGATGCAATCGATCCTTAATTTTATTCATTTCGCCAAAGCGTGACGCTCAGAAGTTTTCGCACGGCTCCATCACGTGAACGGAGAAAAGAAATTAAGAATCCCTCGAAATGCGAATAAATAAAGGCGGCGATGGTGAAGTTCAAGGTCAGAGGAATCTCACTGTATATGGGCGTTAATTCGACGAAAGGAAATTTGGATTCTTTCCAGACGGAAAACGAGACGCCCTCTCTCCCCCTTTTTTCCCAGGGAAGTGGGATATTTATCCTTTCCCAAACCCTTTAAAACCGTGTCCTTCCTTGGAGGTCAGTCGGCTGCAATGCGGAAGTCACGTGGTTTATGCAGGTGGAAGACATCATTTGTGAATTAGCATTTTAATTGGTTCATTAAGCATGAATTATAAATAAATGTTATAATCTTTTATAAAAATATTCTTTATATAAGCAGCTGCTAATTATTCAATAAAAACAGTTTTCTTGTATTTATCTTTAAGGATTTATTGTAATAAAAGTAAGTATTTATAAGACATTCAAAAATAAATATCAATATGGCTAACTTTTTCCATACATCCCTACAACAGTTTTTATGTATTGAGTGGTAAAATTTTTGTCAGTGAACATGTTTTTCTAGCAGAAATTGCCAATATCATATAAAGCTCTATGATCTATAATTATTACTGTTAATTGGTTCTCAACGAAGTGTAGGAAAATGTCTATAAACTTTAAAATACATCAACACATACTCATTGACAAAATATTAAGAGTAGCATTTTCCCTTTTAGCTACTTTGAGTTCGAATCCTCAGTAAAATACGATTTAACATTAAATTATTTTGATGGGTGTTATAATTTACTTAATTATACTTCCAAAGTTTTCCAATGGGCATTTTTTAAAATACTTAACAGATTAATATCTATGCAATAATATACACTGGCCTAAAAAAGTTAAGGAACAACCGGATTTTGTACCTAATTTGCAAATGAATGAATGTAGAAACACAAAATTTGGATGACATGTGCACAAAACAGGTATTTATTGACTGCAACATAGAAGTTTACATAAGAAAAAAGCAAAAAGGATTCACAACAAGAAAAAGCAATCTCGCTGGAAAAGTCCATTCTTGGAAAAAAGAATAATCACAGTTTTATGTGGTAAAATGTAATAGAAGCATAACAAAAATGAGTTTTAATAAGGGATATGCCCACCCCTAGCTTGCATGCATTGGTGGCATCGACTTTCCATGCTGTCAATTAAGTTGTCGGTTACCGAAATGGGACGCGAAGTCCAGACACGGAGTAAGCTTTGTCCCAGCTCTCCTAAAGACCTTGGAGGAGGATTTAAAGCAGCAACCTGTCTACCAAGATACTCCCACACATGTTCTATTGGATTCAGGTCTAGAGATTGAGCTGGCCATTCCATTCGCTCCAAACCGAGATCCTCAAGATATTCCTCAACAACTACAGCTTGATGAACTCGTGTGTTATCATCCATCAGAATGAAATTATTGCCGATTGCATCGGCATATGGGCGAACATATGGATCAAGGATCTCATCTCAATATCTCACGGCAGTCACAGTTCCTCCCTGGAACACATGCTGGTCAGTGTAACCACCGAGATCCCTGCCCAAACCATTATTTCACCGTCGGTAACAGTCTCTTTCCACAATGTTGGATTAGTGGTATCTGGTGTTTTGTTCCCTCCAGATCCGAAGACGTCCTGAATCGCTCTCCAATTTGAATCTGGGCTCGTCTGTGAAGAGTACAGAAACCCATTGCTGTCTGGTCCAGGAAACGTATTCTCTTTCCCAAGATAAGCGAGCCCTTGTTTGTTCTCCGGTGAGGGGTACACACACAACTAGTCGCCTTGCATAGAGGCCGGCATGGTGAAGACGCCTTCGTACCGTACTAGCGGATATTCTTCTCTCCGATGCTACAGAGAAATCTGCAACAAATTGTGGAACAGAAATTCTTCTCCTTCAGACCGAAAGAGCTATAAAAAGGTCTTTTTCAGGTGTCGTGACTCGTGGTCGGACTGGAACATGTCTTCTGGATACAGAAGCTTCAGTTTGATATTGAATCAGAGATGATGGACCACACTGCGAGACACATTGAGGCGTCTAGCAGCATCAGTCTGTGATAACCCCATTTCCATCCATCCGACCGCCCACCACCTTAACGAATCGGACAAACGGCTTCTCTCAGACATTGCGGGACCCCACTGCTTATTGTCAAAGAAACTACTAACAAAAGTTACACGCGTTATTACGAAAGACTTATATTTGCATATTTTTCTCTCACTCATATATAGCTATTCTTATCTATAAAAAAAGTGGCAACTACTGTTTTTGCATAAATTTGCATAAAGTTCGTTTTTATCATTTATATAAACTATAAATTGTTTTGTCAGTGTCATTTTTTTATGGTGAACTTCGAAAAACATGTTGTTCCTAAGCATTTGGAGGCCAGTGTATAATTTTCGGACGACACACTCATACACGAAAATATTCAATAATTACTAGAACTGTTTAAAATATTTAATGAGAGCATGGTTATAAGAATAAGGAAACTGTTTCAAAATGAAAAACGGTGATTCTTAAAAATAAGTGCATCGCGAAACTGTTAAGAAAATCACAAAAAAGATTTTAAAAGCAGTTATAAATATAAAAAAGTTTCATTTTTGCTTAAAGATACACAATTGAATACTTTTTTCTTCCTCATATATTAACTCTTTTAATATTTTCTTGATTTTTAAGAAATTTGTAAACACAACTGAAGTATCATTTAGAAAAAAAATCGATAATATTTGGAACAGAGTAAGATTTTATTATTTTAATTTTATTACTAAAATTTCAACATTAGAAGTGCAATATGTATGTATTATTGTTAAAAAATATCTGTTTTATTTCATCCAAGTTTATTTAATATCTATTTATAAGAAACTAAAATCTTATTTTTTTTTCATTTTTAACAATTCTTAAGGGTTTACTATATTATAAATAGATGTTTTCTATTCTGAAGATATTTTATTCAAACATTTTTTTCGTAAAATAAAATCGTCAAAATAAAGTATTTCTTGTTAAATTAATTTTTTTTAACAATGCTTCACACATTAAATATTAAATGAATTTTGATATTTTTCTTATTCCAGAATTTTTGTTGTGTAAAATATGCATTTATTTTCCCCCATCAATTTTATACGTCTACATTCAACGCATAAAATAATACAATCTTTCAAAAAAAAAAAAACAATAGAAATAAAACTGACCTACATGTTGTCTTTTCAACTACAATTTCTTTGAGTGTTTACAGCTCTTTTTTCTATCGTATCGATTCTTTTTCATCAGGTTTTTCACTTCGTACTGCAAGCGATATTTTTTCATGGAGCTTGTGTACGCAAAACTATCGATCCAACAATTCAATCTCCTATCGGAAAACACTCTGTTACCAAGGGGAAGCTGATATTCAAATTAATATCAAACAAAAAGAAAACCTACTTTCAATTTGCCTTTTTTTGAGGTTTTTAAAATAAAATTTTTTGTTGTCTTTGTTTACAACAAGGAGAAAACACCTAAAATTAGATTATTTTCGTAGTACCTCAGAGCGGCACCTCATAAATTTCACACGCGATATGCCTTTTAGTTGGTTATTCACCCCGGAATTTTTTACCAACCAGAAATTAGCAGATTATTAAAAAACAAAATAATTGGCTTGTATAGGCGTTTTGAAAAGTCAAATAGAGTTTTCTTTTAGTAATAAATTTGGATTTTTTTCATATGTTGTTAAATAATATTTTCCTAAATGGCTTATTTATTAAAATAAACAATGGCAATCAATTGATTTATTAGAAATTTAAGTGAAAATTCGTAACCACATAATTCAATAGACATCACAAAAATACAAATATACTTCTACACTTTAGAAAGTTTATTATATTATATTACTTATAATATGAACTATATAAGATAAATATTAAATTAATTATTGTATTTTTGCATTTATACTGCCTGAATTTTAGAAATAAGAAATGGGTATTCATTTCCATGCACAAATGATCGTACTTAACATGTCACAGATAAGGAATTCTCGAAAACTCACAAGATTTACCGATTATCTATCCTCCATTCATCACTCTTCAGAGAATAAGATCTCGGGTTTAATATCAGCCACTGTTGTTGTTGTGCACCAGCATGCTTCCCTGTACCTAATTCCGAGTTGGGCTCTAACAGTTAGATAGAAACAACCGGATGGAGTCTTCGTGGTTTTGAAGGAGGGACCAAGCACAAGATCTCCAATACTTGACCTGCCACCCCCAGAGGTATCATTTCACTTGGAGGACATTGCCACCACGCCCAGTTTTAACGTACCCCAGTCGCCCTCTTCAGTTAAGCCAGGATACGAACTCACTAACTTTCGATAAACGTCCTAAGCAACCAGGTCAACGCGGCCCTATCAGCCACAGTTTGTATGTTGTAGATTAGTCACAACAAGGCCAGAAATTCCTTCTCATTTATCATATCCCCATTGGCACGTGGGAACCAAGTCAAGATATTTTTGAATATGATAATTCGTAATTTAGAAGCAGTCTGCAGCAGACAGTTAAAGCAAGACACAAATACATTCTAAATAGTATTTATTTAAAGAAAAGATGAAATAAAGTTAAATTATATATTTGTAGCATAGGTATGACCTTTAACGCGGTTAGCAGACATCTGTGTACTGTTTCTTACTGAAGAGGGTTTATATATAAGTCATGCTACGGGGTTGTTAAATGTATAAGAAAGGTTTTAGGAATTTACTGGTACTTGTATTTTAGTATAGGGGTAAAACAAAGGAACATTCATAAATTTAGAACTGTTTTAAATAGGTTACATAATTAAAGAACTCTTATTCTATTAGTTTTACTTTTCCTAAATATTATACATTTCAATTAATTTTAAAATAAAAAAATTAGGAAACTGGTAATAATAAAAGAATTTAAAAATTGAAAAGAAAAGACTTTTTTTTCCTTAACAGAATCTAATGATATAAAACTGCTTTTCAAACACAAAATAATTCTAAATAAGCTAAGTATTATTCGATTAGATATCTATGCTATTGAAAACATTGTAATTTTCAATAAATACAAAATAAAAATTTTGCAAACGAAAATGAATTACGTATTCTGCAAACTTATAAATCTATATAAATTAAGTGTTTTTTCTGTTTGTGTGCCGAATTTTAATCCGAAACTGAATTGAGAACAGCTGCGCGGAACTAAATGAAAGGTATATCAGAATGACGGCCTCCAATTAAATTAAAACAAAAGTTATGTCTCATTTCTAAAATTTTGACTTTAGACCTGATAAAAAATTAAGACCGTAATTAAGGCTGAATCAAACTCCTCGTGAAGTAATTTGTCTTCCGTTTCACCCATTGCAGCGTGTGTATTTACGATTTTCCCAACATGCCGCTGATAGGGAATGCTTTAGAACGTGGATATAATTAATGCCCACCTCAATATTTAATCATTTCTTAACAAAAGTAAATTTTTGTGCATTCAATCCCTCATTCGATGTGTTTTTAACTGATCCTATTTTATGGTGCGTAGCAGTGTTTTGAAGAAAGCTAAGTAATAGAAATATCGTTAACATTACGTTTTTCAAAAACCTAATATTTCACCGATAGCTTTACGCTGAATATTTCGTCTCACTAAAACTTTAAAAAAATCTCTTCATTTAATTAGAGAGGCGTGTAATTAAATAATCTAAGATAAAATTAGATTTAATAATTATTCTGATGGAACAAAACAAAATTTTAATAATGTAATAGTCATATATTTAATGTGCTTATTTAAAATATCGATAATTTATATAGATCACTATACTTATTGCAAAAGCTATAAAAAATATGTATAAAATATGCTTTACGGAAATAATTTGTCATAAAATCCTAAATAAATCCTTTCGAAAATCCATTCTAAGGAATATAAATAATGTTATATGTCAGGATATGAAAATCAATTTATCGGAAACTTTGAGTACTTAGATTAAAAAATATTTTTAACGATATTTTTATGCTTATTTTATGCCTTCTGAACATTGCCTACTTTGAAAAATTTTTACTCGAATGTGAAAATTTATCAAAAACAAAATTCTTGAATGCGCAATTAAATCTGTTTGGAAATAACTTAAAATAATCGCCGATATTTATTTGTATTGTTGATGTAGGTATTAAAATTTCTTTATAACGAATTTTCTAATCGTAATATGTATAGTATTTTCAGAATGCTTTTGCTACACTAACGACGTTGCATTGTATTAAATTTAATTTTAAAGATAAATTACAGGAAGAAATTTATATTATATATCTGTTATATTGTAATTTTATTGCTGAAGAATTTCGAATAATATAAACCAAACACCGTTTCGCATAATATATATATATATATATATATATATATATATATATATATATATATATATATATATATATATATATATATATATATATATATATATATAGATAGATAGATAGATAGATAGATAGATATAGATATATATATATAGATAGATATTATATGTATAGATTTAATTTAGTAATTCTTAAGAATGAAGTATTATTCTGCAACTAGATAAAACTTCTGTGATAAAGATACTAAATTTCTTGGATCTATGGAAAAATTCAATGTTCATGACATTTCGCTATTTTGAATTTCACTCTAATGAAATGTACTCTTAAAAAATGCTGAACAAATAGATTAAACATTTTATTTTCTTAATTCTTTATTTATCTAACAGTAAAATCGATAATATGTAAGGTTATAATTTACGGGTTTTTATTATAATATAATTTAATTATATTAAATAAATTACAATCAGTGTTTTTCATGTATAAAATTACTAGGTAAATTGTAAAAATAATTTAAAAATTTGTTTTTAAAAAATTAATTTACTTTTCTATTAATTAAATGTAATTGCTATTTTATAGAATTAAATCTAAATCATTTGCAGAATTTTCAAACATTGAAAGAATAAGAAATGAAACTCAGTAAATAAAATATTCAATACATTTCTGAAACTTATCAAAATATTGGGATACAATTTTGCTTCGTCTAAAATTTTGAATAATGATCATAAATATGTAAAACTCAATTATAAACATGAAAAATGTTGTTTAATGTTTTATATTTTACATATTATTCCATATAAAAACTATTTTACTGAAAAAAAATTTTAAATTAATTTTGCTAGACATTTTTTCCCTTTCTATCATTATTTCAGACATAATACTTGCTGTAATAGATTATCTGTGCTTGTATGAACAATATCTGGAAATTATCAGTATTTCCAATAAATATTTCTTTGAATTAAAATCAAATGAAATTTCTGGACATGGTAATTTCCCCTCATTATTGAAACAGATAGATATATCTATTTGTACCAATGCAATAAATTTTTTATTCCCAGTACAATTTTTATATAGGCATAGTTATAGAAAACACGTTACCATAA
Source organism: Latrodectus hesperus (assembly GCA_037975125.1). Classification (NCBI taxonomy): domain Eukaryota; kingdom Metazoa; phylum Arthropoda; class Arachnida; order Araneae; family Theridiidae; genus Latrodectus; species Latrodectus hesperus. The sequence goes on from CM075861.1 coordinate 57,598,351, forward strand.
ATTCAAAATTCTTGATGCACTAAAAATAAAAATGCTAAACATAATCTTATGAAATAGTTTCGGCGAAACGGTTACTAAATTGCAACATTTGGCGCCAAATTATTAAATTTGGCAACATAATTATTTAGTTAAAATAGTAGAAGAGATAATATGTAAGTACTGGATACAGACATACACACAACTATTAATTTTAAAATTTAACTCAGACTTTAAGATTTTTTGATGTTTTAATAAGCACTTGATTGACAAAAAGAAGAAGAAAACAATTTAAACAATAATGTATACAGTTGTCAGTGACTTAGAAGTAGGACCATGCTTTTCATGGTGGAATTTTCCACGTTCGTTGCTTACCACTGTACAGTAATTAAAAATGAGTGCAGTGTTTCTAATTTTTTAATCACGTACGTCGATGGTTAGAGCTCGGAAGCTTCCCTGGATTGTAATATCAAAATAATTGTGCATATCTGGTTTCTTTGCAGTTACATGTGAAATTAGGAAAAGAGAAATTTTAATTGCTTTTTAATGTTACTTTAAGGACCAGTATTTAATTAAATCCAAATTTGCAACTAAGATTTTTAAATAATCATCTAAAATAAATTAAAAGTTGTCGTACGTTACACAGTAATTATAATTGTTTTTTTCCAGACTTATTTTTATACCTGGATTTCCCTCAAATAAATGTTCTAGTAGTCTAAATTGAAAAAAAGCTAGTAATTTGAAAATTATACTTACAAAATGTATTCACAATTTTATAAAGAATAGTTTGATTTAAAATTAATTTCATTCATAAATATCATTTGTCAAAATAAATAAGATAACTCCATGAAAGGTATGTTTTTTCCGTATATCATATTAATTAAAAAAATATATACACTTGTAAATTTTTTAATTGACAGAAAATTTATTCTTCTATTTCTTACTCAGAAATGGTATATCCTCTGACCCTCATAATCTATTAATATAGTCTTGTTGAAATATTATAAGAAAATCATCCTACATTCATTATCCGAATAAATTAATTCTGTAATCTCTTTGAAAAATAACTATTGCTTCAAAAATTTAGTCAAACATTTTAAAATTTATATGCTTATTACATGTTGATTAATTGCTGCAACCATATTTCTTGGCTTCATGAAAATAAGAGGTATAAAATAAATAACAATATATTTGATGATGAAAACTCCTACGTTTTTAACAGATGAACGTCAAAAGTTCTGTTTCGTAATTTCGGTTTGACTTAATTTTCATGCGTAACATTTGATGTCATATTCAAAAGAAAAATAATGTGGTTATATTTTCAGCTGCTGAGAAACCATTTCCCACGTGAATGGAACTATATGTGCATAGTTGGAACAGTGCTAAAGAAAAATAATTCATCATCAATGAACTGTCAGTCGGGCAAAAGCAAATACGTAATTCTTGGATATCAACGGAAACTTACAAACATGCGTGATCGTTAAGAAATTCGCTAAAATTTATAAAAGGTCACTTCTATTTATTCCCATGGAAACATATTCCAAAAGTTAATTCTAAATCAAGACGACAAAAAATAATAAAAAGATAAAAATTATTATATGATTAAAAATCGTTAAAAATAAGAAGTATTTTTCTTAATAGTAAATACTAAACTTATATTAAACTATTTGGTGCAATGATACAAAATTCGCTCTAAGCTTTAAATTTATGATCCTTATATTCTTTGTGAGAAATTTTACTCTAAAGTATGTCATTATATATATATATATATGTATATATATATATATATATATATATATATATATATATATATATATATATATATATATATATATATATATAGCGCACCGGAAATTATTCATCAATATATTTTATAATTTTTTTACATTCTGAATCACATTTATTTTACAACTTAGAATAAAATTCTATTTCTAAGCTTGTGATTTTGAAAATAATTGAAATCTATGTTTCTTGTTCTTAAAATTCATATACAAGACGTTAAATAGTTTCCTTTTGCCAAGAAAATACACTCTTCGGTTTAACCACTTCCATCAACCATTCTTTTCGTCTGATAAGACTTCATTGTGACTGTCATCTTCTTTTCGTTGTGACTTTCCTCAGTTATTCTTCTTCGTCAAATACACAAACACACATACATTCTTAGAATTTATCGCCACTTTCACCAGTAAAAATTGTCAAATTATAGTTTACTCTTAGATTTTATCATCAAAATCATTAGGTTACACTTTCACTTGATTAGTCTACTCATCGGCACAGATGTTTTATTATCCAGGATGCTAAATTCTGAATCTTTTGTCGATAAAGAAATGTTGCCAAGATGACATATTGTGATGTGCACGATGGCGTAAATACTAAGATTGCCAAAATAGAATTTTCTTCATAATTCTCATAGGTCTCGATATCTATGGCGAAATAAAAACCAGGTTGTTAGATACATAAGAAAATTCGCCAAAAAACACCAAACTCAGAATTTGGCATCCTGGATTATATGGCATCTGTGCCCACTCATCTAGGTTATTATCACTCTCCTCAGTCACTCTATTCATCATATAAGTTCATATTTCGATTGCATTGTAACTTTCATAAGGTTTTTTTTTTGTCAAATAAGTACATTCTTAGATTTTATCACCACTTTCATCAGTGAATGTTTCCATCAAATAAGTTCATTCTTATATTTCATTATAAAGTTTATTAATCACACTTTCATTTGATTAGTTTACTCCCTTAATACGACCTCACTTTTTATCACTCTTTTTTATCAGATAAATGGATTCATCGATTTCCTCATCACTTTCTTCGTTAGATCTTCTATGTCCACATTTCAATTTCATCGTTCTTTATCAGTCATTCTTTTTCTATAATAATTCGATTTTTCAAGTTGATTGTCTAAACTCATTTACTTCTCCTGCTTGGAAAATTTGGCTTTTTAAAAAGCATTTATCTTGACAGTAATTATAAAATACACACACACACACACAAATATGTAAAACATAATAATACATCTCGATCAGTGCGGTGAAATCAATATACTTTATTATTCAACCTCTGTCTCATTTTACGATCTATGTTTATTAATTTATTTTCTGTCATATTTAGGGCAACTCAGCAGCTTAGAAAATGTTTAATAAGGATAAAATAAATTCCAGGTCACATGGAAAAAATTACTGTTATTTTTTAGATTTTTCTCTTTTCAAATTAAATTCTAATAATTCAAAGACTTTAGATTGATTTTAATAAATTATCACAAAAATTAGTGATGTTATAAATTTAATTTTGAATATTTATGCCAAATGTTCATGGTTTTAAGAAGATGTAATGAAATTAAAACTTACTTGGGCTTACATAAGGTAAAGAATAAAGCGTTTTCGCACTGCCATTGAATGAAGTGAGAATAAGTATGCAAATTAGTGTATGACGTGGTTGAGACACAGGTCAGTTGAGACCAGGAATATCAGTCGTAATAAAAGCAGGTCCACCGCGCACATTCATCCATCGTAACTCGTACAGTTGCAAAGAGATATGGACGTGCCGAAGGAGCTTGTTCGGTGTTTTACGACTTCATAGTAAGCTTATCAACTGTTGCATCAAGTCGCCGAATATGTGAAGTCTTTGCAGATCGTGATGTGAATGAACATACGCCAATTCATTGGTTTCACCAATTCAGGGTGGGAGATTCGTCCCTCTGTGACCCACGCAAGATTATGCTTTGTATCTGATGGACAAGTCGTCAAGTGGCTCACTATGAGCTGCTATCAGTGAGCTAAACAGTCACTGCGGACCTGTACTCGCAGAAACTGGAACGTGGGCAACAGGCATAGCAACGAAAGGCCAGTATTGTTTAATTGCAAGAATATACTGTACCTGGTCGATAACGCGAAAACACATGTAGCGTGTGTGGTCAGGAATACCGCACAACGACTTGCTTGGGAGGCTTTGTGCCATCTTCCTTTCTTACCTGACCTTGCACCATCAGATAACCAGCTCTTCCATTCCCTGGGCAATCATCTTTGTGGAAAATCCGTTGCTAATGAAGCAGACTTGCGTCCAAGCACTCACGGACTTTTTGCGTACGAAATCCCCTAGTTTTACCGAAAGGGGATTGCACAACTGGAGATACGTTGGCACAAGGAGTTGGACGCCGATGGTGATTACCTCGATGACAAACAATGGGGTACATTTTCTATAGGTCATGTTCCTTTGGGTCATTATAAACGCCAAGAACTTTCTTGTTTACCTTGTATTTTTTATTTAAACATAAATTAAGAACATTTGATGTGAATAATACGAATGACATTCTTTAAAAAGAATGCTGGCTTAACCAGACTTATTATTGATAATTTTAATTGGTACACTAGATTGCGCACATTTATGGCTACATTTCGTATGATTAAATGTATGACTAAAAGCAGAGATTAAACTCATACCACGGCAAATAACATTTATAAATGAATCTAATTACTTATTTTAACATAGATGAATGGTTTATTACAATACAATAAAATCCTTTTAAAACGATGCATCGAATAAACATGCCACTGAAAAACATTGTTATACATTCTGGAATGTCTGTTCATGAATTGTTATTCTTGATTACATGTCGCAAGGAGAAGAACTCGGAAAATTCTCAAGCACTCACACAGATAAATATGCATGTAGAAAGCAGAAATACATTGCCCATCTTTCGTCCTGCAACAGAGACTAGTTTCGAATCTAGGTCCTTCTAGGAAGCAATGAACTAACCATATAACCATTCAAAATCAGATAAATACTTGGAATTTATCCCTAGGATTATGATTTAAATATTAATACATATCACTAGATCTGCTCAATTGTTTTCTCTTAATGGTAAAATTTTGTTCATATTTGTTAGTCATTCACAGTTCTTTTTAATAGAAAACTGGATAATTTACAAATAAATTTAACTAAATAATTACATGTATTATAAAAATAAACACATAAAACTAACTTGTTTCATGTTTATGGACTACTTAAATAGTTAAATTATTACATAAAAAATATTTTTCAAGACAATGCGCTAATTAAGCAAAAAAAAAATATTCACTGTCTTTTAGTAAAAGTAAAAACATGTGTGAATATTTTATTTAAAAAGACTTATATGTTTATTTCTGAAAGATCAAATTTACTTCTAAATAATTTTTTCTTATTAATTTTAAAATTAGAAGAAAAAATTGGTGGGAAATAAATCCCAAATATAGTCATAAACTATTAAAGCTTCAAGTGTCCTATTTTAATGCCAAATGATAGCTTTTTTTTCATGATTTGACAAAATTAGTATAAAATATTAAATTATAAAATTAAAATTGATGCAAAACACATAAATCATTAAATGAAAGTCACATAAATCATTACAGCATATAATAGAAGATAAAGGGATTATAAAAATGATTTTTTTTATTTATGTATGTATGTATGTATATATATTTTGAGAATATCTTTTCACGTGTCTTCATTATGGTGGCTTTGTAATGGTCTGGGATGCCTTCAGGTCAATTATTCGTTTTAATCAACAGAATTATAGGAATGAATTCGAAAAATGTGTTTAATATCTACATCTATATAATATCTATATCCATATAATATCTACATCAATATAATATCTATATTTAATAGATTTTTTCTAACAAAGAAGAGTTGCACATTTCACTCAAGCACTTCTTCGGTATGTGAGTGTTTTATCCGCAATTGAAACTAGTTTTAAAAAAGAGCTTATCTTGTATTGGCCTTAAATATTCTGCTGAAAAATGTTTGGAATGTTGCCATACGCAATATTTAGACAAATGTCACCCACTATGCCACCGTCAAATCAATAAAAGAAGCTGTTGCTCATAAATGAAGTAAACTGGCGATACTTTGCTTGTATTTTAATATTTAACACAGCATTTCAAAAGATTTCGTAAATGTTGATCCAGGTGTGTTAAAACTCACTCTGAAATGATATGCAATGCTATTTGGTATTTCTTAAGACATATATAGTTCAGAAATTTGTGTCTCTATTTCAAAATAATTGAATTGAGAAATTCAATTTATATTTAAATTATTAAATTGGCAATCACAGTTATCTTTTTCTAATTATTATCATTTTGTTTTTTTCTGTTGTTGTTACGATTTGATATTCATTTAGGTATTTTAAAATCTATATTATATTCGGGTTCGATTCTATTCTCTATTAAATTGCGAGATGATGCCTTTCTCGTGCATACATGTCAGGGTGCATGCTTGGGAATTTTACATGATTTTTCCTTGGTATTATTCTTTTTTTGTTTTTTTTTCTTTATTGTTATTTTGATTTGATATTCGTCAAGGGATGTTAAATAATTATATTGCCAATGTACGCCGATGATAGTCGCACAAACTGTACTGGGAGCGGAGTTTATAGTAGAACCTATATATATGCTAAAGCAACCCTGACACTTGTTCAGTCTTCAGAAGTGAGTTGATAGCGATTAAGGTGGGACTTGCTGCTATCATTTCCAGCAACTGTGATTTTGGAGAACTATGGATTTTGTCGGACAGCCGCAGTGCACTGCAACATCTCAGTGACTGGTCCTCTATAAACAATGAAACAAGTTTATCTATTCTACTGAAATTGACAATGATCTCCCAAGACCATGATGTACATCGCCAATGGATTCCATCCCATGTAAATATTAGTGGCACTCACACCGCAGATAGACAGGCCAAAGAGGACAGTGAGAAAGATACACCCACTGGTTCATCACTTACATTCCAGGAACTTTAATGAAAAATCCAGTTTACATTGAATCTGGCAAATTCCACCCACGCACCAATGGTACTCTGGAACATCTCCTGGAATTCTTCTGGGAATAAAATGTGACCGAAAAATCTCAGACTGCCTTGGCCAGATTCTCAAGTAGACATCTAAAATGTTTATCGTTTGAACGTGGTACAAAAAATTATCCCACTTGTAAAACATGCAGCCTCACCGAAACATATTCTGGATTGCGTCGGACTTTCCCAGGAGGATTTATCTCCAGATCAACTGCTAGTCATCGACTTTCTGACTGTCAACAATTTATTGGAGTTGATTTTACAAATGTCAGATCTTTAAAGAGAATAAGGCACAACAAGTAATAGTATTCGTGTTCGCTTCTATCTACTGTTGAATTCCAAGGTATTTAGTAATATCCTTCTCGTACATATATGCCCAGGTTGGAGCTTGGGAATTTTTCATGTTTTTTTTCCTTTGTATTATTCTTTTTTGTTTTTACCTCTGTATGTTTTTTCCTTTGAACCAGATATCAAAACGGTTTGTTGATAAATTGGTACTACATGCAAATCTGATAAGATGGTCACATATTAACAGTTTTTCAAGTTAGGATACGTGAATAAGATTACCTATGGAAAGGTTTCCAGAAGGAATTATTTCTGTTCAATATATATATATATATATATATATATATATATATATATATATATATATATATATATATATATATATATATATATATATATATATATATATATATATATATATGTATGTATATGTATATATAAGGTTATATTACGCATAATTAAATTGAATTTAACTGTTTAGTTTATTTTAAGCGGTATTAACTTAAACTCTCATTAAACTCAACACCAATTAATTACTGATTTTTAATTTTATACGTCCAACATTTTAACCTTTTTATTCCTAATCATAAAATACAGAAAATGCATAACATCAAATGATACAAATTAATTTAATTATTGATACACACGGAATAGTAAAAAGTCAATACTAAATATTACGATTATAAATGAGATCTTTGATAATCTAAATATTATTTGCATCAAAAATCTGATATTTTTCTGGAAGCAATGTAGCCAAGGATAAAATCTTTCTTTTTGTGTGTGTGTGGAATAGTTTATACATCCGTGTAAGTATTATAAAACTCAATACTGTTTTTAAAACGTTTTAATTTTAACTCATAAGACGGAAATTTTGGTTGATAACATCAAATTAACTTTCACTTTCATAGCATCACTGATTGCGAACAATTTCTGTTAAATCCATAGCTTTAGAATATTCATCCTATTTAAACATTTTCCATTTCTAAAACCATTATTTTAATTTTTTCATCTGAATAAAATAATTTTTAAGCTTTTTCATTAAAAATATTGAATACAGATATCAATTCATGCTTACTTGCCGCTTCATGCTTACTTGCCGCTTCATTGGGCACAGATACTGTATACTTCAGGATCCTAAATTCTGAATTTTTTTGGCGAAGAAGAATTGTTGCCAAAATGACGTATTATGACGTGTGCGATGACGTAAATACTAGGGTTGCTAAAAAGAATTTTCTGCATCATTTTTATAGGTCTCCTTATCTATGACGTAATGAAAACCAGGTTAACAGATACTTAACAAAATTTGCCAAAAAAACCCCTCCAAACTCAGAATTTGGCATCCGGGATTATACGGCATCTATGCCATTCATTGTTTAAAAAAATTTCCACTTCTTTAAAAGAAACCGTAAAATACAGCTTTTGTAGTGTTCCTTCCCGTTTTAAATTATCCATAGTCATGTGTGCAAACTCCAATTTGTTAAAAAGTTCAAAGATTACTTTGGATTTAGTTTATATTTTATTTGCAGATAAAGACAAATAAATCTATTAGAGAAGCAGTATATTTTCAAAAATACAACAAAACGCCTTTCTTATTAGATATGAGTTGTAGCTGGTATTATTTAACCAGTTCCATTTTAATTTTATCTAAAATGTATTTTTATAATTGGTATTATAAATATACTTATGAAAATTAGATAAAAATATAAATATTTTACAAAAAAGATAATTTGGCTGACAAATTTATCACCAATTTAGTTTGAAGAAAATTCCGAGTTTTTAAAATTATAGGTTACATAATTTTTAAAAGATTTGCAGATATTTTAAATGAAACTGATATTGCCATTTAATAATATACTCATATCTGAAAAATAAGCGATGAATATTGAAGGAAATAATTTACACGAAAATATTTAATATTTTTTTTTCTAAGAATACTTTATCTTAGTAGGAAAAAAACATTGAAACTATATGAAAGGAGTTTTCTTCTCTTTTATAATTAAAAACGTATTTTCTATCAATATAAATTGAAAAATATTTATGCATACACGTCTGAAAAAGATAAATTATTTGCAATTATCTAAACATTGAATGAAGGTTGTTTTTTCCAAAGCAGATGCTCGAAAGTTAAGAACTATTTTCCCTCATCGATCCAGTCTGAAAATGCTGGTGACTTTTGGAGCGATAAATAAATTTCGCCAAGTTGTTGCTGCAATTTGGCAAACTTTATTTATCAGAAGTTATTTTTAAAAGCATTGCGAAAAAGAAAGTATCACTACTTGTGTGTAACTCTTCTTCCCATGAAATCTAATGAAGTTGCCATAAAAATATTATTCTTGTATTTTAATCTTCATTTGTGAAAATTAAATTCAAATTTTACATATATTTAAAACTTAAATTATGAACGTATATAGTCCCTTAGAAAAATTTATTTCCTTATATTTTTATTTTACATCTTTAACGAACGGCATCATGAGTTTAACTTTTTAAGTTTAATTAACATATAATTTAATTTTTCATAAAAGATAAAATCAGTTATTGTTTTTGAGTGCTTAGTAACAATCTTAATTTTTGATATTTTTTCTAATGAAATTTTAAGCAAATTAATAAAATTTTTGGAAGACTGAATAATTTTATTATTTTTATTTTTACATTTCGCTGGAATGAATAATGAAATACGTGATGGTTTCTAGGTTCAACTCAAACGTTATTAGCAGAGGATATAAGTATGGAGAAAATAAAAAAAAATTTATGAAATGAACTGAGATAAATATTAGTGTCACAGTTTTTAGATAGATTATAGTTTCGAGATTAATAATAAGTCATAGTTTTTAGAGGGTCTCTGGTAAATCACGACAGTTTTTTAAAGATCGTATATATATATATATATATATATATATATATATATATATATATATATATATATATATATATATATATATATATATATATAAAGCATGATTAGAAGTATCATAAGCAAAAATTGAAAGATACAAGAATAGATATAAAAATTAAAAAATACAAAAATATATACAAAGATTGAAAAATACAAGAATGGATTTAAAAATTAAAAAAGACAAAAAGATATAAAATTGAAAAATACAAGACTAGATATAACTCTTATGTTTAGCAATACATTCAGCGCAAAAGCAGCTTACATAAAACTACTAAAACATAATTAATAGTTAATTTTTATAAAATTAGTCAAAAACCAAATGGATATTATTCTCCACTTGGTTTTTGACGAATTTTATAAAAATTTACTATTAATTAATTATATATATATATATATATATATATATATATATATATATATATATATATATATATATATATATATATATGGCACAGGTGCTGGATAATCCATGATGCCAAATTCTGAGATTGGCGATTTTTTGGCGGATTTTTCTTATGTATCTGATAACCTCGTTTTTATTATGCCATACATATGGAGACCTATAAGAATTATGCAGAAAATTCTATTTTGGTAACCCTTGTATTTATGTCATCGTGCACGTCACGAACGTCATCTTGGCAACATTTCTTCCTCACCAAAAAAATTCAGAATTTGGAATCATGGATTGTACGGCACCTGTGGCTATTTAATTTTTCAATTGAAAAATACTCTTCACCAAATTATAAGAAAAAAAATCATGTCAATTATCTCACACTAAACACGAATGAAAAAAAAATTTTTTTAATAAAATACTAAACTAAATTTCAATAGAACTCAAGCGAGTATCACTGTCTCTAACGACATTAAATTCTCAAACCATGCACCAAAATGCTTGTTAAAAATAAAGAGCTCTGAATCACAGTTAAAGAAGTTTCTGTTCCGTTCACGATGTCTTTTTCATTTTTGAGATTCTCACCCCCTTTGTATCCACCCTTCTGTTGATGGATGTTTTAATTCATGGAAGACATTTTAGGTTTCGAACACGTGGTCGACAACATCTGGCAATCCAGGAATCTCTGCCAAAATAGGGAACAAGAACCGCCTTATCTGCTCTTTTTTTTTCCCACCTCTTTTTAGTGCCTTCCAGTTGCTAAGCATCGTTTTTATGTAATCAAATTAGCAGATTACGTTTTTGAAGTTCCTGTTCTAAAATATTTCGACGAAGCTGATTGACGGCCCTGATTGAAGCTGACACTATTCCTTCCCACTGTTGATGATATTGCACGTGTTTGACGAATGCAAAGTTGCATAACGCTGATGACACGAAGAAAAAAAGGAATGACATAATTTTCGATTTGAAATAAATATTTTTCACTAATTTTTTTATTGATATAAGCAACAAGGAAAGTATCATATAATTTTCCTTTTTTTAATTGCTAAAATTGTAAATAATTAATTGAAGCCATGGGTTTATCACGCAACAATCACTCTTTGCACACGAGACCAGGACATACAAATTAAAATGCCTTCCGAACCACTATAAGCACTCAAGCCTGAAGTGGGATTCGAATCTACAGACTGCAGAACAGAAGGCGAGGATGCTAACTATTCAGCAGCCTGCTCGGCAGTGAAAAAATTGGAATACTTCACAATTTCTAAAATTACATTAGATCTTACCCTTATGTTTAACAATATTGTAAATTCTGAGACAGTATTATCAGGGCCCGGCGTAACCTAATTGGTGCCCAGGACAAAATCTTCTTTGGGGAGTCCATCTGCTTCACAACAACAAACTTTCTATTCGACTCACAACGTAAAATAAACTTTCTAACCGATTTGGGGGTCCTTCTGATGTGGGTGCCCAGAGCAACTAACCCCAGTTCCCTCCCTCACCAGTTTGCCACATCTCATTCTTGCCTTAGTCAGGCTCTGATTACCATGCATGTAAAACAGAACATAATTGTATCCAACTCAAAGATAAAAATTTGGTAGACTGAAGCCCATTTAAAAATTTCATATAAAAAAGGGAAGAAAAATTCTCTTTTTTAACGGAAATATTTTTAGATAAAGAACATTATTTTTTAAATTTGAATTTATTAATTTTTGCGTATTAATAGAAGCTTTGCGACGAAATGCGTAGCTTATTTATTCCTTTCATTATCTCGACTTAATGATAGCATGAATTTACTTTTCATTCAAAAGAGTTTTTTGGAACTACTGCTTGTCACTGAATTCCATGCAGTGAGGTGCCTTCTCATTACCAAAGAATATTGCATGAAAAATCAGAACTTTGGAACCTTTTATATTTGGCGCAGCAATCCCATCTCGTATGCCCTATACCATTCATCTTATTTATTTCCTCTTAAAAGTTTTTCTTTGAAGTGTCCAAAAGAACACAGTTTACACAGCTTAAGTAAATTCTGAAATAGTTTAAATCACAAGGATTTCCACTTTACGATCTGCGAAATACCAAGTAACTCTAATTTCGAAACTAATACTTGTGTTAGTAATTTCTTGCCATTTTGTTGCGCGAAATACATTTAGACGTTCTTTTCTATTATTGCTTATCCTGCATCGTTATGTCAAGTCCTACAGAGCCCATATCAATTTTCATGATCGAGAACAATGGAATGTGAAACATATGTCCCATGTTTAGTTCCAGGGCTGGTGTGGTACTCATTTTTATCCACTTTTTGAAAGGATGAAAAGCTGAATCGACCTCAGCCTAGCCCAAGGATCGAAACTAGGATCTATGCTTTGACAACAGAAAGTGTCTCTACTTGGCTTCAAATAAAAGAATACGGACTTAAAAATATTAATAATGTAAGTGCTGTAAATACACTAGCATTCTTTCTGGGCAAACCTTTAACAAAGTTTCCATGCACAGATATGGAATTTACCACAAGTAGTGATATCAGAATTGCAACTTTTGGAGATGGTTTGTTGATCGATAAAGTGTCTCTCTAACTTGTTTCAAATGTTCTATTTGATCAGGATTCTAAACATACAAAATAAAACTTTCTACAACTATATCGTAGTACTGTTCCTTAAAAAAGACTACAACGTGATAAGAGGACATGAGAGATTGTTTTCCTAGAAGTAATAATCAATTTCATGGAACTGATCAGGCACATGAAAATCCTGATTGTACAAAATGTTCAAACAGACTTCAGAGTTTAATTTAACAGGAACACAACATGAAAGATTACTCACAAAAATACCACGAAAAACATTAGTTTTCTTATAAGTACATCATCATTAGTGTATACTTGACGACTGAAATGATGAAAACGTTCACTTAACTTTTTTTGACCAATTTGGCTGACAAACCCAAATTGGTTCGATGGAAATTGATCGAATGAAGGAGCGAGTTGCGCGACTTATCATTTCACAAAACAATCTCTATTAGTTTACATTCCAGTAGTGACGTTGCAAATGCCTAGCTAGTCTGTCGGCTTTGTCGGTGAAGGTGATATTTGGTTTATGTGCGACAACTTATCCATGTAAGTTGAAAGTAGATTTCTTCAGCAAGGTATTATTGTACACATACCTACCCGTTATATATATCTTATGTTAAGAGGAGTATAAGTACTTGTTATGGTACTTATACTGCTGTTGCCCTTTGACATTAACAGCGGATGATTTTCAGTGGTGGTTCCTAAGGACTTCAAGACACGCTGTGTTCCCATTTGTTTATTCTACATAGGTGACAACGTCTATTCTACATAGGTTCAACTCGTGTACTCCTCTACTTCTTCATGGCATCACCAGCACTTGCCAGTGATTGTGATAGTTCTACCGCAACTGAATGAATAGAATTACCAATAATGTGGCAGCAGCCTATAATGCCTCGCTCAAAGTCATTCCGGTTTCTATAAGCCCAGGTTTCTTTCTTTGAGAGCCACAAATAAGTAGATGGAGGATATTTAAATGTCTAAAAATGGTTTTCAGAAACTTAGATATATAGTTTAAAATGCTAACTATTTATTACATAACGTCACATTCCACCATTTAATAGTACGGCCTAGTAAAAAAGGTACTAACTAGGTATCGATCTCGTTAATTGCTGTGATTTTAAACTATGTATAATTAAAATTGGTATGAGGTATAACTGAGAAATATGAATTTCTATTTACAATGTTAATTGCTATTAAAGTGTTATTAACATCTTTAGCGGCGCTGTTATGAAATACAGATTCACCAATCCAATATTATCCATACAAGGCTATATCATTATAATAAAAGATATTTAGGTATCTCATTGGCAATTTTAGGCAAAAAATCATATCGCCAAAATTTTGCAGTTTGAAGCCAAAAAGTCAACGCCTCATTTTGTGTATAACACCATTATATATATATATATATATATATATATATATATAACTTTAAGAGTATATGAAATATGAATTTATGAAGCAACTTAGGCAAGGTGATTAATAGATTACAACATTTGGCGATATTATTTCTTCCGCGGATATGATCGACGAGATAAAACGTGAACTCTTGCATATTATCGTATAAGTACAACACCAATATCATGTTTTTGTTATAACTAATACACATCAAAACTAAAATATTTAAACTTTTATATGATCACATATTTGAATCTCGATATGATCAGCTTCTCCACTGTTTAAAATAGAATATTTCCGCTCTTTTACGCCGCGATAATCGTGATAAAAAGCAGCCAGTGTTTTTCTGTCTACCTGTAACACGTGAGAAGGTATGTCTTTCCGGAAGGTTTAGATAAGCAATTCAGAGTGACTAGCAAATTGGCTGACTGCCTAATTCAAAGAAAAGAGAGGAAATCAGTCCATTGACATCAGAAAAGGAAGGTAAATGGTCAGAAAGTTTATATATATATCGCTTATATACCTCACAAAATCTAATTCAGGTACACCGGTGGTTTCTTTGCCGAGTTAAAATATCCTGCACTTGTGTTTCTTAACCTGTGGTATTTTTATTGTTTATTAGTGATTCGGGTATTAGGGAGAGCTCTATTTATATGCATCGTCCAAACCCGTTATGTCAAACTTCACTGTAACCGAGAGTTTATTATATCCGTTTATGTCATAAAATCGTTAAAATGATTTCAAATAGGAAAATGTTATTTGAAATTATCGATCTTAAACTAATCAATGATGCATTTGCTCAGCAGATAGCTGTATGGTTTGTGTTCTGGCGTTAAACTCAAATGTTCACAGATTCGATTCCACCTTGGATGTTTGTTGCAGTATGAAACCTAATTTAAACTATGTATCTCGATAGAATTAATCTTCGTTTGCAAAAGTGGCAAATCAATCCTGATATTTCTACTCATTAAAATATCTAAGCAAATAAATTAAATAGAAATCATACATTAGTTAAATAATATTCGGGTCTCTTTCTTCTTTGCAAACTTGATCCAAATATCTTCTGTTATTCATTGACTATATACAAGTTTAAAAATATAATGCCTCCAATTTTTTGACACATTTATTCGCGAATCCTTTATATATTCTCTCTATCTCTCTCATAAATTTAATAAGGATAAAAAGAAATCAATTAAGACAGATATTAATGAAGAATTAGAATCATTACAAAATAAGAAAATGCTCATTTTCTTCATTCTTGTGAATTACTAAAAACTGAACTTGTCTTTGATAGTTTCTTTTACAAAAGTATAGTAAAACCATGTGTCTAAAAATCTTAGGCTATAGCGTCTATCATACAGTAGGAATTTTTTAAAAAGAAATGAATAATGGTTTAATATTTTACATGAAGAAGACAACGGTAAATTCGGCCAGGTTTGTTCACCGCTGGAGGCCATTTCATTATACTTGATGATTCATTTGAGATAAAATGTTTTAAGTAGATTATGAACACACTGCCGAAGTGGGAATGAATTCTTAAATTGAAATCTGGGGCTCTTACCATTCGGCAGTCAGCTAGACAAAATTTGGTCCAAAATTGAAAATTTTATAGAAGTAAATAAACTCTATAGAAAAAGGAAATAGTTTATAATCCAGAAACAAGGAATACTTACTGGTACAATACAGACATGCAAAAATTTCTTATAGAGTGATTACATATTTAACTAATTTAGTCAAAATTGCTCCGTAACAATTTCAATATCAGGATTATTTTTTTCCAACCACGGGCACTTGGGTAACGAACCCTATACCACGACAAGACCAGAAACTGCTACCTATTTGTTGTTACCCAGCGGGCACCTGTGTGAACCAAGTCACGGAGGCTAGTTTTTTTGCCTGCGCCATACCACTACAAACCCGTTTATAGGATGGGCCACATTCATACATCTTTACAGAAGAAAGGACAGAGAAACACAGAGAGAACAAATAAAGAAAGTAACATCCATGCCCGAACCGGAATTCGAACCCGGGACCCACAGCTCAGGAGTCAAGAGCGCTAGCCACTCAGCCATCAGTCGGCATATCAAGATTATTATGTCCTTTATTTATTACAAATTTAAACTTAATAAAAATTAATAAATTTTATAAAAAAAATTAGGCATAGATTAATATAGCATTTTTAACTTTTTGTGCAATGTTTACTTGTTTTTTTCATATATATATCTTCTTAAAATGTGGTAGTTACATTAAATGTGGTAGTTAATAATGCATGTATATTTAACTCAAATGTTTTCATATATTTAACTCAAATATATATTTTCTTCTAAGTTATATCGTATTAGGGCTGTATAATTATGATGATTAGTATTACAAGTGAAATTTTAATAAGACAACCAGAGGTGATTTTGAGACATCATGTGATGGCAATCAACCACAGCAGCTCAGTAACGTCACGCCGCTTCCCGTTAAGGTCAGCCAAGAGAAGCCTCATTCGCCACGGGCAGTGATGGGGAGGGTGACCACATTACCTCACAATGGGTTGCTGCAGTTCCGACGGTTGTGGAAGACACCACGTCATTCTGTAACGTCCAAAGTCCATCGGTTGGTGTGGCCTGGATGTGGACATGATGATGTCAGCTCAGATGTGACCACGTCAACTGACCGCGGTTAAAAATGATGAGGAATTTAGTTACATGCGAGTATTCCAAACCCGTTCAACTTAAGGTACAGTCCGAAACTCGGCTGCACCCCTATGTTTGAATGTATTTGAGGAAAATACGATTATAACTTAAAGTTTTTATCTGAGATCTGAAAACAGGTGGTTGGATATTTTAGCATTGGATCTAAAATAAGATAAACCGCGCCAAACTTAAAGAGAGAATAGCTTCTTTTTTTTTTAACTGAGATTTATATAACAAAAGATTTCACTCAACATACAGGAGAAATCCGAAAATGATATCCTTTTTTAGTAAAAATATTTTTTATAAATGTGTATATTAAAGCATGCGAAACTTGAATAAAATTGCTTAGGTGTAATATCATAAAAGTTTGAAAATATGTGCTATGCAATCACAAAACACATACTCGTATATAATACACCAAGAAAGTTTCATATTTCAGGATATTACAAAAATACTATTGGGCAAATTTTCAATAACAGTAAATATTACAATTGTTCGTTTTAGTGTTTAATATTTTCTGGGATGAAGATGGAATTTAATCTGTCTTTAATTTCTGGAACAAACACAGAATTTGAGTTGAAAGTGTGATTTGACAATTCTATTTTGCAGACGAGGACTGCTTTAAACTGATTCCACGCATTAAAGTGGATTTTCTACCGCTACAAATATCCACACCCGAGGTAGGAGTTGATGGCACGAATTACCTAAGTGCAGTGAAGAGAAGAAACAGGGTTAATTATTCGCCACCAGCTTGTCAGCTGTGTGTAGTACTACTTTGAAATCCATGTCTGTAAGACAAAACAATAATTATGGTTAATTATAATTATTGTACATTTTTTAAAATCTTTATGAGTTATTTCTGCTAAGCATAGGCGGAATTTTTCCATTTAATACGTTAAATTTTGTTTTTGTTTGTCGGTACTTGATAGATTATTTTTTTACCTTGAAGAATATTTTAAACTATATATAAAATGTACTATAAGTCACAAAGTTCATACATCTTGGCACCTCGTTGCGGAATGCTAATCTGCTTACGGTTGTTGTATGATATATTTAGCATAGATAGTGGGCCGTATTTGGTGTTGCAAGGGAGGAAACCCGGAAAACTCCCAAGCACCCACCCCGATACACATGTATGCAGAAGGGAGAACCACAACATCCAGCTCTTACTGTTAAACAGTGGCTGGTATCGAACCCGGGACATGCTCTGAAGAAATTTGTCTTACTACTTGGCGACGGTGAGCCAGAGCCAGTGTTTATAGAGCTTGTGATTATATTAAGTATAATTTGTTTTATGCTCTTAAATAGATTTTTACGATTAAATCTACATAAAATAATCTTTATCTTTTTCGTGTACAGATTTTTTTTCGTGGGTTGAATTGAAAAAGGTTGCATGGAATGAAACGAAACTTAGAATAGAATATTGATATCTGTCTATCTAGGAATACAAACTATGTTTCACTTCGAAATTTCGATTATCGTTTTTAATTAATTTAAACCAAGTTAATACAGATTTGAGCTCTCTATAATGATCCTTATCCAACAATATAACTAATTTAAACGACTTTTTAATTTTCACTCCGGAAATTTTTTGCTTCAAGAATGAAGTCATGGTTTTCTGCCACCTTCTAGAATTGTTATTTCTGCACAACCATTAAAAGCATAGAAAACAAGATTTTACGATATCAGATACCGTTTTCGCCAATTCTCAACGTGTAATCTTTTTTAAAAAATATAGATATTTACTATTTGTGCAACGAATTTTGAAAAAGTGATGAAAAATATGCAAAAGTATCACTAAGTTTTTAGTTAATGAATTCCGATTTCAATTCCTGTTTATGCCGCTATGTAACATTTCTCTCCAAAATTTGTATCGGTTTAAGATTGAAGAGTGTGTTCTTTTCAGCTTTTTCAAATTACCATCAATTTGTAATCGCTGCGAGTACAGAAAAATGTTTTACATCTGAACTCCCTTCTTTCTACATTCTCGAAATGTAATTGCAACGTAGGCGTTTACGCTTTTTCCAATACACCGCAGATCGAAAAAGCAATGGAACATGAATAAATTCATTTCGGTGCAAAACAAAGTTAATTAAATAATAAAACTAAATTAAATAGTAAGTATTGTGTTAAAAATAATTTATAAAAATAGAGCTCTTTTTCTACATCAATAATTTTTAATTTTATGTATGCAGTTTCCTTTAAAGGATAAGCCCACAAAACTGAATGGGCTTGGCTCATAAATGAGAAACCATGAGCTAAATTTATTATTCTCAAACTATGTGTTAATTGGGAAGAATATTTAGTTCTAAAATAACTCAGGCTATAAGTTAAATCTTGAGATACTCCTCAAAGAATAAAAATAAATAGCTTTCGAGTATGATGAAGCATTTTTCATTCCAAGAAAGGAATGATATTTTTGAAATTCTATAATTGAGAAACGCTTCTCAGGAAAAATCAGCATGTTTCATGGGAAAGAATTGCTGAATGATACAGCAAAATTCAATATTTCATCATCACGAAACCGTGTAAGTTATAGCTGATTAAATATTGAAAGAAATAAAAATGATTATTTTCACATTTGGTTTCGGAATATTTTGGAACGGATGTGAATTTATTGCCTTTCTCTATTTTCCAGGTTAGTAGGAACAAATAGGTTAAATTCCATCCTACATACTTTGAAATATTTTTAACATTGGTTTGAATTTTCTGTCTGTTATTTTTATTTTAAATTTTCGACTAAGATTGTTTTATATTTGTACACATATTATGAATGTGCACATTATATAGCTTAAAAGAAAAATAAACATTTCGGATTTAATTTTTTTCAAGAATAGTTTGAATTTACATTTTTTTAAGAAATCTAAATTGTTAGCTCTTATTATACATATGATTTTACGATTTGTCCATGTAATGTAGAAGTTTAAAATAATTTTCTACTTATAAATTAAATCATGAAATTTATATTATGGTAAAAATAAATGAAATAAACATTAGCATCATCAACAATGAAACAAACATAGCACCGCGGACCATATAAAGGTCATGGCAGCCTAGTGGTTAGGGCATCGGTCTCCCGTCCGGAAGGGCTGTGTTCGATTCCCAATGCCGGAAAAGTCTCACTGAGTACATGCAATTTATGTGCTCGTTAAATCTGTGGAATCAAAAGTCCTGTGGTCGGTCGTTGAGCATTTACCGAGGGTGTAATGGTCTGGAGAAAATTTCCTCCCACTCCAGATCATAGTCAAAATTTAGGGAGTAGATCCTCTGGTGGTGCCCTCTATCGGAGGAATCTTAGAGCAAAGTCGTGCTACCACCTTTATGTTGCTCTGATTTAACGAAAGACGCACCTTCGGACTTAATTTCGCATAGCCGTCGGCTACCGAGTTTGCCTTGTCCAACTGTCATAAGTGACAACCACAACATGACTGCAATATAAAATGCCGTATTAGCGCTCAAGTAACACACTTTTTATCTGAGAGTATTCAAATTAATTAGAAATCTTCTTACATTAATAGGAAAAGTGTAATCCAAATCTTCCACTTTGACAATTCATTATTATTTTTTGTAAGACATATAGAATTCCCAAAATGCTTTTTTTCCTG
Source organism: Latrodectus hesperus (assembly GCA_037975125.1). Lineage (NCBI taxonomy): Eukaryota > Metazoa > Arthropoda > Arachnida > Araneae > Theridiidae > Latrodectus > Latrodectus hesperus. Next base: position 57,618,974 of record CM075861.1, read on the forward strand.
ATCTTAAATAATGTCAGATTTTTTATCGTATCCGGGAATATACTTTGAATAAAAAATACATGCTCTCTCTATCTTTAATTAAATATAAATATTTAGTACATTTTCTATAAAAAGTTTTAGAAAATCAAATTTTAAATTTTTGTGTGTATGTATGTCATTTTTTGCACACGAAGGCTAATTAGATCAGGAGCTACGGTTTAAAGTGCTTCCTAACTATTACAAATTTTTATGGCCAAAGTAGGATTCGAACCCACGGAAAAACTGCAACCGCTTTTAAGATGTTTGGTGATCACATGATGCTACTTTTGAATAGAAATTTTTTGGAGAGCTTTATAATAAAATGTTTAATATATATATATATATATATATATATATATATATATATATATATATATATATATATATATATATATATATATATATATATAGATAGATAGATAGATAGATAGATAGATAGATAGATAGATAGATAGATAGATAGATTTATCATCTAACTATATAGTCATTAATCATTTAGATTCATTAATTACATGGATCTTTAAATTACCATGATTTTCTTAAGGATAGAGTTTTTATATTATTATTTGTGTTTTTGAAAGTTAAAATTCATATTATTGTGTTTGTCAAAAGTTGAAATGTAACTAAACTGCAAAAATTTAGCTTTAAGAATTATTACTATAAAAAAAGTTGTATGTCCCAAAGATTTAAATCATCTTAATGTCGAAAAAGGTCTCATATAATTTAACATTTCATTATTAATCAAGATGTTGTTGTTGTATTGTGCCAGCAAGGCTGACATCATGGAGTACGCTGCTCCACTTTTCCAACCGAACCGTAATTTGGTGTGGAATCCGACTTCCTCAGTACACACATGCCATAGGTACCCGTTTATAGGTTAGGAACCCATTCATACAAGGAAAGGACAAAGACAGGAGCTAGAGAGAGAACGTTCATCAGTGCCCGAACCCAGGATCTCCCTATTCGCAGACAGGTACACTGACCACTAGACAGGTTGGGTGGCAATCAAGTTGTTATTTGTACTTTTAAAATTTATAAGTGTATTACTGTATTTTAGGCGTAACCGATTCGAAATTAATTTTGGCAGTGTGGGAAGAATTAATTAGACATACTGCCCTGTACCTAACTCAGAGTTAGAATTTACCAGTTCAGTAAATGCTGTTGAGTGGGAGTCCTCGTAATTTAGAAGCAGGGATCTAGTTGAAAACCTCCCCAACATTTAACTGGAGGACACAATGACCATGACTGAATATTGTAATAAATACTAGAAACCGTTGTAAGTCATCTGAACACATCCCATATTCTTATTGTCTTATTATTTTATTATTCATGTATATATTCATAAATAGTTATTTCTTTTTATTCACATATCACAATGGTTTAAAACCCAGAAAGCTTCAAATCACCTACTCAGATGTACAAGCAGAAATGTAATATCCATTTTCTGTACTTCAACAGTAGTTGGGATCAAACCTGTGACTTTCCACTTGTACGATAAGAAAATTTCAGTATCCATTGAAGCACAAAAAGAGTTCAGCGCTTTAACGTTTTACATTAACATTTATAAATTACATGATTTTATCGAAGTTCAGAATTGTTCCATAGCACATCATATTTAAAAGTGTAACATACACCAGAATATTGAATTATATATTTCTAATTGTATAATTTAGTCTATATATTGTTTTATGAGAATTTTTCGTTTTCAAACAATATGTGTATGCTTTACAACAAATACAAATTATACCTTAATATGTAAGATTATAAAATTATGTAAGGATGTGTCGAATTTAGATAAAAATAATTTAGGAATTTTTTAAATTCATTTTTATGCTTCTTTTCTTTATTTATTTATTAACTAGATCAATGTTTTCATTAAAGAATCGTAAGCTTTTTTGAATTGTATAAGCGCAAATAAAATATAATTCCTTAAAAACTTTATATTTTTTTTTTTTTGGCGACGAAGAAATTTCGCCAAGCTGACGTAATTGTGACCAGCGCGATTCTTCTTTGAAAAATAAATTCCTTCCTGAAAAATCTAACTTATCTAAATAATGAAATTAAACCGGATATATAATAAAAAGCGTATATAAACACACACATATTTTTGAAATATTACGATTTTAAAAAAGAAAACACAAGATCATTAATTTCGCAAATGTAAATGTATATTCTAAGAAAAGTATAAAAGCCGTCAATTTTGGAAATGTAAAAATATATTTTGAAATGCAATTGAAATTATTTAATAATTTAAAATAAAACATTAGAACATAAATTTCGAAAATGTAAAACTGGAACAAAACGTTTTACATTCCCTCAAGGTCACGTAAATACTAGGATTGACAAAAGAGAATGTTGTAGAATATTGTAGTGTTTCGATTTTTATGTGTAATAACAAATCCAGATTACCAAATAATCTAAATATACCCGCCAAAAAATCCACCAAATACAAAATTCGCCAAAAATTATACGCCAAATGTGCAGAATTTTAGATAGCTATTGCACTGTTGATGTTAAAATATAAGGTTTTTAAGCAATTCGAGGAGAAATGTTTCCATTTACAATCCTTGCATCAGAGTACAATCAATGGCTTTAAGCTTAAATATAGTACGGTACTATTGCAAAGAGTGATCATGACTTGAAATCGCCTTCAGAAATCGAGTACCCACATACCATTTGACTCAGATATAATTTGTACTCAAAAACTATAAGATGAGTGAATGATGGATAGCAAAATTAATGAGAATAGAACTTTCAGAGATAACAAGCATAAAGAAAATGACGTGATAACGAGTTCGTAAAAACGATCGTATATTGTATTAAAATCCGAATATTTCATTGTTTGATCGTAGTTTGATAAACGTTATTTAAATAAATTTTTACTAATTTAAAATTTAAGTCAAAGAAAGTCGGCGATTTTTTTAACTTATGTGAAAATCTGTTTATCTTGAAAAGAAACGGAGGTAATCCAGCTAATGACAGAATTCCAACATACTATTGGAAAATCATGGTGTTTAGCTTTTAATTAATCTATAGACAAAAGAAAATGGCAAATTTTGGAAATTTAACGTCCGCATCCAATGAGTGTTACTGAGTCAGTATTTTAAATAAGCATATCAAATATTAGCAATCTTATCTAAAATAAGCTCGATATTGGATCAATAATGGAGATCAAGTTTTCGACATTATGAAACACGTTAAGATAAGCCTAGCAGGATAACAAATGATAAGTACGATGATGTCATAAACGCAATCACTTAACATTTTTGCTGCTAACTAAAACTTGACAGGATTCGCCAGGGGGTATGTATTTGATATGATAATAAAACATTTAATGATTTCCTTTAACAGTCCTCGAATATTTTATTTAAAGATTTTGGTGAAATCAATTTCAATCCACTGCTTGGTGACAATGGCGCCAAAAAGTGGCGTTTCTGTTGCCAAACTATTGGCATCAAGTATGTTATTAGTAAAAACATACACAGAACAAAAGAAATGTGCAATGCTGAATTTGAAATAGATGCATTTCTTTTAATTAAATATTAACGCGAAACAATGTATTTTACTTTTAAAACGTGCATTAAAACGCATCGATTTAAAAAATCACAAATTATTTTACTAGGATCTTAACTTGGGATTATAGATCTTGATTAAGTCCTTTTTTTTCACAGATTTATAACTTTTGACAATAGGGTGAATATAGGATTCGATCAAGATTTATTCCAGATAGTATTCGATAAAGATCGTTTGCTTCCATTTTCTCTCAACGTTTTTGTCATAATGACGTTTTCAAACACTCAGTATACAATATACATTGTGAAATTAAAGATAATAGTGTGTTATAAAATTCCGTATAGTTATTTATAGGCCTTTTTTGCTCAGAATTTTAATATGATGGATTCCCATAGCAACGATATCAAAAAGCGCTGACTCGGAAACCTTGACAACATCCTGTTAATAGATAAATAAACATTTGATATTGGAAACAAGAGACATTGACTCATGTTATACGTATTGAAATTTGAGCTGATTTGATTTTTGATTCGAATTCAAAGCAATGAAAGAAGGCAATGTTTCGCATTTCAAAATCAAAGTAATGAGTTTTGAAACGAACGCCATTATATACAGTTACAGTTTAGACATTATAACATAAATAAAATCACGAGATTATTTGCGTGAAATTGAACAGTTATTTATTTTCTCACGAAGGAAACTATTTACATGCGATATCTGTATTCATTTTGATGGTTATTTTGAAGAACTGTGTATAGGTGTTGAAGATATGTGTAATAGGTTGAAACAATGTTATTATTGAACATAAAAAATAATTTTGAATAAAAAATATACTAAGAATGTAGAATTGATTAATTTTCTTGGAATTAATTTTTTAATTAATGGCAAACACAAACAAAATGATTTTTGTATTAGAAATAATTAAACATATTTTCTAAATGAAGTGTCTTTAAAATTTGCATAAAAGCAAAGATATTCATATGAGAATAAGTATTTTATTATTTTTATATTTTAGAAACAGAAATGTAGCTATTTTAGTGTTACATAATAAAAACAAAACTATTTGATTGTTTTTCTGGGTACTACTTGATTTTCAGGATTCCAACAGTCAAAACAATATCAAAATTAATCGAGCTAAGTATATTCATTTAATGATTTCTGCAAATATTAACTCTTGATGATTTTTGTTTCCAAATTTTCACATTTTATTTCCACATACTTTTGTTTTCATATCACAAAATCACATTCGAATAAGAAGTGGTATATTGTTTTCCTAAACAAAAAAAAAAACGTAATGGTTATGTTGCTAATGAATTAAAAATGGTCAACATATTTTTTTTTTAATTTTTAAGTTGAAAAAGAAATTACAATATCATCCAATTCGTCAAATGACAGTGGAAATGAAAAGTGTTTATAAATGTTCTTTGTTTGTTTGCTTTTGGCTGTTTTTTTACAAGATTTGGCGATTTATCAAGAAACTCAGTAAAATCAGGTACATATGTCCTATAATCAAATTGAGCTAATTTGTTTTCCTGAATTTCTACATTAATTATTTCAGAACATTTCCAACGTCTTTAACTTGTGAATTTAAGATATTAAAACAAAATTACATTGCAAATACCAAATACAGTGGCACAAACAATTAAGGATACACCTTACTTTTACTTGATAAATCCAACTTTCAATCGAAATAACACATTAACTAGAAGTGCAAACGTAATTTTATTCTCAGACATAACGAAAGGTTTAACTAACAGTAAAAATAAAGAAAAATCAACGACAAAATTCTAAAAGAAAAATTTTCAGAGGCATTTCAAATAAACATAAGCAGATTTCTACCACAAAAAATTGAGAATACATCAATGAAATTTTTGTGATTTATCACATACAAAGGCAGTATCAATATTTGGTTGCATGTCCTTTAGCTTTTATAATGTCCTCCAAACTTCCTGGTACCGATTCAACCAATTTTTTGGTGGTATCTGGAGATATTTTATCTCATTCTTCTTGTAACACTTGCTTTAAATGGGCTTTGTTCCTAATTTGCTGTTTTTGGACCACTGTTTCGAATGTGGCCCACAAATTTTCTATGACATTGATGTCAGGGGTCTGTGGTGGTGTGTACAATTGCAGTTTAAAATGAAAACGACACTACATATTGACATTACGTGCCGTATGTTTGGGATCGTTGTCGAGCTGGAATATAAATTTTCAATCTAAACCCAAATTTTTTGCACTTTCTTTAAGATTGTTGCGGAGTATATCTAGATAAAGTTTACGATCCGTTATGCCATCTATATAAACTAAATTCCCTACCCCATTTGAAGCCATAAAATCCAAAACAATGACGGAGCCACCACCATGTTTAACTGTAGGACGTAAAGTTTTTGAATCCAAAGCGGTGTTCGGCTTTCTCCAAACGCTCCGACGACCATCGTTTCCAAAAATGTTGAATTTACTTTCATCACTAAGTATAACTCTCTTCCAAAAGTTATCTGTCTTCAATTGATGAGTTTTTGCAAATTCTAAACACTTTTTCTGATTTTGTAAGCTTATAACTGGTTTCTTTCGAGATACTCGACAGTTATATCCAGCATGTCTATTTACGTTTCTCACAGTTTCAGCACTTACACTTCTACCCATTATTCGAAAAGTTTCTGCAGCTAGTTTGACTGCACTTGTTTATGATCAATCTTGATATCTTTCAACATTTTCCTTTTGGCTACATCACTCAGAATACTTTTCCTTCCTCTTCCACTTTTATTTTTGATTAATCCATCGCTTTTAAATCTTCCAATGATTTTCTGGACACACGAGTGGCTTCTACCGACAATTTCAGCTATTTCACGATAAGATTTTCCTTTCTTAAACAACCTTAATATAAATTTTCTTACATCAATCAATACTGGTTTCTCTCCGATGAGCCATTTTCCATTTAAATTTGCGACTTTAAATTCACAGAACCAACTTCAAAAGACAAAAATAACAGTCGAAAAAGTTTAAGATAACATTGCCCAAACTTAGATTATTAATAATGATGCAAAAATTCTTAATGAAATTTTTTTTATCTGGCCATTTATTAAATTATACATATTAAAACCAATGAAGACTTAATAAATGAAGATTTCCAATTACAACTTGTCTCATTATTTTATATCAAAAGTACTTTTTATGTGCATATTAGCTCAGATTTTAAACACCCTTTTATCAAATTTACGACTACAAAATTCGGTAAAGTTTTTACGTCACTGCGGCTCTTTGATCATTGTTGAGAAAGATTTACTACCAGCCACAATCGAACAACAACCTTTATGTCCAGTTGACCAGTTTATGAGCAACGTCGATTTTACTAGAGGCAATAAACCACGAGCTTTTGTCAAAATCATAAAAGAAATGTGTTCCGATTTAGCGATAGACTCGTAACTTTTGCAATATTTTTCTGAAACATAAGGCACTGAAACGTGCTCCTGACAGTAAAACCACATAATTTTTTAAAGCTGATATTTGTTTAAATCTGCAGAAAAAGGAACTTATATAAAATTGATCAAACAATTAAGTCATAGTAAATAATTTAGTCAGTAATAACTTACTATACGAAGTTTTAATCAAACTTCTTGTTAATTAACATTCAAGAACAGTTTTACACATTCGAAATAAAAACTTAAATATTTTAAATGTAGTATATACAGAATCTACGTATGCCGAATAGGTAGCTGAATGAAGTATTGATTTGGTTAAAGGATTTGAATTTTCCATAGATTACACAATTCGTACTGACAGAATAAAAGAGATGGTAATGGCTCAGGTGGTATTCGAAGTCACAAGAAGAAAATAAATTTCCCAGAGTTTCTAAACATGAACACTTTAAAGCATTATATATTTTCAGGAGCACTTAAGTGAAGAGGGCGTAAAGAATAAGTAGAAGAAAACCAGCACTTCTTAAGACTAAATAATCGAAGAGCACTTACGAGAGCTATTGTTAGTTCTCTTATCCGTCCTTCGAAGCTGTTCGAAAAGAAGGATATACTTTAGAAAATGATATACAGCCACGTTTTAGAAGATTGCAAATTAATAAGATTGATAACTTATTTATTTCAATAAATTATTTTCTTAAATATGCCCGGTTTTCTTCGTTCCGTTTAAATATTCTGCATGTGTTTCAATGAATTTATAATTTACAACTGACTTACAACTGTTATTACTTAATTAGGGATTTCGCTTTTTTAAGAATTGATAAAATAAACATTAAGATAAAGCGATGACAACAAAAATATGACACATATTAGAATTTTTTGTATACATTATATAGAAATATAAACAAAAGTTTAAATATTTAAATATATCTTTGACTGAGTTTCAGTTGAAAAGTGAAAAAATTATATTTTATATTTTAGCACATACAAATGTTAAATAGGCAATTTAAAACATACAACACGCAAATGAACATTAAAATGAACATATTACAAAATGTAATGAACAAGTTCTTAAATAATGCTTTGCGCCAAAAAATTGACGTCTTAGATACATATTGGATTAAAACAAATCAAATGAGGTGTATTGTGCTTGAAAACTCTTTGTAATAACGAAAATATTAAATATTGACGTCCAGGTTATTTTCATTCGCTTTCCAATTGAATTCCAACCAATGAATATTGGAGAAAGCTAAAACATATTCGCTGAAGAGAGTAAAAACAATATTTTTTCAAAAGTAGAAAAAAAATAGTAAGTATTAATTTTTTTAATTTACACTGCGCGAGTGTAGAAAAAGAGGAGGATTCAATGTCTAAATATCTTTTCTCTACTACCTGTGCTAACTTATAAATGGCAATTTTAAAAATAGGAAAAAATTCTTACATTTTTTATAGAAGCAATGAAAGTCGCAGAATGTTACCTCGCTTCGATTAATCAAATCGTGAGGTAAGAAACTTAAAATGGATTTCATATCAGCGTTAATTATGTTTTAAATTAATTACAAACTGTATAATCTAATTTTGGAAACAAAACATAACTGTTATTTTAAGTTGACTAAAGACCGAGATTTTGATGCAAGTTTCGTTCTATTCGGAGCAACCGTTCTCAATTCAAAAAACAAACACAAAAAGGATTTTTTTTTTAATCAGTTTTTATAGAAAAAATATTTTGTCGCAAAAATGCTTAAAAATTTGTTTCAAGAAAATTTTCATAAAACTAGAAAGGATTAATTTCTATAGTAAAATCACACATCTCGGAATAAGTGACCACAATGGGTGTTCGGTTAACGAACAGTTCGGACTGCGAACAAATCAGACAACGAATACTTTCACGAAAGATTTTTGAGTTCGAACAACGAACACATATTCGGATAACGAACTAAAACGAATTCTAACGAACACACCTCGGAACATAATGTGCAGGTTTGCCAAAAACAAAAACTGTTTTTCATCTTTTTTTAATTTTGTTATTTGTTTATTAAATTTCAAATATCTATACTGGAATTTTTTTTTCCAATAGAATATTTTATACCCTAAGTAAGCTATCGATTTCGGTTTTGATTTCATTCGTTATCTGATTTCATTTTCATTACCCTCTCTTCCCTCGTTCATTCTTTTAAGAAGTGGGAGGATGTCAAAGCAATGGTCTTAGAATATGGCACCCAAACGAAACTGATAATAATGTTATCTATGATCTTTACTACAACAATGCTGTTAACCACGTCCGGAAAGTTTTAAAAAAGAGAGAAAAGAGCAATCGATATTCGTAATGTTCTAATGCCCCATAAACAAAAAAATGGAAAGGACTGATATATGCAAAACTAAACGTATGTATTATTTTTTTAATAAACTTATTAAGATATTATACATCTTTTTTAAATTAAATTTTTAGGGTCTCCAGAACGAATGAATCGATTTCACAAAAAAATCTACGGTAAATTGATGATCGGTTTACAAACAATTCACATAGCGATTATAATCTTGTAACAGATTATGTTCGTCAACCGATCATCCATTGTATTAACGAACATCAGATACAACAATAAGGAAAGCAAGTAACTTAAGCATCATCATCATCAGTTATAATTGTTTTGTGACAAATTTCAGATTAATGATACCTTGAGTAATTTGCAGAAAATGGAATTAGGTGAAAATGCTTTTATGAAGTCAATTAATAATTGAATGAAATTTATACATAAATGGAACTTTCAAGCATTTTCAACAGTTATTGAGGAACAATAACATCAACAGATAATAGCTTTAAAAGTTATAAAAATTGAATATGATAGTTCTTAGCCATCCATAATTTTCAAAACGTTGTTTTCTACAAACATTTCATGACAGATACTTTTTTCAAAATTTGAAACAGAATATTTATTATTTTATTGAAATGAATGTTCCAGATAACTGTTTTTAGGTACTAGTAAGTAATAATGAATATATATATGACCTCGATTTTATATAATGATAAAAAAGTGTGAAAATTATTTTAAATTCCTCATTAATTAGTTTTCAAAATATATTTTCCTTAATTATATATGTTGATATATGGAGAGCTTAATAAAAGTAGTTTTAGTTTTATTGCTTGTGATTTTTTGATATAACGTGGAACATATTCATTTAAAAAAATTCAGAAATAAAATAAAATTCTTATAAAAAAATTAAAAAACGTTTATACGAATAGTAGTTTTTAATTTATGTTGTTTGTTGTTCTTATGTATGTTGATGTAATTTGTGTCAGGCTTGTCTAAAGTGCGGCCCAAAAGCCTTAAACTGCAGTCCAAACGCAAATTATAAAATTATTTAAATTTGCTCATTTTTATCAAGAAATAAATGCTTTCAATGTAATTCATATATAATCAATGGGTTGATATTTATTTTGAAATAAAAATTTAAATAAAAACATTTTTTTAATAAGTACTTATTTTAACCAGATTCTTCTTGCCGTTTCGGAAAAAAAAAAAACCGCGGCGCCATTTTTTTCTCTCATTTTCTTGGAACAATTAGTTCTTGTATTAAGACTTCATTTTTTATTCTATTAGCTTATATGTATTCAACTATTTTACAGTTATATATAAATATATAATTGTGGATATAAAAATAAGTAAGAATTTTTTTGAATTGAGGAATTTTAACTCATTTTATCAACTATTAGTCCTTAATCTGTTAGATATTTGATCGTAAATTATGCCACGATAATTTTTTTTTTGTTTAATTTAAATTATTCTTTTTTTATTTGAAAGATTCTCAGTCAAGCAGTTTGTCCCAGTATTTTTTACCGATATAAAAATGTATAATTGATAGCAGAATTTTCGAGTTGAATGATTGATTTATAACTTATAAAATGTAAGAAGAGTTTTAATGCAACATTTCAATATTCTTTGTCGCATTCATTTTTTCAGGATATCTTTTTATTATTTTAATCAATTTCAAAGTTTTGATTGATTATTTCGTATTTAGAGACATAATTATTTTAAAATCGTTCACACATAATCGTTAACATACTTAATTATTTTAAAATCGATATGTAATTGTTTTGATGAGTAGTTAAAGAACCTATTACACATTAGATTTCATTCATAAATATCATTATCTTATTATTATTATTCCTTCTCAGCAGATTTTTTGTTTGAATGTCACTAATTTTAGTGATTAGTGATATTGTTATTAGTTTGAGTTTACAATTTGCTTTGAAGGAAACTTTTCAAATTAAAAATATTTCAAAAATAGTTTAAGAAAGTCAACTTTGTTCTTCTTTTTTGGCTATGTAATAATTATAATAAAGTGTGTTTCCGAATTTTAATTTTACTGGTTAATTTATTTTTGAATAAATTTGCATTCACTTTGTTCCCCCATAAAACCCGATGTTGTAATTAATTTAAAATAATGTAAATTTTTTTCTGATTTAAATATTTTCAATTTAGTTTTTAGAGAACAGAAGAATTGAAAAGATTATAAATTTGAGTTATTTTTGACGATACAACATTGATTAGAATGACCGTTACTTCATTTGAAATTAATTTTAAACTTTTAGTGTGGCTTAAAAATCGTTTATAAAAATTAAAGTAAAAAAGAATTTGCAAAGCATTTGTTGATGTGCGTATTTTACTCTATAAATGTGTAACTCATGAATAAAATCGGACAGTATATAATTAAGTACATTTGAGTTCCAAAGGATATTTTTATTATTGAAAGTCTTGGCTAATGACATATTTGATTTTTAAAATCGCTGAGTGATTGATTCATAATCGGTTATTGTATATATGAATAAGTCAATGGCATTGTAAAAAGACAAAATAAGAGCTAAGAATTGTTTGATTCTAGCTTTCAATTTAAATGACGGCTTTCAAACATTATTAACTTTCAGTTTGATTTATATATAAAATATATGTGCATATAATCAGTATTCTGAAATTTTTTTTGAAAAGAAATTTTTTTAAGTAACTTTATTTTTAACTTTAAGTAATTTGTTAAAGCAAAATACATGTGCATAATGTAATCAGTATTCTGAAATATTTTTTTTTGAAAAGAAGAATTTTTTTAAGCAACTGTTGATTGTCAATAACTTTTTGCCATCGTTTAACTTTTAAATATGTATACAAATTTTCAACGAATTACAATATTTTATACAATATATTGTATTTGTATTTCCTAATTCTTGTACTAAATTCTTTTAAAAGCTATTAATTATTAATATTCGTTATGGATATTTTGATTATTAAATTAAAATATATAATTGTTTTTGATGACCGCCATGTCATTAAAAAAACAAGCAGAACCTGAAAAAGAAAAAGAGAATTTTTAATGAAAACTGGACGGAGAAATTCTTTCTTATTGAGGAAAATAGTAAAGCACTTTGCTTAATTTATAGAGATTTAGTGCCAATTTTGGAAGACTACAATTTGAAACGACATTATTGTCGAACGCATGCCACTAATCTCGGCATTTTCCTTAAAGATAAAATCACAGAACTAAAAAATGATCTTTTTTCTGAATAATTTTTTTTTAAAAAAGAGCTCAAAATAATAACAAAGCAAAAGAAAGTCATGTAGAAATTTAATATCGAAAAAAAAACTCAAGACTCTTTTATTTTTGGCGAATATTTATAAGAATGCATAAAAAGTGTAGCAAACATAATTTGCCCTAAAAAAAAACATGGATTTTTTTTAAATCAATTTATCGCACCAAACTAAAGCCACAATAATTGAGGAATTAGAGATTTCAATTCAAAAGTCTTTAAAAAGCAAATACATCAATTTTAAATTTTATTCGTTAGCCATGGACGAAAGCACAGACGCTTTTGATACGGCACAATTGGAAATCTTGATCAGAAAGAATCGATGAAGATTATAATATCGCCGAAGAAATAGTTGCTTTTTAATATCGTAAAAGAGCACAACCAAGTCTAGATTTATTCCATGTAATAAAAAATAATTAAGAAAATATCTTCCTGATCTATGAAAAATTTATCATGAGTTATAACTGATGGCATGGTTGTTAAAAATGACGAACTCGTTAAATAGTTAATGATGAAGCCGTCGTTACTGGTTAATGATCTTGGTAGCATTCATTGTATTGTACATCAGGACTATTTATGCGGAAAATTTTTAAAAACGAAAGGTGTATTAAGCGTTGTTGTAAAAACCATTAACTTTATAAAAGCAAAAGGACTTAATCATGGCCGATTTCAAGATTTTCTTAAGGTAATGGGCATTGAATTTGCAAATGTTATTTATTATACAGAAATAAGATGGCTCAGTAATGGGAAAATGTTTAAAGATTTTACGATTTAAGAACTGAAATAAAAAATTTTATGGAAGCAAAAGGAAAATTGTGATTGAATTTGAAGACGAAGATTGATTTATTTTTTTAGTATACTTAACAGAACATTTGAAGGATTTAAATTTGTGACTTCAAGGAAAAAATCAATCTATTGATTATATGTTCCAATTAATAACAATGTTTGTTAACAGCTTAAGTTAAAACTTTGGCACAATCAAATAAAGTAAGCGGTTTAACACAGTTCGGTACTTAGATTGCACATAAACTTGTGAATTGCACAAAATATGTGAAATATGCTGCACTAATTTTTGATTTAATTTCAAAAGTTTGAAAGTAGATTTGAAGATTGTCGACAAAATGATGAGTAACATAACAGTAACCCATTTCAACATATTTTTCTAAAAACAAATTAATTGCCTTCAAATGGAATGCATAAAACAGCAAATAACATTGAACTGAAAGAAAAATTTTGAAATGTTTATTTTCTGGAGTTCTTTTAAAGATTGCCCAGTGATAAATATCCTTCTTTTCACAATCATGCATTATTAATGTCTTCAGCTTTTGATAGTGCCTATATTTGTGAACAATTATTTTCATGAATAAAACATATAAAAAACAAAAGTAGGACAAAAATCCAGAAGAACATCTTGAAAATGCATTAAGAATTTCAGCCTCTTTTATTGAACCCGATATCAATTTGCTTGTTCAACAAAAGCAAATTCATCCATCTCATAAATTTGAATTTTTTTCATCTTTATGTAATCCAAAACTATTTAGTTTGGATTACATAAAGATGGAAAAAAATGAAAAGAAACATTTTTGCAAATTTATAATAATTATACACCTACACATATATAATTCAAATTAAAATAATAATAAAAAAAGTTTCGTTTTAATTATTAAATTGTTATAAAAATATTTTTGTCTTATATCAATGGACTTCCATTGATATAAGACAAAATATCGAGACACTAATTGATTTCACGCCAAGTCGAGAAAAAACAGTTGGCTGTTGCAATCCTGATCTTTAGATCAAATATACTCCAGCTTTCTTTACGTAAGTAAAGTCCTTTACAAATTCTTTACGAAAAAGAAAATCTAGCAGCATTAAATGAGGTGGTTTGGATCCCACACTAAAAATTGAGCCTGATGCACTTTTTTGCTTAATGGTCAATTCAGACGATAAATAAAATATTCAGACCGGAGAAAAAAAATTGTTTTAATTAACAGCATGCGTAGACGATATTTACGAAAAGAAAAATCAGAGAGAATTGAAATGGAAATCGTCCGTGGAAAGTTTACACTATAAAAACACTATGTTCGCAAAAAAGGATATAGTTTTGCTTATATTATTTTAGTAATCACTGAGCATCAAATTATGTTAGGCATTTTATAGACATCGGTTTTTATGTACAAGAATATTTTATAACATTTTATATTTTCATAAGCAGTGAATTCTCTCCAATATTGTTGAGTGTAAAAAAAAAATTTCTTCCAATGTTTCTTTTATAATTAATTTTCTTTTATATGAGATTATAATAATCGTGAAAGAGATAATTATAAAATATTATTTTAATATCACGTGATATCATTAATTATTAAACTACTTATACTTATAAAAATAATAAACTTTGTATCTAAAAACGTTAATACACAAATACACAGGAAAATAATTAAAAAATTATTAGATTAATTGTGTAGTAGTGTAGAGATTAAAATTACACTGAATAGAAAGTTTCTTCCAGCTTCTGTTTAATGTAGGGGGCATGACTCTTCCAAAAGTTTTTGGAGATTAAAAATAAAGAAAAGGAGGAGAAATATCGGGAAAATATAATTAATGAGGCATCGTTTTCCCATTCCTAATCCTCCAGAGATAGGGCACACCCTACTCGTGATTAGACTCTGTGAGTTAGTGGTGAACTTTTCAACCTAATTTCTAGACTTTTGATAGTTCTCAAGCGTGAACAAATGACAGTTTTCAACAGTTGTGATTTTGTTCCATCAGAGTTTTATAAAGATTGTTGACGATTTTCACAAAACCCGCTTTTAGACTATAATTTTTAAGAAGAAATCTCTTGAATTTACTTTAAGGGACAGTCGTGATTGGTTCGTTGCTTCTTTCTTTGTGTGGCTGTTTTGTGTGAAATTATATGTAATGTGCCGTTATTGTTATATATTGTGATGTGGAACTTTAATATTTATAAACATATGTTCCTGAAAGCTGTGTTATTCCTATTTATAGTTATATTTGGAATCATGTGTTTATAGTGTTAATTTTTTAAAATATAAAAATAAATTGCACAGATGCCGTATTAGCCAGGATGCCCAGTTCTGATTCTTTTGGCGATGTTGCCAAAATGACGTATTTGGACGTGCACGATGATTTGGTAAATATTAGGGTTACTAAAATAGAATTTTCTGCGTAATCTGCGTTTTCTGAGTATTGGTCTCCATATCTATGAAGAAATGTTTCCAAGATGACGTATTGTGGCGTCTCGGGATGACGTTAATACAAGGGTTGCCAAAATATAATTTTCTACATAATTCTTATAGGTCTCCATCTGTATGATGTAATATAAACCATTTGGGAACGTTCATCATACAGGTCTCCATCTGTATGATGAACGTTCCCAAATATATAAAAAATCCCCCCAAAAAAAACCCCTCAAAATTTTGCATCTTGGAATATACGACATCTGTGCCAAATAAATAAATAATCTTAATGAGTTATTAAATAAAATGAAGCTTCTTCTAAAAGTCTTGATGATCTTTCTTTCTCAATGAAAAAATTATAATCAAGGAAACGTTATTTTAACGAACTAAACTTTTATGTTCTTGAAGCGGGTATAGTTCCGGAAAGGTGTGTATTGCTTAATAATCACCTTAGTGTAAATTCAAATCAGGATTCTTCTTCTTCTTCTTCTTAGAATTGGGTTTGTATGTCATTGGGCACCTCTGCTTTTATCAGCATTTTGTACCATTAACTCCAAACCCAATGTTTCCTAGTTCCAGTTGCTCGGGTCACCCACTTTATTAATAAAGTCCGATAACCCTTTAATGGAGTCTAGGTGTAACTCTCTAGTATGGATGATGCCTAAAGAGGTTAATCTAGGGAAGGCAAGAGCCTCGCATTCATAAATGATATGCTCTGCCGTTTCCTCTTGCGTATGACATTTCCAGCTGATAGGGTCTTGCTGAAACAGTCCCATCTGGTCAGAGAGTCAGTCATACTAGGGATAGCTTCCTGACTTTCACCACAAGATGGTTTGGAGGTCATTTCTACCTCAAGTGAAGGATTCATTACTGCCCCTTTACAAGACAGCCTCTGAGTTCACTTGTCTTTTTCAGCAAGGTCAACTTCAGAGGCATCACCTGTAGATGCAGGAAGGATTGTTATTTCTTGTGTCTTTTCAGCCACAAGATAACAATTTATAAGCTCAGGTAATATAAGTCCACCCAGCATTGCCTGAGATACTGGGCAAGGCAAATTACTCTAGAAGTTTGCCAGGCAACTAGAGGCTCCGTTAAGACACCAATACCGCGGTGCCAATTAGCCCTAGGCACGGAACGCATAACACCAGGGTTTACGGGAGTTGGTTCGCGGCCTCTGATTCTATATTCAAGGCTATCCTGTCATTCCTACAGGACGTTCGGTGATCCACCGCCTACCGACGCGCCTGGTAGCTGCTCAGGCACCAGGAAATCAGGATTACGGTTTAAATTGATAAAAAACGTAATTATAAAATTTTGAAATGAAACATAGGCTACATTTTAAAATAGCCAAAATAAACATTTTGACATAAATTTCATCCCGTTTTATGCGGTCATCCTCATTTCAGTGAAATTGTCTCCAATATTTAAATGCACCAGGAGGTATTTCTGTTTCGTCATGCACTGTAATTTGAAGCATGAAATGATTGTTTTCCTATGCTACGCAGGCAAATTATTTTGAAAATTTTTTCGCGGAAATCGAATTGTTGCGAATATCATTTTTATTCTTTAGATCAATGCAATTGCTTTGAATAATAAACTTAACGGCAGGCGAACATATTAAAAGACTTTTTTATAAAGTAATTGTACATTCTAAGAAATTATTTAAAGAACAATTACTTTTTAAAAATTTCATATAAACAGGATTTTGAGTAATTCCGAAAATAACCTAATTATTATTATTATTATTATTAAATAAATAATTACTTTTATATTCCCACAACATTCATAAATAATTTTATGATATTGGTAAGACTATTATAATATTAATAAAACAATTAAGATTTGACTATGTATCTCAGTATTAGAAAAAAAAACCTATTTTTGCTTCAATAATTTTGCAAAGGAATCTAATAAATTAATATGATCATAATAAATACGCGAAAAACCATGTTAGTTCACATATGATATTATTTTATAAATATTTTTTTAAAGTATGCACATATTATTTGTTTTTATCATAAACATAAGATCGTATAAATTTGTTGTTGCAATAATATTAATTATATGTATATTTATAATAAAGATAACAAAAATTGCCTTAAAAATATTTCGTTTCACTTTCTTAAAAGAGATAAGATATATTTTAGGTTAGATTATTATTGCAATGAATTTTCGAAATAACCTGTATTAAATAGTTATTTCTGCCTTTCCAAGTTGCTAAACAAAACAAGTCGCCAGATAATTTTGAACCACTGTCAACTGACGAGATCGACATCTGAACTGGTACTCTCTTATCTATAGCCTGTGCAACCAGGATTCTTCCGAAAAATGTACTATTTTAATGCTGTTTAGCGAATTTTTTAACACCTGAAAACTGTTGTAAATCATTAGAACATTGTCTCGTATTGTCTTCCGGATGGAATTTTCGTAAGTAGTGTGTAAGTGAGGAAGTTTCCGGTTCGAACATGGATGTACTTTCTCTCTCTCTCTCCTGTCTGTCCTTTCCTTGAATGCATGGCTTGTGAACGGTTGCCTACCCTATAAACGTGCACGGGTACCTATGTACTGAAGAATTCGGACTCCGCACCAAATTACGGTTCAGTTGGAAAAGTGGAGCAGCGCACCGCAAATCGCCAGCCTTGCTAACACAAGGCAACAACATGTGAGGAAAATTCCCGAGCACTCACATCAACAGACAAAACACAGGAACCCTAAAATAATTTCTTTTTACTTCGCTGTAGCTGGAAACAAAATTAGGATTTTCCACCTGGAAGATCATGAGCCTATTATAAGGCCAGAGTATGGCCAAAACCTACTGCAACCACGCGAAACCTAACAAGTGTCAGTTTTAAAGGGCAATTAAACATACGATGTCCTCCTGGAGAACTTCACTTAAGTAGTGATTGCAAGGGAGGAAACAAGGAATAAATATAGCAATGCTGATAAATATACATGCAGAAAACATAAATGCAACACATTCTCTTGTTTTTCAATGATGGGTGGGCTCATACCTGGGATCTTTACTTCGAAGAAACAACTTCTTCTTTCTTCTATTGACTCGACAAGCCAAGGCCTTCCTTAGAACACTTTTCCACGCCAACCTTTGCTTGGCGACAGACCTCCAGTTCTTCACTTTTAGATTGCTAAGATCTTTATCTACCACATCCCACCATTTGAGTTTGGGCCGACCCCTTGGTCTTTTCCCGATGGGTTTGTAATGCGAGATTTTGTATGTCAGGGTGGAGGGGTCTACGAAGAGACAACAAGATCACTAATATTGCTTTTGATGTTCATGAGCGAGTCTAGTTATAGCCTCAGAATTAACTGTCACCATCCCCATTTAGGCTTCCTATAAGTACAACTGAAAATGGATAATAACTACATAATTGCGAGCACTTGAGAATATTTAGGGTTCAATTACAATTACAGTTACAGGCGCATATTTGTTGGAGTTGGTAATATATTAAAGATGGAGACAAATTACAAAAGGAAAAAAAAAAGTTTTTAGAAGCTATATGTTTTATATTCCCAAACAAATTTTTGAAATACTGAAGGAAATATATTATTGAGACTCACACACACATTCATCTTATAATACCTCATAACCAATTCAATTATTTTTTTTTAGATGAATATTTCATATTTCGATGTGGACATTTATTAGATATTCTTGTTACACTAGGAAGTAAAATGAGATATTTTGCTTACAAATTTTGTATAATTAATTGAAAACATAATTAAAGGCGATTAAAACTCCCTGCAAAGTCCCATTTTTCTTCCTATAAAGTTGCATTATTTCCTGTAAAGTTGCCCTGGAACATGTAATTTTACTGGGAGTTCCAATCAGCTTTTTTTCTCAAAATTATCATTTATGCATTACCGCGTTATCACTGATGGGAGAAGCAAGCATGTATTTTCGATGTTGGTACCTTATTACTTTCGATACTCTCAAATAATTTTTTTTAAAGAAAATAACAAAATTTCATATTAATTGTTTAAAAAAAAGCAATATTTTTGCCATTTTCAGAATGTTTTTACGTTTTTCCTAATATGCCGCCGATCGGAAATGAATTTGAATGCGGATGAAAAAAAGACTAGTTCCAATATTTATGGAATTTGTCATTAAAAGAAATTTACAAGCATTCTGCATCTCATTCGATTTATTTTTAGCTAGCATTTTTATGAAACTTCATTTTCATGATGCATTACATCATTTTCAGATTTTATTCATTACATTATTTAGTAATGAGTATATATTTTTGCGATTTAAAATATAAATCAGGTTTTTTTTTTTAGTTTTAATCATTTTTAGTCAGAAGTTATTTTTTTAAATTTGGTTTTCAGTTATTTTGGTATGCCGTACACGAAAAATGTTTTGCATCTGTTCTTATTGCATTTATTTAATTTGTCCTACCATTTTATAACTAAGTTTGTCTCCTAAATATAGGTGTACGCCTTCTGGTAAAACCTAAACTAAGTAAGCAATGATATGTCAAATGTAAACTACATTAAAGTTCTTTGAACCAAATATAAAATCATTTAACCTAAATGCAGAGAAAATGATTTATACAGCTAACATTTCTCTAAAACGAGTCTGAGTAAGAAAAATGTAATAAAACTGGTTCAACTAATTAAATACGAATAATTATTTGAAGAACATTATTTAAATTCCAACAAACAATTGGATTTCAATCGTAACAACATGAGAATGAAAACAACGTTTAGTTGATTGAAATGTTTTTTTAAGAAATATATAAATTGATTTTTTGATAAAGATTACCGGATCTAGGTTTTATTCGAAAAACATTTGCCTAATTTCCGGGAAAAATTGCGATTTGGAAAATAACGATATTTATTACGTCATTAATTTTGTTCAAAACTTAAATCACGAAATTAAGCTTTAAGTGTATATTAGGTAGACAAAGCGAAGAAAACGAAGCGTAAAATGCAAGAAGATGTTATTCAGTCTTATTAATCGGGGCTCATTTTAACCATTATTTAAGGTATTTCCGATCGGAAATGTATTGAGAAAACCGAAAATACGTTCCTTGTCTTGTGGGAAAACAATACTTTTACAAAATTGGAATCAAATCATTAAATGTGTTTCTTTTTTATTTATTTGTTTGTTTTTGGAAAGAAAACTTGTATGAGAATGAAGAATAGAGGATCCGATATCGTATATATATATATATTCCCTCAGTGTTTATTAGCAGATGAAAATTTTGTAAAAAGGGAAAGAAACGTATTAAATTTCTTAAACAGCGAGCAGAGTCTGTAACTTAAATTAGAGTTCAAACCATTACAAACTTCTAAGTTTGTGTTGGAATCGAACCTTCGAACTGTTGAATCAGAAGTCAGTGCATTAGCTATTTAAAGGTTAGGAAAATCTGAGGCAGCAGGAAAAAAAAAATAATGAGTATAGAAAGTTACGTATATAAAAAAGTTAGTACTATTTAAAGTATTAAATTCAATTATTTTGCTTAAATAATAATATAAAAATATTTACTAATGACTGAAGAAAATTCGTTTTTTACATAACAAAAAAACTGTATTTATCAATGGTTTTGATCTAAGAAAAATTTTAATTTTTTTTTAATATTTCTTAAAAATACATATAAGATGATTATATTATATAACTAATTAATTGTGATATTAATATCCCGAAAAGTTATAGTTACTTGGAAACACAGCATTTGATAATAACCTTACCAATTTTGGATATTTTCTGTTTTATACCCCTGCCCATAAATTTAAAAATAAATAATAAAATAATCAAAAGGCTGAATTTTTTAAATCGAAACGGTATTGATAATATTATTCACATTCCCCCCAAAGAAAAATTGTATAGATTATATACTTACATTTATAATTTTAAATTAGTTTGAAAAGCTCTCCTATTCACTGTGTAGAATGCCATCTACAAAATTTTGTTTGCATAAACATGCACACTTATTTATGTCATCAAATTTCACTTCAATCATCATAGTCATCCTGAAAATTATGATTTGACAGTGATCCAGTCAGTTTCGATTCTTTTTTTCTCTGTGATTTGGCTTTATATTCAGTCAGTTTCGATTCTTTTTTCCAGTCAATTTCGATTCTTTTTTTCTCTGTGATTTGTGGCTTTATATTCACAATTAGTACTTGTGTTAAATATGGAATTTAAGCAGTTTATATAAGATTTATCAGTATTATTATAGCTAATCTTTTAAAATTATGAATTTGACATAAATATGGGAACTTTTTATTTTCATTCTCGTATTTCATATGAATAAGAGTTAAATTTGAGCAAAATAAATAAGTAAATAAAATAAAAATTTAATCTATTTAACAAGTTTGAAGTTATGATTCTGTGAAAAAAAGCAGTCATTTCATTTAAGCATACATTTACTTATTTTTGTTAATTTTGATAGAATATTAAAAGTAGACAAAGTTTACGAAATCAAATTTCTCTTTCTTACAAAACCAAACAAATTTTCTTTTTCTAAAAAGTAAACTAAACCTATTTTTGGAATTAAAATGACATTTAATAAAAGAATAATTAATGAGTTTTACAATATTGATAATGTGGAATATGATTTATTTTTACATAATTAGCCAAATATTTTCTATTTATGTATATAAAAAATATCATGCTTCAATTATGAAAATGGAGTAAATTTTTTCCAATTATTTTAAATATTCGATTGCTTGCATTATCTTTTTCTGTCATTTTTATTTTACATTTTTAATTTTATTTTACATTATTTTAATCATTATTGAAATTAAAATGTAATACGAAATACTTCTAAATTTTAAAAGTACAACAATGCTATTTATTCATTCGTTGCATCATTTCTTCATCTTGTGTCATTTAAAATTAAACAATACAGGAAAAAAAAATTTTTTTTTCGGAGTCTAGAACACCAGACACGGATGGCGACAAGCAAGCTGGCTGCTGCAGATGTTATTTATGCGCATGCGTGGAGTGAGACTTCTCCCCCTATGCAACGATCTTTCTCGATTGAGTGTTCCGATTCTAGCCATTCTGTTCTACTTCGCCGATTTGTAAAGTCTGTCATTATACTCACCTCTTTTCTGCGTTATTCGTATACATCTTTTGCAATTAAATTTTACTTGCTGTTCGAGTAAGTTGAAAATTTATTTCTCTTTTCTAATATAACTTTACTTTTTAAAAAAAAATCTGTGATTATTAATTGAATTAATGCGCATTACATCCATTTTAACCATATTCCAAATGTAATATTTTTTATACAGTTCGTCTAAAATTCTTATATTCTGGGATTAATTAATTCGAACTTTGTTTTAGTTACTGAGAATGAGTTATTTTAAACCAAGAATAATTTTATTAAATAAAATTCAAAATTTCAATTGATAAATTGGAACCAGATTTTAACCTGTTTAAATAACAAAAAAAAAGTAAATTCTGTGCAGGTGAAATTTATATGTAAATCATGTTTTTCTGTTTAAATTAATTTATTTTATTCATTCAGCTTCTATGATGTATTTCGCAGTTAAAAAAGAAATTTGCATAAGGGTAGAACATTATTGTGTGCATATAAGACTAAAATAATTTATCAGAGTTATTTCGATATTATCTATTAACATAATTACAAAGAAATGATTGTTTTTTATATTTTTTTCACTCAAACAACATTTATAATGTGAAATATTTGTATTAGATATTTATAGACTTCATATATGTATAATTGGTATAATTGTAATATTATAGTAAAATTAAATTTGCAATATGTTCGGGAACACAAAATAAGTAATTTTACTCTTTTCCTAAAATTTTCGATTATATATTACATACAAACTACAGAAAATATTTCGAATTTATTATCTATAACTTGCACGGGTGTTGTACCCGAACATGTTAAAAGTAACAATGTATTCAATACTTAAGAGTTTCTTAATTTGTGAAATAAAAATAACTTAGTTTATAAATTACACTGTCTGAAGGGATTTATTTATTGTAATTATTTACAACTATAGAATAAATATTTGAATTTTTGAGCTTTGTAATCGTACATTGTTAAAGAAAGGAAATGTTTTCTTGAACGCAATATTTCTTTTAAATTAATGATGATCAAAAAATAAAAATATATTTTGATGAAATTATATCATATAAAAAGGAAGTTATGAATTTCTTAATTAGTTATTTTAGATATCATAGTAAACATTTATAAACAGTTTAATTTTATAATCTCATTATTGTGCCAGTTTTAAGGTATATTTAATTTACATACATTTTATTATTTCTTTATTTATTATTACAAAATTATTTCTTACGTCGTTAATTTTTACTTAAAACTTGCCTGAAGCTGTAAATTTATATTTGTTTTACCATGCATGCTTAAAATATATTGAATTTCTTCATTTTAAATTTTATAAAATGAATTAAAAAATTTCTTAAATTGTATGTCATCAATCCGAAAAAAATTACCAAAATTGCTTTCAATATTTGCTCGTGCTGCCATCTATTGGCCTTATTACTCATTTACTAAAAAGTGCTTTTCTCTATGTGATCGTCGAGAGTATAAAAATATCTGGAATCATCCCTTCCGTGATGGTCATTGCGTCATCTTATCTGATGCGGTTTATTTTGATTCATGTATTGAAGTCTTGTTATTTCTTGATCTTGTCAGAATCCTTATAAGATCATACTATTCTTATTCAGAATTTCCTTTTTGAAAACTAATACAGGTAATTTACAAAATCATTTTAGATTAATATTCATTTTTTCGGAACTGTGTTTCGTAATGCATTTATAACCTTACATTAAAGGACAAACACTAGGATGAGATTTTAAAGTTTGTATAATTCTTAATTTCTCTCTTATTAAATGTCTTATTCATTAAGAATTTTTCATCGTGTCTTTTTTAATAATCATTCTTATTTTCAATTCGTGCATACGATGTAAATTTTACCACATCTTTTTCACTTTTATTATTTGCATAGTGTGGAGAAATAAAAGAATTTCCTTATTTAATTTTTAATTTTTTACTATTCATAAAGAAAATTAAATTAATAACATTTTATCAAAATATTATATTTTTGTCTAATTTGTGGAAAGTGTCCTGTATTTATTATATTAATGACTATGATTTTAATTTGATTAATCACTTAATGAATTTATATCAATATTTTTATAAACTTCATTTTTTCTCAATCATTTCATTTATTCTTATTAAAACTTTTTAGTAAGATATATTTTTGCAAAAGTTTAATTTTTCTTCTTCTTTCATAAAATATTTTTATTAAATTGTTTTTTAATTGAAAATATTTTTAACTTTAGTTTTTATCTTTATGATCCACAATTAATTTTGGAATCCAATATTTTCTAATTAATAAGTACTTTAATTTTTCTTTGTTATTCAAGTGTGTTAAATATAAAAAAAACTTAAATTAAACCACTGGTATAGTTTTGTGGTAATAATTGACTATCTATCATTTGAATATTAAATATAATAAGCTGAGAAAAGCCTCTTTTAATAATATATTACTAAACTTTGCTTTGAACTATAGTTTATGGTATTAAAGTATTATTTGTGAAGTCTTATCCATCTTTTACTCATAAATAATATAGAAAATAATCCAATCATATTAAAATTTGTCAGTATATTGGGATTGGATTTTATCAAAGATTTTTTTAAATCTTATGTTACAACTCTTATATAAAAAAAAATGTATTGCTGATCAATTAAATAAGCCTCAATTTCTAATTTTAAGTTTGGTTTGAAACCTTATTTTCTATTATCTTTAATTCTATAACATAGAAAATGTTTCATAAATTTAAATAATTTCTTTTACGTGGAAATATTTGGATTGAATTCTTTCTTGTGTTTGTTAAATAATGAAATAATCTATTTTTGAAATTAAATCTTATTTGTATTGGTATATTTTAAATTAGCCATTAAGGACATCTCTAAATTGTGTTAATGATAAGAAAATAAATACTGTTAAATATTATGGCTATTTTTCTGGGAAATTTTAAGTGTGCTTGTCAATTTAGAAATATCTGCAATATATATTTCTATTTAATGAAATAATTTTTTGATTTTCATAATAGATTGACAGGTATTATTGAGATAATTAATTGCTCTATTTCAATTGAGAGTAACATTTCAATTAGATTGATAGCATTATTTATTCTATGAAAAGTGTTCATATTCCATATTTACTATTCTAATTATTATTCTAATGATTTAAGAACATGTAGATTTGTATCTGTATCTGTACAATAATTAGAGATTAATTACATTACTTTCTAAATGAATAAATACAAATTAAATTCCTAAATGTAATTTCTTAATAAAAGATTGATCTATAAATATAAATTTATATTGTGTATGTATAGAACTTTTATACTTTTAATATGAATGAAAGTCTTAATTTTATAAGTTTGTAATTTAACGTAATTTATATGATTTAAATATTTCAATACGATAGTTTTCTTTTCTATTTTGCAAACAAAATTGTTAAAAAAAAATCTTAATGAGCTGATCTTCAACTCATATTGCATATTGGTCAAATCTCACTCTTTTTTAAAAAAAATACTGTTCTGCAAAAAATTATTTGTATGAAAACCTAATGTAATAAGATGAAAAAATTTAATGTAATAAAATGAAAAAAATAAAATTCAATTTTTTAATTTTTTGAAATTTAAAATAAGGAGAAGAGTTTATTAGTACTTTGTACCAAGTTTGGAAATTATTCCTTCTCATCAAGGAGCAAAAATAAAAAAAATTTTTGAAATTTTTCATTTGAAGAACAAAAGGATGTAACCAAATTCTATTAATGTGTTTCAGTGCTTTCATATATATATATATATACTGTCATAATGTCTCTGTGTGTGCAGAGTTAATTATATTGAACAGAATTATAGAAATAAAATTTAATGAGTAAACCTGACTAATTTGTATCAATAAAAATGTAAAATATATACATGGATAAATTATTGGTATAAATCACTCTTTGGTATTTTCCCATTATACTCTTGTCTTATAGTCACCGTAATGGGTAGGAAAAAATCGTAAACTACTGTCATGAATATTATTTGTGTGCATCCCGTATTGTTTAAAAAGGTTTACGTTTTTAGAAACCTCTAAAAATAATACAAGCATTTTATACTTACATTTTATAAACTAAATAATTTTATTGACAAAACTAATTTGAATGTCAATGTTTAAAAAAAAAAGTTGTTTAGCTATGGCATTGGTGATCAATTGCATAAGTATACTTTAATAGTACCTTTTAACAATGAAACTAAATTAAATTTTGGAATAATTGGCTGTTTTTGCCGTATTTCAATTTTTGACAATAAATCTCCTTATAACCGACAAAATAGTAGCTAAACGATCTTTTGGCTTTAACTTTCTTTAGCATTTAACTTGATAACCATTTTTATTGTTATTTAGTCAATTTTTGACCAATATAAATTTATTAGAATATATTAGATTTAAAATAAAATTTTGAACCATTACCATTATCATATTTACTATTTTCGCTTCTCTATAAGAAATATGCTATTTCATTAAGATCAGAAGCGAGGGTATAATGGAGAAGTACCCAACTCTTTACTTATATATATATATATATATATATATATATTTATTCTGACATGTAAAATATCTTTCTTACATTTTAACTTAAGTCATTTTTAAACTCAAGAGGTACTGGAAGTTAAATATTCAAAAATTTCAAATTATTCAACATGAATATTGAAATTGTAACTTACACAAGATTTTTTGAAGTTATAAGCTTTATTAAACTAAGAATAGAATAAAGATTACAAATTAAAGTAAGTTTTTTTAAAATTGTGTATAATTTAAAAGTGCTAAATTTTCATTATTATTTTGATGTTTAAATTGTCATTTCATTGCACAGATTTTAACTTATTCTTTGCTATTTTTGAAATATTTTCAATGAATAATAAATGTTTTTAGATAAATTTTTGTTTGTATATTTATTTATTTATTGGTTTTATATTACTCACATTAACACTTTACAAGCACCTTATTCTCTTGTTAGGATTTCATTAATTTAGTATATTGTAATCATCCTCTTTGTTTTATTAATCTTGTGTGGTTTTTCTTGAAATTTAACAGACAGATCTATTTATAAATTTAATTTCAAATCTAATTAGCAGCAATTAAAGATTTAGAAATTAATTTGGGACATTTAGTTCATATTTCTGTTTTAATGCCAATTAATATCCAATCAATTTAATTGAATATAATTTTTGTTTGTAAAAAATTTATAGAGTATATTGAAGTAAATGGTTTCTTCTTAATAAAAAATATTTGGTAATAAGAATTAAAGGTCATATCCTTTTTATTTCATTAGAAACTTGATTAGTTATTTCCATATATAAATGGAAATTTTCTGATAGATTTTATAAAACTATTAGTTGGGTAAAAGAAATTTCTGATATTTATTTTGTATTTTTAATAAAGTAAAATTCTCATTTAAATGTTATTTTTTCATTATTAAAATTTTTTCTTATTTTTTCTTATCTTCGGTAGTATAATAAAAATTAATATATATATATATTTCTTTTTTCAGTACAAACAGCTGTTATTTACCTGAAGTTGAATATAATTAAATTGGATTGAAGAATAACTCCCTCATGGAAGAATTGAATCAGTATCTCCCCATTGTTGCATTTAATGGGAACATCATGCTCTCTGCCACTTTGAAATGGTTCAATGTGGTTGCCAAATACATAATGAATCAGCTTGATACTTAAATATGTGCTAGACTCTGTTTCCATGTTTGGAGACTGCTATATACTATAATACTGTCACTGTTCATTAAAAAATTAAAAAAACTGTTTCTGTTTCACTTCTTCTGTAGAAAATTCCAGTGTTAGGTGTCAAGATAATCTTTCTCTTGCATATAATTATTCAGCACTCAGTGTATTCATTTATATAGAAAAATGACTGTAACATATTCCTTAAATGTCAGCAAAGCTAGACTTTGCGGATTTGCTAAGTTGCTTGTGAGGTGGCGAGGAAGCATATACAAGTTGCTCTATCGTGAAATGATAATCTTCTGTAGTTTATACTACAGTCTTAGTGCTCTCTACAGATATGTTTTTACTGAAAATCAACGAACGTAAGCATACATTTTTTAAGTATATAATGAAATGCAATACTTATACTTTTTTTAGCAAACTCAGATTCTAAAAATAGGTAATTTTAAAACTGTTTTTATCAATGTTAAATTCATAGTATGAATTATTTATAAAATGTATGATAGTTTATGTAATTGTTCAGTTGCCAAAGTAATTATTATTTATCAATCCATGTTAATCAAAATAATGTTCAGTAGTTTTACATTGTTAGTATAAAGATTAAAATCTACTAAGTGTTATTAGCATGCAATTATGTTAGTCTAACTTGCTTACTTGTTATTATATTTTGCTAGACTTTTAAAAAACTTATCTTTTGTAGACTGAACTAATTATCTTCATTATTTACTCTAGGGTTTTTGAAAAACTTACAATATATTGTGAAGCATTTACAAATCTTATTCCACTGTCATTTGTCTTGGGATTTTATGTGTCTATAGTTGTTGGAAGATGGTGGCAACAATACTTAGCTATTCCATGGCCTGATAAGTAAGTACTGTTAAATCTTAATTTAGTAGAATATGACATTCTTATTTTTTGGCTCAATAAATATTTCAAATGGAAGATAATATTTATTAAATTTTAAATCAGTCGTTAATAGTTAATACCTCAAATGGTAAAATATTGAAATTCTTTTTTCAAATTACATAAATTTTTAAATATTATGATTCTTTAATTATTTTAAAGTAATTAATATTATTTTTGAATATTTTTATTAGTTTGATTTTTTAAAATATAAAGTACTATATAAGGACTATTATTTTTTAAAGTATTCTTAAGAAACCATTTTGCTTATTTAGTGGAATTAATATTTCAATTACATGTTCAATTATAGTCTTATATTACTTTGACTTTCACATTTCTGTAAGAATAATTGTTATATAATATTAAAAATTTTGTTCTATCTGTTAGAATTTTTCTCATAACAATAGATAACAGCTTTTGAAAGCTGTTTTTTATTAAATTGTCATGATCATTTACTTATTAAATTAAAATATTTATTATATTACTAAAAATGTATATATTTTTTTAGAATAGCCATGTTGATTGCATCTTACGTTCATGGCTCAGATGAAAGAGGGAAAGTTATTCGCAGAACTCTTGTTCGATACTTGATTCTTCTTAGTGTTTTAACATTCCAAGCTGTGAGTACTTCTGTTAAGAAAAGATTCCCTACTTTGGACCATATTGAAGAAGCAGGTATATGCTTTTTCATTGAAAATAATAAATGTTCTGCAAATCTATCTTTTAGTATCTTTATAATCCAAATTCAAATTATTTATCTTTTACCAAACAAATATTTTTTACTGTTCAAATGCTTCAAACACATTTAAAACATACATTTTCTTACAAATATATGTGCTTCAGAAATGTTTAAAATATATAGTTAGAATAGTAAGAAATGATTAGCATTATGTCATATAGTTTGAATTTAAATATAGATAATTTAAAATGTAATTATAAATACTTTCTGTCCTATAAAGTGCTTAAGGAACTAGTTTGATATCGCCCCCCCCCATTTGCAACCATTGCGACTTGTTTGTCGCCAAGTGCCTTTTTTTAACTCGAGCATTTTCCCAAAATTAAAAAATAAGCATTTTATAAAATTTTAAATCATATAATAGAATAAAAATCTAAAGAAAAAGCATTACTGGAAATGAGTAAAAACTTTTTGTTGGGCTTGCCTTCCTTTCAAAACAACTGGTAAAAGAGACAAGTAAATAACAGTAATGGTCTTATAAGCTCGGTGATAGTATGGAAAAGTATATAAAAATATAATAAATTAACAAAAGAGTATGTAAGAAAAAATAATAAATAAACAAAAAGAAATTGGAAAAAGAACAGTTTACAATGTTGAAAATATAAGCGAAAAATATAATAATAAATTTTAAAAAATGTATAAGAAAATTATATAATAAATAATACATAAAAAGAAATTGGAATAAAAACCAGTTTACAATGTTTGGAAGATGGTGACATTAGAATTTGAAAATATGTTTTGTCTTTTATAAAATAATTTTAAAGAATTTATTTCTTGTATAGAAAATGTGATTCACAAAATTTAAAATATACATTAAATCTAACTACAGTATCTTGGTTATTAGAGTTAATTGATTTTGAATTGTGAAATAGAAAAAGAAAAATTACATGAGATCTTTGATCATATGATTTTTAAATTAGAAATTTCATATATATATATATATATATTATAAAAATATTATTCACTTGTATTTTTAGAAAATAAGTTAACTAATACTATTATATATATTTGATATCATATAAATAATTCAATTGTTAAATCCTTGCCTTCATTAGAAATACTGTGTTTATGATTAAAATTTTAAATATTTCTATAATTGAATTTAGTTGAAATTATAGTAATAATAAAATCTGTTTCTCTGTATCTTATTGTGTCTTTTAATAATATCAGAAATTAAATGACACAAATAGAAAAATAAATTATTATATTGATTAAACCATTTTGTAAGCTTATTTAAAGTAAAATTTATATTCACATAATTTGTTATAGGTTTGATGACTAAAGAGGAAAGAAGAGTATATGATGAGATTCATGTTACTCATGGAAAGTGGTGGGTTCCTGCACAATGGTTTTCCTCGCTGGCATCCAGAGCTAGAAAGGAAGGACGTATCAAAGATGATATATTGCTTCAAGATTTATTAAATGTAAATTTTCAATTATTTTTAAATGCAAAATAAAATTTTTTAGCATATATAGCTTTTTATTTATCGTACATGAAAAGTTTATAGCAGAATCATTTATCAATTTAACCTTCTGTTCAATAACTTGTTTTATAATGACATAATACTGACTACTTAATGATTTTAAATCTGATTTAATCTTTAAATTCCATTTGAAATTATCCTTGTGAATAAAAAAAGAACACAAATCATCAAACCTAAACATTTATTTTACATGTGTCTTCTATGAACATTTTTCATGTGTCATGAAATTTCATTCTCAGATTTCTGTTTTAATTTATTATCAAATGAATAATTTATCAACTTACATTTTATTATATAAATTATTTTTTACATTTTCTGAAATTTATCTTAGTTTTGAATACTTTCTTCTCATTATAAATTAAAGATTAATTTTTATATTGTTATTTTTCTACTTAAGTAATTTATGCAATAGAATGAAAATTAAATATTCAAAAATATTATATTTATCTTTATTTGCTGTGCATTGTGTTAAAAAATTTTGCTATAAAGATTTATGTAATGTCTAAAATAATAATTTTATGAAGATGTTTTAATATTTAATGTAATGGAAGAGATTTTAATATTTTCTATCTTAATGAGAATTTAATAGATAGCCATTAAGAAATATAAAAATTAAAAAACTAAATTATTAAGTTTTTGTCTTGGATATAATCATGAATAAATTCATTTAATTTTTTCCATAAATGCACTTCTAATATAAAGTTGTTTTTTTCTTCTGTTGGTTGAGTTTCATTCAGTAAAAACTTAAAATTTTTCCTTTGCAGTGAAAATTATTTTGCCTTCTTTTTTGCAATTAATGTTGAATATGCAGATGATTTTAAATATGGCTGTGATTTTTATTCTGAAAAATTTTTTTTAAATAGAATCTTGCTAAAATCAGTTTTATTTTTATCAGTTGACTATGTAATTTCTAAGTTAATTTTCTTATTTAATTTTGGCAAGGATTTTAATAATTAGTTATGTTTGAATGAGTTGTTGTTTTTTCAGGAAATGCATGTGTTTCGTGGCAATTGCGGAATGCTATTTAGCTATGATTGGGTTAGCATACCTTTGGTTTATACGCAGGTAATGAGTTATTTCTTATGAATCTTATATAGAAAAATTAAAAAATTTTTGTCATGTATTGATTAAAGCATTTTTTTCTGTGCATTAAATTGCTTTTAATAAAGTGAAATATTTATCAAATGTATTTCCCCATTTCCTTCTGCCCTTTTTGTGTATTTTCAATTTATTTAACAATATATTTTAAAACTTAAAAAAAAAAAAATCTTTTGGTTCCTATTTACTTTTATTAAGTTTTTACAAGAAGAGATTTTCTGAGAACACACACTCATATTTTGATACAATTAAAATTATGTAAAAGCAAGATGTCTCACAAAGTAAATACATAAATGTTATGTTCCCTTTTGAGAAGATATAAACAAAATTAATATTATATAAAAATATAATGTATATCTGATATATCAATTTGAATATCTTTAATATTATTTATCTAGTTAATGAAAGTATATTTCAAACATTAAAATTTTATTACTCAAGATATCACAAAATAGTTTAAAATGTTATTATTGAATACTACTATAAATGGATATCATTGTTTGATATTTGTATTTATTAAATGAAAACTAGGCTGGTTTTTAAGAAATGAAGAAATATTTTGTAAGGTTGCATTTTGGCTTCTTTTCATTCTAATTATGTGTACATGATTGAATTACAGGAAATTTAAATCTATTATTTTTATGTTGATTTTCTCTTTTGTAATAATCAGTGTTTTAAAATAATCACAAAAAAATGTCACTCTTTTTATTTATGTTATTTTTAGTAGAAGCTGTTGTAGAAGTTGTGCTATTTTTAGTAGAAGAATAAAAGAGAATTTACCTTACAAAATCTATTTAATATTAAAGTAAATTCTCTTACATGATATATTTTTGCCACAACTTGATTAAATCAATATATTCATCCAAATAAATCTCCAAGTTAATTAAATTTTACATGATTTTTTAAATTAATATTAGTAACTAAAAACTGTATTGATAAAAATTTGATGTGATGAGATTTGATGAAAAATTATATTATCCACACTAAAATTGGCTAATAATAGAAAGTGATTAAGAAATCTTTATTCAAAACTAATTTGGTACATTTTAAATGTTTTATAAATATTTCCTTGCAATTCTTTAAGTGGACTTAGTTGTATTATTATTTTAATTTTTAATTCATATTACAGTTGGTAGAAATGTAAAACATACTATTGACAACTGTAAAGCATAAACATATGAAGTCGTGATGCATTCTAAAAATTATAATTACTATGCATTAAAAATTTCAATAACTGATATTTTGAATTATATTTTGTGTGTAAAAATATTATGATTTTGTTTTAGTCAATATTCACATGAAATTCTCATTTATTTTAGGTTGTCACCTTAGCTATTTATACTTACTTTTTGGCTACTGTTATGGGCAGACAGTATTTAGATCCTGAGAAAGGGTACCCTGGACATGAAGTGGATTTATATATTCCAATATTTACGATTTTACAATTTTTCTTTTACATGGGATGGTTAAAGGTACTATTTTTTATTTTCAATTAGTTAAGCACTTATATGTACTTTCAAACTTTTTTCATTGAAAATTTTATTTTTTACTGTAGACGTTCGATTTTACAAACTTTCTTGATTTTTCAAATTGTTGACTGTTCTCTAACAGTGTTCCATTGATGCTATGATTATTTTAATTCCTGTTTACAAAATAGATTTAAGAAAAATCTTTTACAAACTCGTCTTACTCATTTTTTATGACTTAGTAACTTTTATCAATCTAATTGATGAATCTCTGAATTGTAAGAAATTAGTTTTGATTAGTAGTTTCAGTTCTAAAATTGAAATTAAAGAAAAATAAATTCTAGTGTAGAATTTCTGTCACCTAATCTAACTTCTGAGTTTGCATGCATTTAAGTGTAATCAATGGCTTCAAGTTTAAATATCATAGGATACATTTGGAAGGAGTGATCATGCCTTGTAATCTCATTTCATGAAATTGGTGCTATGTACTAGTATGTCTATAATGTTGTTATGGAATGATGTTGCCAAAAAAAGAGATGCAGGTCAATGACCTGCATGTGTTATTAAATATACAACTGTGAATGACGAAAGACAAAACAAAGATTATTTAAAACTTAAATTTCTTCATTCATGAGCTTCAACAAAGAAACTTACTGCCTTCAAAATTTCCCTTGAGGACTTAAGGAATTTATATTCAGGTGTAATTTGTCTGTAACAATAATTAGATGACTAAATGGTTGAGAACATAATAAATGAGAATGAAAGAACTTACAGATATCAAATGTAGAGAAAACAGATTAGTGCTGCGACCATTTCCAAAATAAGTACGTTTAGAAAGTAAAAGTAAATTGTTTATAATTATGAAATTTATTTTGCATGTATATTTTTTATAATGCATACTGAGTAACTTTTTAATGACACTTTATTTATAAAGAAAGAGTAATGTAGTAAAAAATGTTATTTTAGATCTAGCAGTTATTTTTCAATTTTATGAACTTTTGATTTTAATAACTATTTTAATGATTCGTATATATTCATAAAAAAACTGTCTACTGCATTGAGTGTTGGAAAAAGAGAATTTCATATATTCTTCCTTTAATATTAATTATAAATAATATACTGTTCCAAATTTATTTACTTACATATTCTTAAAATAACTGAATATACAGATTTGTAAAGTGTGAAGAAACTAATAAAATAAATAAATTCAATTAACTTATTAAAACAAGAATCTAATAATATGTTACAGTAGAATAATGTCAAAATATCAAACTTGCAAAGCTTTTAATACTAAAAGATGGTGCATGTTCTACTTGACTTGATTTATTAATGTAGTTAGTCATTGAAAAGTAATAAATTATCCATTGTTTTAAATACAAATGAGCAATTATTACATTTGTTATCATAGGGAAAGCAGAGGTGCCCAATGACATACAAACCCAAATCTAAGAAGAAGATCATAGAGAAATAGAAATCAATAAAGCTATAGTTTTTACTTACCAAATGCCATTGACATATTTGTAAAACTTATTACTTAATAACAGTGACTATGTTTCAGCAATTCATTCTGTAAAGTCTCACACTCTTACATCTCTGGTAGTAATAATAATATATAATCACAAAACACATGGGTGTATGTCAGTGAATGAATAAGTGAGTAATTATTTAAAAGTGATTACACACTCATGAAGTGGAAAAGATAATCATTAAAATTTTCTTTAATTGTAATAATAGTTTTAAATACTCAGCTATGCTCAGTTATTTATGTATTTTTTCATATAGTTATGTATTTTTAATTTTTTACTTTGTTGTATTTTTCCTTTCATGCATTTTATTAACATTATTTGAAATACATATTCATATATTTGCTCTTAAATTTGTTTCTTCTTCTTAAGGTTGGGTTTGTATGTCATAGGTACCTCTGCTTTAATCACCATTTTGTACCATTAATAAATTTGTTTAATGAATATTTAATACATTTAATACCTGATTAAAGTACGATTTTTCATGAATTTATTTACATTATGTGCAATTTTAAATGCACAACTATAATTTATTTTAATGAATTTTATCAAATAATTAGAAATATTATTATAGGTCGCAGAACAATTGATTAATCCATTTGGAGAAGATGATGATGATTTTGAGTTAAATTGGTGTTTGGATAGAAATTTGCAAGTATGTATAAGTTATTAATATACTCTTTATATAAATATTTGATTTTGTTATTAATTAGGATTCGTTAACTTATTGTGGAAAAATGTTTCTACAATTCAGAAAAGATTACATAATCTAAAGATTACTTAATTAAATTATTTGTTTAAGTATCAGTGTTGTTTTTTACTTTAATGAAAAGATAAAGAAATAAATTAAGAAAACTTAATAAGGACAAGAAAAATCTTTAGTAGTAAATAAAATGTTACTAAGAAATACATATATAATGCAGTTGATATAATAAATTGACATTTCAGAAATATGTAATTAAAAAAATGAATATAAAATAATTTAAAATTGGTTATTGAGTTTCTTGAAGCATCTTGTTTGTTAAAATAATTCTGTCACCATATTTTTCTTTTGTATTTTACTTTTATTTATAGCTCCAAATTAGTGGTTAAAAGTTGTTAATATTTGCATTGCCGTTTTTTATGCTTACTTATCTCAGTAACTTATTTGTAATCCTAAATAATTTGGTTAAATCCTAGCATAATGAATTGAATTTGTGAAAATTTTAAAGTTGTTGAGAAACCTTATTGTTTTCTATTAAATAGTTTGGATAAAAAGTATTAACTTAAAAGTTAGTGTTATTAAACTGTTGAAATTCTAAGCTGACTTTTAAATTTTTGTTTCTAAATTAATTTTTGTAGGTTATGTAGCAATAGTGTTTTTGAGTTGATTCTACATTTTTGAACTTTTTTTCTTTTCAAAATCTATAGTATTATTGTTTTGCAAAAAATAGTATGCGCATAGACTAAGTAAATGTATCTCAAAGCTATTTAAAATTCAAGAGATCAGAACATTATTAACATTGACCAGTCAACATCTTGCAGAATATCTAAACAATCTTGCCCAATTTTACATTAAATTTTATAGATGTACTCAAAAATAATTGTCAGATTATATATCTTATTTCTAAAATTTTAAAATGATTGTTCTTGATATATTATATTCAGTGACTTTAAAAACAAAGTATGATGTTGCAATAACTTATCTTTTTTGTTGTATTTAATTTTCAGAAATATGCTGTTACATTAATCTAAAATAAATTTCTGAACTTTTGTTGTATATAGTGGTTCTGTTATACTATAGCTTATATATAGTTGGCTTTTCAAAAATTGCCAAAAAGTGGATTGCAGCCTCTTTTGCCTCATGTTTCCATCCCATAACTTATGAATGGAAATTTTTTTTTATAAATGTTAAAAATAATAAGCAGGTTTTTACAACGTAAGTTTCCAAACCATATTGAAATGTCAAGAAAAAACATCATAAATAAAAACTCAAGTTTCTTGAATGTGAAAGAAGGAAATTTGTTTAGTCATTTATAGATTAGTAACAAATTAGAGTGATTCTATGAATGATTAAAATCATAATGCAGTTTGATTAATGAAAGTCACACACATATTTGTACATTATTTAATAAAGAATTTAGCAAAGAAACTAAATAAGGATTCATATATAAGACTGATAAAAATATGATATATAATATCACACAATTCACTTAAAATATAAATATCTTTAATGTTCTAGAAATTTGTGTATCATTTTATAAATTGATTATGCTATGCTACATTAAAATCAACTAAACCACAGTGTAACTAACTATATTATATAGTAATTAGCATATAAATAAATAAAACAAAAATATATAATTCTGAATTTTATTTCCTTATTTTGTGAACTTGGTAAATAATAATATAATTATTTTTGCAGGTATCTTTTATGATTGTAGATGAGATGCACCAAAGGCATCCTCGTTTGGTTAAAGATATGTATTGGGATGAACTGGAGCCTCAACTTCCTTACACAAAATCATCTTTTATGATGAGAACTCAGCCACATCTTGGATCAGCTGTCAATTTAGAGTATGACATATTTATGTATTGTGAATATTTGTTATTAAATTTATAATTTAAGTATTGTTTTCTTTTATTTAATTTAATTTCAGGAGATAAAAACTATTAAAATAAATATTTGAATATTTAATTAATGTTAGTATTTTTAGGAATA
Organism: Latrodectus hesperus; assembly: GCA_037975125.1. NCBI lineage: Eukaryota > Metazoa > Arthropoda > Arachnida > Araneae > Theridiidae > Latrodectus > Latrodectus hesperus. The sequence goes on from CM075861.1 coordinate 57,657,361, forward strand.
TATTTTAACGTTTGGCATTTAACAACTTTGAAATTTTTTTATTGCTTTGTATTATAGATATGTAGTTTCAGCTGTGTTTAAACAAAGTTAATAAAATATAATTTCAAAAATATTCTAAATTTCATTTTAAATAGGTCTTTTTGCCATAAAAATCATAAACTTTGTTTGGAAATGTCACTAAAATTGTAATGTAACAATACTTGCATTAATTGCAGATTTTGAGGCAGTAATATTTTTTAATTTTTGTTGTAGAAAAATTTTTTACTTGAAATAAAATGGTAAATGAAAATATGTATAGAAAATTATAAGATGTTTGAAAATAATTGTTTAAAAGCTTGAGAGAAAATATGAAATATTCTTGTTGAATTTATTGTATAATTTAATGATTGGAAAAAAAAATTCAATCTGCACTAACTTATTTATATTTAAAAATTTCAATCTTGAAAACGTTAATGATTTTTCATGATATAAAATTTTACAATTAAACAATTTTTAATAAAATTTTTAATTACAATTTGGCAATTCTTAGTGAATTGTGGATAAAGTGTAATTCAAGAAAATATCTTGCAAAAATTAGATATGAATGATGTCTATTTATGACTTGAAATCTTGTAAAGTGTAGTACTTTTAAACTCGCTTTTAAAATGTTTTCTTGACGAATTTTTTGCTTTAAACGTCCAACAAACTTATTTAAAGTTTCAGATATATTTTTGTTACTCTCATGTTATTTTATTTTGTACTTCCTGTTAATTTTAAAATTCATTGTGGCACATTTAGAATATATTTCTACAAATATTTCTGTAAATTCATTTAAATGTGAACTTTATTTTGCATGCTTTTCTTTTAATTTATTGTATTTTTTGTTTGATTGATCATTTTTTGGCAAAGGAAATATTAATTTTTTTATTTAAATATTTTTGCGTACTTTTATTGAGAAATTTTTTTTTCTTTTTATCAAATAACACAAGCAATTCTAAATGTATTTTATTTGTGCCTCATTCATTGTGCCATGTTAATTGTATTTCAAATCACATTGTTTTATGACAATTATAACTCCTCTATAATATAAATTACTGTTTTAAATGATCAAAACTTTGGCAGAGTTCATTTTCTTCAGAATTGAATGTGGAAGTTTTTATTTCCTCCATATGTTCCTTTCTAATTATCATTTTTATAAATATGAATAATAAATCATATGAATTGAAGGAAAAAGTTGCTAAAAATGCTTTTTTTTTATTTTAAATATAAAATCATAAATTGTTTTAAAATATTTTATTTTTTAATTCTAGTATTGATCCTGAGGAATGTGAATTTTTGCCGATGGAGACAATATTGGAGGAAGATAATGATTATCATAATTACAACAGTCCTCCACAAAGCCCCACCAATGAGCTGTCTCCAGCTTTCAGATCATTTGCTAACAGCAAAATAAACCTGAATGGAGAAGATAATGTTTCTCAATCAGGTTTGAAATTTCTGGAAAACTTTCCTGGATCAAAGCTTCTGAATATGATTATTGGATCTAGCTCAGAAAATGTAGCTGGTACTCCTAAAACTCCAAAGAAGGAGGGGAGTATCTTTTCTGGGTTCACTCTTAAAACTCCAAATCGAAGATCCGTTACTAGCTCTATTGCTGACAGCTTGCACGATCAGTCCCTGGATGTGAAACGAGAAGCAGGTGAGCCTCTTATTCCAACAAGAGCTGGCACACCTATCCATATGGAACAGCGAGAAGAATTGCGCCATCTCATTATTGACATCCCTCCTGAAACCAGTCCAATAGATTCTGGCCTCGCCACACCAGCAACTATCATTGAAGATTATAACCGACGTCATGATATTGTCCACCATGTAGTCAATGTCCTGGAGGAAGTGCAGCCTGAATCAGTTGAAAGCCCTGCTAACCAGCCAACATTACCCACTTCCCCAGAAGAACCGGAAGCTTCCCCATTCGAGCCCAATTCTTCACAAGAGAGTCTAGGGCCCTATGTGGATAGCAACCAAAGCACCGTAAGCAGCTACGCTGAGCTTTTGAAGCATCCAAAATAAGCAGAGGGTGGTGTGTATGCTCAAAAGTATTTTGCTGGTGATGAGATTTTTACATTCTGAGAAACTTTACATTTAAGTTAATAGTTTTTACAGTTCTACAATATTTTTTTTTATTACTTAAAATTGATAAAACAAAGAAATAAAACTTTTGTTTTATACTCAAAGAATGTTACTGTACAAAAATTTAAAACAGCAAAATTGTATTTTTATAGTTATTTTAAAAATTGAAATTCTTCTGAAATCTTATGAAATACACCATAATTTATGAGGAGATTTCACTGAAATTATTATTACATTTTTAAAAGGAAATATTTTAAGATTTTAATAATTAAAATATGTTTTAAAATATATCTGACTACTATTGAAGTATTTGTTTTGTTAAAAAGTTTTCCAATTTTTATTGAATGTTAAATTCATAATGAGATTTTCTCTTGAGATTTTTGTCTCTTAATCATTTGTTTTATGATATTTATGAATATTTCCAACATGGTGATATTTATACCCACCTTATGTTAAATATTTTTTTCAGCAATCTCTTATTTATATTTTAAAACGAAATGTATTGTTTGCATGGTTCTTATTTTTGTGGATTTTGGAATAATCTCATATTATTTTCAATTTTATTTAAACTTTTTATGTTTAATGTTTCTTACTTTTAATGTTATTTCAGTTTTCATCAAGTTTGATTATTTGTATTGGTTTTTGATTAGTATATTCATTACTTTAACTTCATAATTTAATGCAATCATTTTTCAACAATTCTTTGGTTACTTGTAGTAAAGTTGTTAGTTCTTTCTACTATGTATCAGAAGTTAAAAACTTAAAAGCAATTTCTGTAGTGTAGAAAAGAAAGAACTAGTTATATGCTATTTTCTCCTTGAATAATATTTTTAGTCTGTTAGAAAATATGTCATTACAAAATTCTCACTGTTTTTTTTTTTTGAGTGCTGCACATTATCTCTATGCCAGCATTGAGCATCAGTGTAAAACATACACCTTTAATCTGCCCTGTAAATTTTTATTAAATTTTAATCTTTGAAACTCACCCTTGCTTTTTTACAAAGCGAGTTGCCATTTTTATGCTTTAAATCTTCTTCATTCACATCTCTTAATTGTTGTCTAAAAATGTCAGTTGAATTATGACAATTTCTATCCCTACTATATCATAATTGTCACAAATTGTTATCCATAAGCAGTTAAGTTCAAAGTATTTTTCCATGCTCGCATTTACCTTTATGCATAGCTGTGTTTTTTTTTTTAAATTTTATTTACCTTTATGCATAGCTGTGTTTTTATTTTAAAATGCAGTTTCCATAATAAATGTTAAATTTGGAAATATAATTTCTTTAGCTTGATGTAATTTTTAATTTATTGAAATAAAACTTACATTAGAATAGAAAGAAATGTTTAAACAGTTATAGCTAAAGTGTTGAATAATTTATGTTGCATTTCCTCAAGGTAATAAAAATCTCTGTGATTGATGTTGATATGGAGGCAGTTTACAGTTTGGCAATGATTTTCTACTCTTATAATGCATTTTTTGTTAAATTTAATTCATTGATCATTCTTGTAAAACTGATAAGTATATAGATAGAAATTTTGTGAAGAATTTTATTAACAAATTTGTCAGACAAATGTTATTAATGGAAGTTAAAAATTCAATGCATTTTAGTAATCGATAAAATTTACTACAGTTAAAATGTATCTTCTATTATTGCTAACAAGTTAGCGTTTTTCCTTTCTGTTAGGGAATCAAAGACATTGCTTCACAAAAACTGCCTGTATATTAACTCTATCAAAAATAATTCTTTGAAACATAAAATATCATTTAGTGTTAGAATAATTTCCTTTAAGCCTTAACAAAAATACAATGGCTACCTTTCACTGGTATTTTCTCTCCTATCAATTCTCGTTAAAACTATCTTCTCAACTTTTCAATATATTTTAAGTGGTGTATTTTCTTCCTATATATAGTAAATATATTCCTATATATCTAGCTGTTATATTTACAGCTTGAATTGTATGCTGAAGTTTGAATTTCTGTGTGTCATGGTATTGAATAGTAGAAAAGATTTGTTCAAGTGATATTGTGAATTGTGTATTAATAGTATTTGAAGTATGTAATTTTTTGTATGACCAAAGTATACTGCAAATGCTAGTTGTGGTGCTTTCAAAGTATTTTACTTTTTTTAGTTTTTATTCACATTTTTTTGTTTAGGTTATAATTGCTTGAAATAATTTCGATTTGTGTTTGCTTATTGAATTATTTTAAATTTTTGAAGCATATTGAATATTTTTATAATAGCAATTAATATTCTCTGTACTAAATAGCTGTTTTAGTCCTAAGGTTTCACATTAACTTTTTGTAATTTTGGTACTTATTTCATAATAAGAAAATTATTTTCCTATAATTAACGACTAATGTCATGTTTGTATATTTTGTAAGCTTTCATTTCAGGTGTAACTTTTCTAATAATTCATTTCAAATATAATTTTCTACTGAAGCTAAGAGGAAACATAATGATCTAGTGCACAGTATTATTTTTGTGAACGAGGAGTTTTGTAATATTAGAGGGGGAAAAAAGGAATAAAATGGTCTGTGATAAATTTATGACAGCATCTTGAATGTATAATTTTTTCTCATTTGGTAGTTTCGGAAGAAAAGATAGTAGTTTCATAATGTGGATTCTTAAAAGTAGGGGTGAATAAAATAATTCTTTTTTTGACTTGTGTAATGCTTATATTTGCAATTATTCATGATTGATATTTGACTGTTGCTGTATTTATTAGTTGTACCACTAAAAATTAAATAAAAAATATTTTTAAAATAAGAATTAATATTTTTGTATAAGTTTAAGTATTTCCTTATTTTCAATAGAGATAATAAATGTTGAAAAAAGTATTATTTATCAATTCTTATGGTGCAAAATTGTGTCTTTGATATACCAATCTATATATATATATTTGCTATAATTATATTTTACACCTTACTTTTAAAATGCACTGTGAACTGCTAAATGCATTCTTTTGATAAAATTAAGATGTATACTTTCTGAAGTCACTTGCATATAACATGTATAAATGGGATTTATCGTCTACATTTTTTGCTGTATTAAAATATTGTTCTCTTCTCTTGCATGAAATTTTATGCTTCCTTAGATGTAATAAATTTTTGTGGTTATTTGTTAGTTTTCATTTTATTATATTTTAAAATCCAATATACTAAATTGAGAAATTATAGTTGTATTAATAAAAGTTAAATGATCACATAATATTAGATTACTTGACTCTAGTGGATGAAAGTATTTCACTTTGAGCTAAATCGATTTTAATTTCATCACTTGCCTTAGTCATAATTTTTTACATACACACAAACACGACGATTTTATAGAATTTGCATCTAATTTATCAATAATAACTGAATGTTTCTTAAGCTTCTAATTCATTCCTAAATCTATATTTTTGAAAACCAAAAACTGCTCGAGTTATACTGCTTAATAATAATAACCCATAAAAAATTAACATTGCAATTAAACATTTCTTATCTGAGACACTATCGGAATTAATAAAAATTTATTCTTGTTTAACCATAAATTGTTACAGATATTAAATTTGTTGATAAAATAATCGGTTCGGTTCCGATTTTGTTGACAAATTGAACACGTAAATAACTTGGTTTCTAAAGTTTTGAGGTTATTTCTTAGAATTTAATTGACTTGTTTAAGATTCATTAAATTGAATAACTTTAGAGGGGATTTTAATGTTTTGTGTTTCCTCGATTTTTGATGAAATATTTCCGAGTTCTGTAGTTATCATATCCCCTTTCCTCGATTCTTATCTTCAAATGATTTTTTTCTTCTCAGATTTAATCATGACACTTTCGAAATACAATGATGCATTATATCAATTACCAAAATTTAAATGTTAAGGCAACTAATTAAATTCAAAATTATATCAACCAATTGAATTAGTTTAGAATTTTGTATCTATTACTCAGTAATTTTGTGTCGTCTAATATTTTTCTAGAAATGCACTATAATATTAGAGTACTTATTCTGCTGGTTGTATCTCATTTTATATTGTGAGAATTAAAATTCCAATTTATAAAGTATTGTTATAATCTGAGAAAATATAACGTGGAAAATAATAGTGCTAGGTTAAAGTGTACCTCGATTTATTTTAGTAGCTGTCTGCCATATTAAGATAAATCGTAATTTTTTTGCGAAATACAACTTGATGTTTTATCTTGTTTCATAATAATCTGTATCAGGTAACTATTTAACATACATTAGTTGTCAACCATTTGAAGTTAAATCGTAATTTTTTTTGCAAAATACAATTTAATAAATATTTTATTTTACATCTTAATAATCTGTTTCAGAAGAAATCCTGCTAAGTAATAATTTGTTATATGAAATTACTGTAATTAAATAATTAACCTGTCAACAATAAAATTTCATGGTTGGAAAAATATTTCTAAAGATGTATATATACATTTTTATGATGGTTATACTAAAATGTTAATGCTCTTTCTTTTATACGTAAAATTTAAAATAGAGGTCAATTAAAAAATAAAACTTTACCTCTAATTTTAAATTTTACATATAAAAGAAAGAGCATTAACATTCTAGTACAACCTTAAATTAATTAGAAAATAAAACTTAAAAATTGATCTTAATTGTTCAAAAAATAATAAATCTGCCTTTTATTAATTTTATCTGATTTGCAGACCTGCCAACTTTTACGCATCGTGCGTAAATTTTACGCAAGATCCACAGGTTTTACGCTTTTACTGATAGCATGAATTATTTTACGCGTTTCGGTTCTTCTGGGCAAAGTATAAAAAGAAAAAAATTTTTTATATCTTAGCACATAATGGTGATCTTTTCTTGTTAGCCACATGATGAGAAGCGGAAATTAGCACCCCATTCAACCCATCTGTGGGAAGAGAGAAATAACTTCTCGGACTGTGTGGTCGCAGAGGCTCCGAAAATGCACATGTCAAACCCCTTTTTCTATCGTGGGGGGAGGGAGGGAGGAGGAAGCCTCCAGCTTGAAAAACTATAGATGGGGAAAAGAAATGGTAGAGGTATAATTTTTTCTTCAGTCACACGGATTAAAACTGAAAAGTTTTACTGAAATACTTTTCTGAAAGTTGGCAGGTATGGATTTGCATTTTACAAATTAATATGAATTATAAATAAAACTAATATAAATGACAAAAAAGTTGCTATTTTAAACAAAGCTTTCCTCTCAAAATTCTTATCACATGTTACAAAACAAATTAGATCAGAAATGGTTTTAAATTAAAAAAAAAGTAGAAATTTGAACTCTAAAATGTGTTGAAATTTTTTTATGGTAAAAATCTTTGAATATATTTATGTAAATGAGTACAAACTTAATAAAATTTTTATTTTAATATAGATTAGAGTTAAATTAAAATGTAAACTAATGCTTGATTTTTAAAGCAGTTTTATAATAAATATGATAAAATTGCTACTTCTATTCGATTGGATTAGCCTCTTAACTTCTAAACAAAAACATTGTAGATGCTTGGAAATTTTCCGGATTTTTTCCTTATCATCAAAATATGTAAAGAGTGTAATGTGAAAGTTAAAAAAAAAATATTTATAGTAGTAGCTTTATTAATATGCCATGAAATCTTAATTTTCTGATGTTTAAGAGAATTACTTCATTAAGTGACTCTCATTTTGAAAATTGACATTCCAGAATTTCTTTTATTGTTTACTAAAAGTAATATGCAGAGAAATGTTAATTTTAATAACCCTTTAAAATGATTTTTGTTTTCAAATTTTTGTGTTTTTAATTTAAATTACGATTTAATTTTGTTTATCATTCGAAAATAACCAGAAATTTATTCAAATTTAATGAGAACATAACAGTGAAGGTCTAAAATCATTAGTATTCGGCATTTTGTATAGCATAAAATTTTTAATACTTGACAAAGATACAAAATCAATCAATTATATATATATATATATATATATATATATATATATATATATATATATATATATATATATATATATATATATATATATATATATATATAATAGCAAAATGAAGTCAGCTCAATTAAAAAAAAATCAATCTTAAGTTTTGAATTTAAGAATAATCTGAATTTAATGTATCCCAATTTTTTCAATATCGCACTCAACAAACTAATATAAGTACATACCAGCTAAATTTCCGAAACTTAAAAACAAAAAAAGTTCTTTAATGTAAAATGAATGAAATATTCCAGATATCCATGGTTCTTGTTGCTCAATTTTATTGTATTTAAGCAAAATATTAAGACATAGATAACTTAAAATTTGTGGGAATTCATTTATTATTTTATCGAGTAAATAATATCTTTTTCCTGTATTAATATTCATTTTACTCTTAAATTTTAAAGGATAAAATCGAAAAATACCAAAGACTAGATAAATTAGCATCAGTTTTGCCAAACAAGCATCGGATCTTTTCACAGTGTTAAACTTAAAATTAAATTGTTAGTTGGTTTGGTTTTATGGCGCAAAGTTTAAAATTTAATAAGCTGTGCCAAAAAACAAAAATTATTTAAAAAAAAAAGTTGAAATTAATTTTTTAGACAATGTGATTAAAAAGTACTTATTATTTCAACATAATTTATTTACAAACAGGAGAATATTTTAAATTCATTATTTTTACGAAAATAAAACAAAAAGCTATTGTTGTCATAATATGAACCTAAAAAAATAATAATCGTTATAATTATTCATTGGCAGAAACTGTGTTATTTGGCGCCTTGTTTTTTCCTTGTTGATACTTGTAATTTCTGATGGTATCTGTAAATAAGGCTTATTAACCTTGTATTTCAGATGGATCTTTTGTAGGGACTGGAGGCCTGGACCTGGTAACTTTTAGAGAGTTTATTCATATCGCCGGCGGCTTAATTTGTTTTTCAAAACACTTCCCAGAGATGGCGACACTAGTACCAAAGGACATTTTCATTTGTCGATTTGTGTCTGAAGTAATCTTAAATTTGAGTTTCTTTTTTTACGTTTGAATCTGAATGGAAATTAAAATTCATTTCTAACTATTTTGTTCAAAGCATTTTTATCAATTATATCTTAGCACATCACCGTAATTCTAATAATTAATTACCTTGCTTGCTATTTTTTAGTCCAAAATATGTAATTTTGGATTCCTTTATTCTTAGGAACTTAAAATTCTCTTTCAAGAGTATTGTGACACAGAATGATTCCAAAGGATAAGCGAAGACTTCTAACGTAAAACAATTGAAGGTAATCGAAAAATGCTTTTTATAAAGAGGAGCTTCTAAATCAAACAGATATCCTAAATTCTCAAGTTTCTGATTTTTGGGGCCAATTGCAATCAGTCTGCGGACTTTAATCTACAAAAGACTGAAATGCTTGGCGTGTTTTCTTGAGAATTCACAATTAATGCAGCATTTATTTAATGCATATAAAAATCATGCTGGAATAAAATAATCGAAACTAACATTTTCGGATCGTCGCGAACTGAAAACAAAGTATAAGAATCCAATTAAATTTACTATTCCCAAAATTCAATATTTAGTTAAAAACATTTTGCATAAATTTTGCTTATCATAAATTTTTCATGAGTCCAGTTGTGAATAAAAATATCATTGAGGGAAAAATTTACTAGTATTCAAAGAGTTAACAGTTATTTTAAAAATACTATATGCATTATCTTTCATTTTGCTTTTAAATATATATCGTCAACTTATTTTGCAGCTGCTTGCTTCATAATTCATCACCAAAAGATTATTGTGCAGATTTAATGAAACATGCAAAATAATTCATCGCCAAAAGTAGTGTTAAAGCTACAATTGTTCCTAATTCATCGTCAAACTTCTTGTGTTAATGTTAGAATAGTTCCTAATTCATCACCAAAAGCCTAATAACTATAATCATTTTTATGAAAAAATTATATGACCATTTTTTTAGTATACTATTTCATCAGCTCAATGGATCTTTTTTTATAATTTGAAATAAGCTGAAGCACATAATTGAAACAAAGATTTGATACCACGTTACTCGACGAAATTAATATATATATATATATATATATATATATATATATATATATATATATATATATATATATATATATATATATATATATATATATATATATATATATTCATTTAAAATATAATATATAGTCAACGGGTAATTCACATTCACAAATTTCCAACATTGCGATTTAAATTTGATATTTTGATTATTACACATAAAATATATTTTGTCTTTCTTTCCATTAATTAGGATTGATATTTGGGAGTTTTCTGTGTTACATTTTTTGTCTTGTGTTACTGAAACAAAATCTACACATTTTATGAAATAAAAATCGAGAAAAATAGACTGTAGCATGTTTCATAGAATTTCCGTGAGATGTTCATTTTCTAAGATTGAGAGAGTCAAAATAGTAGGTTGGGGAATAAGTTCGTAGGTTTTTTACCAAAGACTTTTATTTAAACAAAGAACAATAATTATATCAATAAGTTTATCAATTAAATATTCGCCTTTGCTGTATACAACTTCTTCCCACCTCTCGACCCATTTTTTGATGTCGTTCCGCTTGGTCTGGTGTCAAAGAGGTTGTTGAGCCAGTTTTGAAGGACCGCTTGTTGTACCGGGAAATGCTCGAAAAGAATGCCACAAGGATTGCCCACCTACACTGCGTGAATGAGGCTATTCGACTGAAAAGACCTGATCGACATGGTCAAACCATACTCCTTCTCGACAACGCCAGCCCCATGTTGCACAAGTCGTCAAAGCCACATTCCAAGAGCTCGAACGGGAGGTCCTTCAGCATCCGCCGTATTCTCCGGACCTTGCACCGACCGATTACCATCTTTTCCGCTCCTTGTCAAACCATATGAAGGGAGTTACCTTCGATAACAAAGAGGTTCTTAAAAACTGGCTCAACAACCTCTTTGACACGAGACCAAGCGGAACGGCATCAACAAATGGGTCGAGAGGTGGGAGGAGGTTGTAAACAGCAACGGCGAATATATAATTGATAAACTTATGGATATAATTATTGTTTTTTGTTTAAATAAAAGTTTTTTGTAAAAACGCTACGAACGAATTCTTCAACCTAATATAAACTGAAAATACTCAATTCTAATAAATCCAATACCTTTTTAATCCATTAAAGATTAGTAAACAAAATAATCTCTATGAAAATATTAAACCTACACAAATATGCTCTTTATTTGGAATCATCAAATACAGCTTTCTCCAATCAGATTGTGATATAAACCGTAACCTAAAAGCTCAATTCTCCTAAGCATACAGATTGTAATTAGGATTTAGTGGATAATCTAAGTGGTTTTTCTCGTTCTTAGAGTTAAAGAAAGTGAACATTCATCAAGTGACTGCGAAAAAAGTGTTTTTTTTATTTATTTACTTGTCATTTCTATTATTCAACTTTTTGTGTAATAAAATTTCCAAGAATTAGTTGTGATGTCTTCTTGAAGATTTTCTTAAATTATTTCTCTTAATAACAGCGATTTTGTTTTTAAAACAGAATTTTTTTATATAACACATTTTATTTCTATATTAATAAAAATTTGGAATTGAAACATTCAATTTGGAAAAGTTAAAATATTTTTATGTGAGAAACATATTTCTTTCTTTCTCAAATTTACTTGGATTTATTAATTTTAACAGAAATATTAATCTTCCCTTTTTCCCTGTTGATAAGGAAATCCCTGTTGTTTCTTGTTTATCTTATCAACAGAAATATTGAAAATTTTATATTTTTTAGTTTTTTTTCATAAATAATGTACATTTTATTTATAAAATTAGGAATAAATAGATTCAGTGTTTAAAAAACAATAATTAATATATTTTTAAATGTAAAACTAATTAATTTCTTTTGAAAATTTACTTGTGGATTTATTAATTTTAGCAGAAATGCTTAGCTTTCTTTTTGAAGTCTTCCTCACATTAACTTAGGTACTAAAAGCCATTTCATTTTTTATTTTTTATATACATTTTATTTCTATATTAGAAAACTATGAATAAGCACATTCAACTAAAAAAATAAACTTGAAATAGAGTTTTCATATGTAAAATATGTAAAGATGATTTCCTCAACAATTATCCTCGGTTATTTTCCATGAATTGTTTCTTTTTAATAATTAATTTTTGAATGCTTTATTTATTAATTGAGTTATGAATATTTTGGTACGATTTTATTAATTTGGTGACATAATGCAGAGTTTTAGGGTAGCTTTCTCGTATCATATTTCAAACAATTTCAGGAATTTCCAGAAAGATATTAATGATTATTTTAAACAATTTATTGTATCTACAAATAATTTAATTTTTTTAGAATTGTTATGTTTTGGACTTGGCAACAGAAAGTTTTGAATTCGAATTAAAGCAAAACAAAAAATTAAAAAAGTTTATTATTTTAGTTATGTTCTAACATAGTTATTTTATATACTTCTAAATTGTATTTAGAGTAATTTTGAGGTCTGATCTCAAGACCATGGCAAAATTTATATATACCTTCTTACCTTTCAGGTGAGATTTAATTAGACAGGAAATTATACGATACAATTCTTTAGTGAAGCAAAACTAACGAAGTAGCCTAAAAGTTGCTGAATGTTTTAAATGCATTTGTGTTACTTTTGTGACATTTGTCAAAGCTTGTTTTGTTTTTCCATGATTTTTAGAATTAACGAGGTAAATAAAGCCTAAAGAAATAAGATTATTCACTGATAGTGCTTTCGCGAATCTAAGAATATGCAAAATTATATTTTTTATGAACATTTATATCATGGAAATGTATACATTTGTATCTAGTAGCCAAAAAATTCCTTATTGGATACTTATATACTATAAAAACTTGGATATAAACAAAATTCTCAAATATTTATCATGAAATCTCAAGAATTTATCATGAAATCTGAAATCTACTAGTTAAGATATGGTAACCTTAAAAATTGTATCCAGAAAAGCGATCTATAGTTAAATCTAGTAAAACAGTTATTTTCTTACAGCAAACCTGAAAGAAATCTCAAGCATTCATTGGATAATGAGAAAGTATTGCCAATATTCGAGCTGTGACGTAATGTAATGTTAAGTCTACGGGAGTTGCTTATACTGAAATATCGGCAACTGCAATGTAATAGGGGCTTGTGAGCATCAAATTTGCTGATTAAGCGGTATTTTTTGTGAATGTTTATTCTTAAAAAAAGGAACTCAAAGGAACAGAAATAATAGCTTCTACATGAGTTTATTTCTACTGAACATCCAGATATTCTATACAAAGGGAATGTACTGTAAAAAGAAAAATCGTCTTTCAGTTATACAGAATGCTATGTCCTACAACAACATGATTGTCTAGTGTTAAAATGGTCATAAATAAATGCAAGTAATGAGAAACGCAATATAGAATATGATTGATTTGATCTCTCTTCAACTAAGACATAAGAACACCGAGAACGTGGAACACAAATTTAGAACAGTTAGTCGTGATCACTGGTTTGAGATTTATACATAAGTGGCAATGGAATTTCAATTAAGGAAGGAAGTTCTTTCCCGTTAGCGGAATCCTCGACGTGGTATCGAAGAGTTTTCTTCTGCGAATTGAGCACACGCATGCTGTGTCCACTGCTACCCAATGTGGCCGCCAGGTGTCGCCGGATGTTCTTCCATAAACCTGAACCCAAGACTTCTTTGGTCTGCACATGGATTGAATATTTTCTGTGAAATATTTAAAATTAAAATTTGGATTTCACATAGAAATAGAATTGAAACATTAATGATATACTTTGACTGTCCTATTTAAAATGTTCCATGAAACAAATAAACTTTAAGTGCGCTAACATGAAATTATTTTTTAAAAAAATTTAAAAAATTTAATGTTGGCGTAAGCAAAGCATATAGTCTTAATATTTAAAAGAGACTTCTCACAAATATTGAAATTATTAATTTAGGATTCTATTAATTAATGAAATATTTTAAAATTTTAATCGCCCTTGCCGATTTAAACTAACTATAAATGGATTTTTTGTCGTGTCATTTTGCATTTTCCGCTGTTCTATTGTCTATGTGCTAATGCTTGAACCGGGGAAATTTTACTGTACGGTCACCCTTGGCGAAATTTTCACAAAGTCGCCAAGGGTGACCGTATGACGAATTTCCGATCGGGGAAACGGCGGGAGGAACACGGCTGAAATAGTGACAAATATTTCATACGTTGTTGTTATCTAACAATATGCTCAATTAATTTTACAAAATTAACAAAAAACGCAGATTTATAGATTTCAAACATCAATGGTAAAATAATAAAGTGCATGTTAAATTATCCATAAAATTTTTTGATTAAATTTTATATTAATGAATTTAAATTGGTAAATATTCATGAGAAATTAATGACAAGTAGGGTTGCCAAAATACTAGTTTGCCAGGTTTCCATTAAAAATGTTCGCCAAATTTGACTCCAAAAAACGGGCCAAGGGTGACCGTACAGTAAATCTGATCCTTGGAATCAATGGAAAAAGTCTTATATAAGAAGTCATTTTATTAATAAGATGAGCCTGGACTTTATTCTCAGACATTAGATGGTGAATTTCGCTTGTTTGCTGATACTCGAAGAATTGAAGGCAGGCTGCAAATTCGTCGACAAGTCGGATTCACAACGACGTCTCAATACGATGCAATCGTAGATGAAACAACGTAATCTGACGTCATGGATATTTCAAACCAATGAGAATCGTAATAAAGTGGCATATTTAGTATCTCAACTGTTACGAAAGAAACAACCATTAAATGGTTAAAAATTTGGAATGATGATGATAAAAAATTGTGGTTTGTGCAAATGAGATAGAATGGATGGCTTAGGAAGATTAATTTTTATAATTAATACAGAGAGACATATCTCATAGATTTATGAAAATTGGATTTAGATAGATGATACTGAAGAATTAATTGCTTTCATCGATATATGCTATAAATGGTTGCAATATTTTGGGAAAGGGATTATGTACTTTTCACATCTTGAGTTTTTCGAGCTCAATTTGATTTTGTCGTGCACTGATAACTCAATAATTCTCTCAAGATAGAGAATTATTATAAAGCAGCCTTAATTTAATAATCTTACATACAGAATAATTATACAATCTTAAACAAAGTTATGAAGCAGAGTTTACTAGCTTTATATAATAACAATTAGCACTCTTTAATAGTGGATTACAAATCGAACAGTTGTTGAATAGAATTTAACTGACAAAGATTAATCCGTCGATATAAGTGATGTCTTAAACATCAATTTAACACCTGTTATTAGAGACATGGAAATCTATATACTATTGATCTTAAACTGGTAAAGTTTATCTTGAAATTGGTACAGGGAATTCTGTTGCCATAAATGTAATCATGCTATGCAACTTAATTTATGGAAAGTCTGTTTAACTTGTGCTTCCTATCAGCAAAATAACGGGCATTTAAGGGTAATTTAACGTCTTTTCAGTTTCTTATATTGACCATCAACGTCCTATCTATGTTGTTGACTTTTCGAATTTAAATATTTTACGTACGAATAATACAATCTTCTTTTTGTTCATGTTGTGTAAATTTTTTATCTTTACTATTTATCGAGCCAACTTTTTAAACAGTGACGAATATTTCGCCAGATCACCATATTAATCAAGTATTTAAGAAAGTATATAAGCAAATTATTTAATTTATAAATGAAATTTATCTTAACCTCAGTAAGAAGAAAATTTCAATGATTAATTTAGAACAACAAATTAAAGGAGACAAAATTTTATCTAATTTTAGATATTGTTTGGTTTGGAACATAAATTTTGTCCAAAAATATGTGCACAGGCATGGAGCTGTGTTAATAAAATTTCGGATAATTTAACCGTATCGATAATTTGGTTTTCAGGATAATTTAATCCTCAGGATAATTATTTTCTTTATAGCTTTTTTTCCGGTAAGATTGTTACATATATAAAACAAATGTAAGCAATAGATATGAAATAAGAAAACTTCCTTCGTAAAATATATAAGTTAAAAAAAATATTAAAATGCTAAACTTTCTAAAGAGAAGAATAAAAAGGGACAAATATTATTTGAATATAATTTATTTGAAATAAGCTTATGCAAAATACCCCAGTAAAATTCTACAAATTTTAGTGAAGTGTATTGTAACAATATCATCTTTGTATCTACTTAGCTTATACTAAACTATGTATTTTTTCATAACTTTTGAATATACACTTATTGAAAATTAATTTTCAAATTTTATTATGATTTTAGTTTTTAAATTTTTTTGAATATATCAATATGCAAATCAATGTTGAACACATATTTTGCAATCACATAATGCTTTTATTTACTATGATCATAGTTACATTATCGACTAAAGCTTCTATCGCCGCCAACTTAAAAATGAGGGGCATGAAATTTGAATATACGTTAATAACATGGAAACAGACTTTTGTAAAAGTTTCTTTATATCAACAACTATCACGTTTTTTTATTCCAAACTGAATATGCAAAGTTTTGTGCTTTAAGATCTTTGTTGAAGCTTCAAAAGAGCAATTTTTTTAATTGCAAAATTAAATTTTAAAAGGTTTAAAAGACAGGTGTTTACCTGATAGAAACCAAGACAAAAAGAAACCTCACTCAAAAGAAAAAAAAAAAAAAAGAAGCAAATGTTTGAGAAAGTGATGTCATTTGCGAGTCTCAGCAAATGGCCGAAACCATAGCAACCAGAAATGCAAGTTAACTTCAAAATTTTTAATCTGATTAAAATTTAAAAGCTAACGGTCATTGTTTAATTACTATGACTTCATGCATATGAGACAAATAATCTTCAATTATTACTTCGTTTTCTGATATCCCAGATCCATGGAAAACACTATCGCTATTTTGCAAAGGACAAAGATTTCTTTTAAAATTTCATAAAGTATAAGATACAAAGTGTGGTTTGTTTTGCCCAGCTAGTTGTTTGTTTTAAAATCTTTTTTTTTTTTAAGAAAATGTTGAATTACAAAACGGACTCAAGGAAAATGTTGATAAATAACTCTTTTGATTAATTTTCTTTTACCCAGTTTTTTGTTTATTTCCAATGTCTATTTTTAAAAAACGTTGAATTACAAAACGGACTCATGTGAAAGGGTGATGAATAACTCTTTTGATTAAATTTGTTTTGCTTAGTTTGTTGTTTATTTCCAAAATCTATTTTCTAGAAAAGCGAATAATTACAAAACGGACTCAAGGAAAATTGTGATGAATAACTCTTTTGATTAAATGTGTTTTACCTAGTTTGTTGCCTGTTGATTATTTCCAAAATCTATTTTCTAGAAAAGCGTATAATTACAAAACTCAAGGAAAATTGTGATGAATAACTCTTTTGATTAAATGTGTTTTACCTAGTTTGTTGTTTATTTCCAAAATCTATTTTCTAGAAAAGCGTATAATTACAAAACGGACTCAAGGAAAATTGTGATGAATAACTCTTTTGATTAAATGTGTTTTACCTAGTTTGTTGTTTATTTCCAAAATCTATTTTCTAGAAAAGCGTATAATTACAAAATCGACTCAAGGAAAATTGTGATGAATAACTCTTTTGATTAAATTTGTTTTACCTAGTTTGTTGTTTATTTCCAAAATCTATTTTCTAGAAAAGCGTATAATTACAAAACGGACTCAAGGAAAATGGTGATGAATAACTCTTTCGATTAAATTTGTTTTACCTAGTTTGTTGTTTATTTCCAAAATCTATTTTCTAGAAAAGCGTATAATTACAAAATCGACTCAAGGAAAATTGTGATGAATAACTCTTTTGATTAAATATGTTTTACCTAGTTTGTTGTTTATTTCCAAAATCTATTTTCTAGATAAACATTCAATTATAAAACGGATTCAAGGAAAATGGTGACAGTTGTGATTAAATTGTAAATTTTCGAACATTAGATTTACATACAATTCCGAAACTGGCTGTAAACTCGAGCAAATAGAATGATTAATTTCAATTTCATTTAAAAATTAGTGTTGATGTAGAGGAATTTATATACGTTCAAATACTGGAAGAGCTTTCTGAAACTATAAGTTTTAGGACATTTTACCATCGACGCCTCTGCAGGATTTTCCAGGTACTCTGCAGCGAGTGGCGAACACCCACGCATCTGGATGGATCTCCACCGTCAATAGATCGACATTGATGGCCGTGTCCAGCTGCTCGAAGCTCTGGACGGCTGTGCACACGTCTGTGAACTCTATGTCTTCCGCTAGTAGGCCTCTTTTCTGAGAACAAACAATCGTATAGTACCACAACTGCCGCGATGACATACATAAACATAAAAACACTTTCAAAATTAATCGTAAGCATTTCAGAAACTGGTAATACTGTTATAAGATACTTTTAGAAAAATGACTTTATTTCGTAGCATAAGCTTTAAAAAAATTACATAGTAACTCAAATTTACAATTAAAAGTAAATGAGCACAAAATTTTAAGTAGCTATTTTTATTAATGGATGGTTAGGTTTTATGGCGCAAGGTCCATAAATGGACATGCTGCGCCAAGAATAAGGTTTTAGAATGAGATTTTTTTAATTATTTTTTATTAATTATTATTATTACTTTTTGAAGCATCCCATGCAACATTTTATTGATGGAATTAATGTGTTCATAGTAAAATAAAACTAGATTAAAAACTTCGTTGCTTAATACTAACAAGAATTTCCAATTATCCACAAAACTTGATAGAACGATTGATGTAAATATAGAGATTTCGAGGAATTATACGAAATTATGAAAGCATGAAAATATTAACGTAAGCATTCATCTGATCAATTTACACATACACGTAAACAAAACATTTATTACTTAAGGAATGATAAAACTATTGAATTCTTAATATTTCGTAAATTTACTTCTTTAGAAAGTTAGCCAAAAAAAAAAAGTTTGTCTTTCTTTTAATTGCATTACATCACCTTTTCCTGGGGCCTGAGCAGCTACCAGGCGCGTCGGTAGGTGTGGATCACCGAACGTCCTGTAGGAATGACAGGATAGCCTTGAATATAGAATCAGAGGCCGCGAACCAGCTCCCGTAAACCCTAGTGTTATGCGATCCGTGCCTAGGGCTAATTGGCACCGCGGTATTGGTGTCTTAACGGAGCCTCTAGTTGCCTGGCAAACTTCTAGAGTAATTTGCCTTGCCCAGTATCGCAGGCAATGCTGGGTGGACTTATATTACCTGAGCTTATAAATTGTTATCTTGTGGCTGAAAAGACACAAGAAATAACAAACCTTTCTGCATCTGCAGGTGAATCCTCTGAAATAGACCTTGCTGAAAAAGACAAGGGAACTCAGAGGCAATCTTGTAAAGGGGCAGTAATGAATCTTTCACTTGAGGTAGAAATGACCTCCAAACCATCTTCTTCTGGTGAAAGCCAGGAAGCTATCCCTAGTATGACTGACTCCCTAAATGACTGACTCTCTGACCAGATGGGACTGTTTCAGCAAGACACTATCTGCTGGAAATGTCATACGCAAGAGGAAACGGCAGAGCATGTCATTTATTAATGCGAGGCTCTTGCCCTCCCTAGTTTAACTTCTTTAGGCATCATCCATACTAGAGAGTTACACCTAGACTCCATTAAAGAATTATCGTACTTTATTAATAAAGTGGGTGACCCGAGTAACTGGAACTAGGAAACATTGGGTTTGGAGTTAAAGTGGTACAAAATGCTGATAAAAGCAGAGGTGCCCAATGACATACAAACCCAATTCTAAGAAGAAGAAGAAGATATCACCTTTTTATTAGGGGTCGAAGTTTTTCGGAATATCAGTTCATAATAGAGAGTTCACAGTATTTATAATTTCTTAGAAACCGAATTGTGTTGTTATTTACGTGTAGCACCATAAAGAGTCATGGTAAATATTTATTCTTGTGATGTGAAGTCTAAGTACTTCAGCAATTCTGAAAAGATTCATACACTAATATTTTGGCATATAATCTCCTCACTGATGATGTCATTCATTGTGAATTACAATGAATGGCATCATCTCCTTAAAAACTCCTTAAAATAAAATGACATTATGTTAATTAAATTCAAGAGAATGCTAAACAAAATATTTTGTTGGATTCTAGTAAAATTATTTTTGTTAAAATGTTAAGTTATAAAATTTAATAGTATTTTAATCAAAGATATATATATATATATATAAATTTTGAAAAATACTATTTATTAGATATTCCATAAACTACTGCAATCTTAAAGCATCTTTCAAATTGTGTTTTCCCATTCCATTTTTAAATTATACAATACTAGAGAATTTGATTGAGTTAAATATATTTCAATTAATACTCGCCAATTAAAATGGTAATTTATTGATCCGTATAAATTACAGCTATAAGCAAATATATTAATGACATTAATAAAAGTTAACGAATTATAATAAAATAAGTAAATTTACTGATAAAAAAATTACTCGCTGTCCTTACACTAAAATTTCATCATTTATAGATATATTTTTATTTATAATTAAATTAGCAGGAAATGTTTTCTGTTAAATTCAAAATCTAAATAATATAAAACATTAAAAATTTTTAAAAACAATTAAATTTCGAAGATAGTATTATTAAAAAATAGATACTAACGCTTATATTTTTTGTATTAGTATTCATATATTAGTTCTAAGCATCAAAAATATTAAATGAAAAATCTCTAGTAAATTGAACGAATGAAAAAGAGATATAAAAATTGTATCTTTCCACTTACTTGTATATGTCTTTGTGTACTTAGATTTTGATTAGTATCTAAAGAATCAGCTGAAAAATCAAGGTATAGTGTGAGAATAAGTAAAGCAAAATAAGTATAAGCAACTAACTGCATTTGTTAAATTACAGTATAAGCTAACATAAATAAATCTGTTTGTTTCCATACTCTAGTAATAGGACGGGGCCCTTTAAAATTAAAGGTTCCTACTCTGTCGGGTACAAGGTGAGTACTTGGAAATTTTCCAGGTTTCCTCCCTTGTGATACGTAAATGCACAGATATTTTAGAACGGCTTTCTTCTGAGAGTATATTTTCTTCGTTAAGACGACTAGAAAATCAAGTTATAATGTATGATTATAATGCCTATAAATTCAGATTCAAATGTCTCACGTATAAAGCTCAAACTAGATTAGTTGGAAACTATGGAAATACGCTTATTTAACATTGAACGGTATATAGTTAAGTAAATGAAATTATACTTGTTTAATTTAACGATTAAATCTGTGACGATCTGGTTGGGTATTGTTTTCGTGACGGGATAATAGCGAGTTGTATACCAACTCAACCGAAGATTCGATGAGTTCGCTGATGGTGGCTGGCCTTCGTAAGATAGGTTACGGTCACAGTGTCTTTCTCAGAGTGACATGATACGTCCGGTAATGGCTGGCCAAATCTGATTTTGGCTTGTTTGTCGCTCAACGGTCATTTTTCGTATAAGAAGGCTAATTAGGTAGGGATTTACAGTTTGAAGAGGATTCTGAATCACTTCAAACAATCAATCCCAAAGTGGGATTCGAACCCACGAACTATTTAATCGGAAATCCGAGCGTTGGTAATTAGGCTGTCAGTTTGGTAGGCCAATTATAGAAATCTCCTGCTGGGTCCCTGTTTCTAAATTATAAGAACACGCCAACTTTTGAAGCTTTGATCGCACACTTAAAGATGTATTGTTACCTTCGGATACGCTATTGGTACAGCACAAGGTACCTCACAATGCAAGGTGCCACTAAGTTCACATATTGTGCCAAAAAGGGGAACCTACTCGCGTCGCAACCAATTACTCAGTCATTTGAGAAAATATATAAAAAGGAAATTTAGTGATTATACATAGTTTGTCAATTTGTAAGCATTACAAATGTTCACAATGCACTCCGAAAAATTATAATTTTTAATTTATTTTTATTGTTGAAATAAGGTAAAAAAAATAAATGAAAAAAATTTCATGCATCAGTTTTCCTAAGAATTGAAAGAGTGCATAATAATTGACCCTTGTAAATTTAATAATTGTCATCGTTGTCTTATTTGCTAATCTGTATACAAACTTCATCAGGAAAAGAAAATGGATCGTCATTATTTCTATAAATCGGCAGATGTTTTGAATTTATTCGATCACTAATTTCTTGTAATATAGGCAAAGAAATTAACGATGCCATTCTTAACTTTTGACTAAAATTAACAGGTAAACATCTGTTGATAAGTCGAAATGACAAAAAGAGGTGCGCTTGCCGATCAGCAAGTGCAGAATATAAAATATTGATAATTGATCGCTGCACCTCCTAGCTGTTATAAAGGAACTACTCGCGACTGTCATAATGACAGGGCGGAATACGCTTCTGGTTTGATACACGTTCACTGATTATTTCACAGCAAGTATGTAAGCAAGTATTCATGGTTATTTAACAATACATGCACACACGCACACACACACATATATATAAATACAATTTACTGAAAATTGTATTCAAAAATGAGTTGCTCAGTAAAGTGCATAACATCAAAGAAGCATATAAAAAGAAAAAAAAACTATAAGCAAAATTATGAACAAGTAGTCGCTTACAGATATCTGTAGACACGAATACAACGGCCAAGAATAAACTAAAAGCTGCAGTTTGACTTAGGAATCGTACTCTTGTGCTTTGGGCCATGGAAAACCACGAAAGTACACCTGGAAAATGTAAAGAGAAAGACATGCATAAATTTTATATCTTTAACTGCAGTCAAAATTATTCTCTAGTTTTCAGTTATTGTCCGGTAAATTGAAGCAATTGGTATTTAAATTTAAAAACGTAAGCATTTTCATTGTGTGTGTGTGGTTTATAAGTGCAACTTTAATTAAAATATAATTTTTTTAGTTAAAATAATTATATATATTTAAAGAATAAAAGCTTCATTTATCATTTTTATTTCGAGTTTTTTAACTATAAGTTAATACTCCGAAAATAATTTTGCATTTTTTGAGAAAAACTACGCAATTTGAAATGATTTTGCATTGTTAAAGATACACTGCTCAAAACAATTAAAGGATATTGCGGTTTTAGGTGGATCTAGTGGCCTGGAAACTTTTTAGCTGATTGATACGTGGTCCACAGACGTAGTAGGTTATATGAGAATAAAGTACACATGTTTGGTAGAAAAAAATGCATTTTATTGCGCATTTGTGTACAAAAGGTAAAAAACACAATTTGTGCTTATGAAGAAAAACGAATAAGAAAAGGTGTTGTCTTCAAAGGAAGTCATATTCAGTAAGGGGTATGGTTTCCACGGATGGCCAGCAACGTTGAACACCTTTGAGTCATGGAGTTAATGAGGCTATTAATCACGAGACGGGGTATTCTGCCCCACTGTTCCAGAAGAGTTCTTTCCAGTTCTTGGAGAGTTTGTGAGGGTGGTTG
This sequence comes from Latrodectus hesperus, assembly GCA_037975125.1. Classification (NCBI taxonomy): domain Eukaryota; kingdom Metazoa; phylum Arthropoda; class Arachnida; order Araneae; family Theridiidae; genus Latrodectus; species Latrodectus hesperus. Next base: position 57,680,869 of record CM075861.1, read on the forward strand.
GTGGACAGCAATTCGTCTTCCTAGAGCGTCCCAAACGTGCTCTATTGGATTTATGTCTGGAGAACACGCTGGCCATTCCATTCGTACGATTCCTTCTTTGTAAAGGAAATCCTCCACCGGATGGCACGATGTGGCTTGCAGTTATCGTCCTTTAAAATAAAGTCATCTCCAATTGCTGCAGCGTAAGGGACTACAGTAGGTCTGAGGATCTCATCCCTATATCCGCGACCAGTCAGAGGTCCATCTCGAATGATATAAGGGTCTGTGCGCCAGTCAATGGAGATGCCACCATACACCAACACTCGCCCACCGCCAAATCTGACACTTTTGTGCACGAACGCTGGATTATTCATACTCCCACAATCCCTCCAGATGAAAATAGGCCTATTATCAGGATGAGAAGAAAAACGGGACTCGTCAGAAAAAAACATTGCTCCATTCATTTCTCCTCCAGTTCACATGCTCTGTTGCCCACTCCCTGCGGTCGCGACGATGCCTTGATGTTAGTTTAACATATACCATCGGTCGGCGAGCATACAAACCTACACAATGGAGCCGGTTTCGGACAACCTTATTTGAAACCGTGGTGTCAGTAGCCGAGCGATGGTGTTGTTGGAGAAGAGTTGCGTTCATATTTCGGTGTCTCCGAGCTGTTAACACTAAATAACGATCTTCATTGGACGTTGTTGTCCGTCTACGACCTTGCCTTGGTCTTCGGCCTGCACTTCCAGTTTCCAAAAAACGGTTCTAGATCCTGGAAATCACATTTTGTAACACTCCAATGGCTTGCGATACTCCGGCTTGAGTTTGGCCCCCTTCTAACCTACCAACAACTCTCCAAGCTTCTGAATCGGTTAAATGACTTCGCTGAGACATCGTACTCATCGAAACAAAGCAGTCACTGAATACCGATCATCCTTGTATCCATTGTCTTTTATTCAAATGAAAGTCAAATTTCATTCACTACCGCTGAAGTTACGTTTTTGACGTCGAATTTAAAATTAGCATACTCTACAGTTTGAAAATCAGAAAAATTTTCATTTGTGATTCTCTTCTTCCATTTTCAGCAAAAAAAATTCGTTTATATCTTTATTTTATGTAAAACTTACAATATCCTTTAATTGTTTTGAGCAGTGTAGTTTTACAATAGAAGTATTCTATACAAATATGTATTATTAGTTTTATTATATGTGTAAAGCCTTCTATGAAAAAATAAAAACATTTCTTGAAAATGATAATTTTTCAACAGTGTATTAGAGATAATATATTTTGTCAAATTTGAATATATGTGAAATCGAAATAAATGCTAATTGTAGTAATAAATAAATATTTTATGAATGAAAGAATATTAACTGGTAATTAGAGAGTTTTAAAGAAAAACACTAGTTTCTAATGCTTGTTAATGTATCAAATTGTTACGTACATTAAATGAAGGCCATATTAAACAAAAATTGTTTTTTGAAAACTATTGCACATAATATGTACACAAAAATAATGATACACAAAACTAATGGCAAACATCCCAAATCTCACTGCTTATAGCAACAATTTTTGATGAGTCAATCTTCCAAAGAATAAACAATATATAAATGCACTTTAACCAATTGAAAAATATTTTTAATTGTTAATCTGTCCTCTTTCATGATTAGAAAACTTCTTACATTTTACTCTCTCCCACAAAGATTTTTAATAAACGTATGTGATACAGCATAGGATCCATTATCCGGCTCACCGGCATGTTCCAAAAACCGGCATTTTTCAGATTGTAATTTTTTTCCCATTAAGTTTAAAAAATATTTCCGACCTAAAACTTCGTTCTTTCTTTCTATTTGTCAGCCCGTCCTATTGTTAGAAATATAATACTATATAACTCTCTCTCTCATATATATATATATATATATATATATATATATATATATATATATATATATATATATATATATATATATATATATATATATATATATATATATATATATATATATATATATATATATATATGTATATATATAACATTCCAAACCATGTGACGAAGCTTTGTCTTATTGTTATTTACCACGCTTCCTAGTATCCCGTAGTGCATTCGGAGAAACAGAACGGGGTGTATTTAAAGGTCAAAGGATAGGATGACTAGCAGATTGAATGTTATAGACCCATTTGATGTCAATCATCCAATCGGGTTAAGCGTACGAGGGGAGGAGGGGGAAAGATCAAATTTTGCGCATAATTTTTAGCCAAGAGGTGACTTTGTGTTTAATCGGATCTATCCGAACTTCAGTTGAGCGATTTTTATTTTCAAACGTGCAAAGATGTCTAAAAGAATAAGCGAAAACATATATATATAAGAGAGGTGAAAAGAAAACGCATTTCCCTTAGTGTATTCCAAAAAGTTGAATTACTGGGGAAATTAGACGGAGGAACATCCGTAAATACGGTGTTCCAAGCTCCACAATTTATGGCTTTAAAAAGCAGAAAGCAGCATTGCTGAAATTCTACAGCGACAGCGATTCAGCAAAACTATTGAAAAATCGTAAAACGTTGCATCAACCAAGAAATCTAGATTTGGATGTGGTGTTAATGGAGTGGATCCGACAACGGAGAAGCGAGAAAGTTCCATTCAATCCTGCTGTTATTATGGCCCAAGTGTTTCATGAACAGTTAGGCCTAAAAAGCGATATTGAACGTTATTGTATGGGATGATATAATAAATAATAATATATAATAATATTTAAATTATTATTTATTATATCATCCCATACAATAACGTTCAATATCAATAATAATATATAATAATATTTAAATATACTTTCAATTTAGTTTTTTGAAATTCTTCTGGAAACCTTTAACTGTTCGACAGTATTTACTCAAACTGTATGTTACATTTGTACTAATAATGCAAAGTAGGAAAGGGCAGAAGTTTAAAAAAAACAATTTTAATAAATTCATAGAACTTTTTGTGAGCCTATGTTTTACAAATCTGCTTTTTATTTCGGTATTTAATCTTACTTCGATACACTAGATATGGTAAAATAAACAATTTCTGAAATTTCGTTCTGGATTGGCGCTTTTTTTCAGTTTGTCACCAAGGGTGTGGGCTCTCCAAGGATGTTACCCGGATTTACAACGAGGTCTCAATACAAAGTGACGTGGATAAAATTTTAGCTGACGTCATGGATATTTTAAACCAATAAGAATCGTAATTAAGTGACGTACTCAGGATCGCAACGGTAACGAAAGAAACAAACACTTTATGGTAAAAACTAAATAAGAAGAGCACGAATATACTTAGCATACATATTTCATATATATAATATTTGCCTTATAAAATCATAGAAGAACTTTATAATTTTAAAAAGTCGCAGTAGGATCACAATTTGTAATATCTATCTATCTATTTATCTATCCATATATATATATATATATATATATATATATATATATATATATATATATATATATATATATATATATATATATATATGTATGTATGTATATATATATATATATACATATATATATATATATATATATATATATATATATATATATATATATATATATATATATATACATACACAGTTAAAAGTCTGTTAGAAACATTAACAACTGATAAAAAATATGTTTTTAAAGTGTATTTTTAGTAATGAAAGCTAGAAACGTTGTATAAAATTTTTTATTCATCAAAGTTCGGAATCGGTACGAAATATAATCACAAATAGCAAAATATAGAGAAGTTTTCTCATATGGTAAGATACGATAACTCAAAATATCGGTTTTGGAAAAGGATTATAAAATATCAGAAGACAAACAAATTACTTATTTTAGTCGTTTTAATGTTCTGTAAGTTCGGTGTCTAATACTTATTTAAAAAATTATTTAGATAACAAATTAGAAAATGTTAACATAAATTAAAATGGGCTTTTGTCTACAGAGCAAATTTAATGCGATATAGCCTTTTGTCACGTGAAATCAATCATTCATTTGAAATATCCTTTTTTATGAGTTTAATAATCATTTTGCTTTATTCTATCATGGCATCTAATGCAGTTATCGTGAAACATTTAAATTAGTTTTGATATACACTTAAACTGAATTTAGTATTTCCTGAAGCAGCTGAAGTTATACAACTTTTAATGATAATATTGAAATTATTTCTTCTATTAACTAGCGGCAAAAACTATTATAAAAATATTGTGTAGCTAAAAATGGCTATTTTAAATTGGATGAGGTCATTTATAGCTTCTCTTACAGACAATTACAGTAATGAACATAGCTTCAAAAGAAGTATGGAAAAGTATATAAGACTACTGAAAATAGCCTTAACTGATGTTAAAAGAAATTAAGTTATTAAAAGATAAGAAAGCATATTAAGAATAATATGAGCGTTCAAAATGTTTGGATTATAGTTCGAGTGCATAGATGCACTATTATAAATGATTTACGAATACTGCAAAAAAAAAATTGACAGATATTTTTGTGTTATATATATATATATACATATATACTTCCTCCTCCAGATTGAAGTCAAAACTGAGGGAGTGGATCCTTTGGTGGTGCCATCTATCGTAGGAGTCTTCGAACAAAAGTTGTACTTTCACCTTTGTGGTGCTCAGTTTAAAGACGCGCCTTCTGAAATAATTTCATTGTGATCGTCTAACGGGATTGGCTTGTCCAAGTGTCATAAATAAAATAAACACACCCACACATATATATTAAATAAGGCTTAGAATTTTCATGCATCTAAATAAAGAAATAAAGTAATAAACTTTAATATAAAGTAGTTGAAGAAAAGTAATTAAATTAAAAGAAAAAGAAAGTACATAAACGTACAAAAAATATTTCTTCGCCATGAAAATAATACAATTTGGATATTATCATAAAAAGAAATTAAATTATTGTTTATTATGGAATTAAAAAATGTTAATGACAATATTGTAAAATTATATTATGCATGTAAAACATATTTATTGTTAGTGGATTAAGTTATAATAAAAGATGTAACAATTGATTCTGAATAATTCTATAAATTCTAAATGATTGTTACATTTCTTCATTATCTTTCTTAAGTGAAACATTGAATGGATATGAAATTACAAGATGAGTTGGGAATTTTTTTATTTTTATTTAAAAGAACTATTTCTAGATGCTTATTAAAATCAATCAAGAGAGAACTTTTGGTTTCTAAACATGATAAACCAATTCAAAATTTCGAGTCACTATTGTGGAGGTGGGTGCTCTGAAAATGTGTAATAGGCAGCTTAAAGCCCCAAGGAATTTCGCTCACTATTCACGTGCAGCGGGAAACGAACCCCAAAAACTCTTAAGCGCACAACCTGGCAGGAAAGTGTATGCTGAAATTTAAATAAAAGCTACATCCATTTCCTGCAATTCAATAGGAGGTGAGATCGACCCTGCGACTTTCCACTCCAAAAAGAGTAGTCCTATCACTAATCCAGGTGACCCTCGAAGTGAATGCTTGAGAATTTTCCGGGTTTTCCCTATTACGACTCATAAACATAGCTCACTTTCTATTAAAAATATTTCCAGAAGACAAATAAGAAGCGCTTGTTTGAAGAAGTATTAACACACCCTTTAGTTAGTATTAACATGTTTGAAATAAATTTTATCTTTCAAACTGTCCTCTATACAGTGTTAAAAGTATCTTAATTTCTTTCTAATATATATATATATATATATATATATATATATATATATATATATATATATATATATATATATATATATATATATATATATATATATATATATATATATATATATATATATATATATATATATATATATATATATATATATATATATATATATATATATATATATATATATATATATATATATATATATATATATATATATATATATATATATATATATAAATATATATATAGATAGATATATATATACTGTTTTTTTGAGTAAAGCCCCATACATATATTTTAAATATTAATTCAAGTAGAACAGAGTGTTTGAAGAAGTATTAAAATAAATTTTATCCTCTATACAGTGTTAAAATTATCTTAATTTCTCTCTAATATATATATATATATATATATATATATATATATATATATATATATATATATATATATATATATATATATATATATATATATATATATATATATAAATATATACATAATTATATATATGTATATATATATATATAAATATATGTATATACATATATATAAATATATATATATATATATATATATATATATATATATATATATATATGTATATATATATATATATTTATATATAAATATATATATGTATATATACATATATATATATAAATATATATATACATACATATATATATATATATATATATATATATATAAATATATATATACATATATATATATATATATATATAAATATATTTATATTTATATATATTTAAATATATATATATACATATATATATATATATAAATATATATACATATATATATGTTTATATAAATATATATATATATATATGTATGATATATATATATATATATATATATATATATATATATATATATATATATATATATATATATATATATATATATATATATATATATATATATATATATATATATATATATATATATATATATATATATATACTGTTTTTTTGAGTAAAGTCCCATACATATATTTTACATATTAATTCTAGTAGAAACAGAGAAAAAAAAATACTTTGAAATGGCGATTAGGAAAGTGTGCTATTTTTGTCGAAGTAAAAATAGCATTTAACGAGTGCAATGATATTTTCTCACGTACTCGAGTGTCGATGGCTCTCAATTATTGGAGGACGTTTCACTTCTTAATTAGGAACTTTATTCCTTTAAGATTCCATAAAAAGCCCCGGATTCCTGCTAAATGCTGTGAACACGCTATGACATTTAACTAGCAGTTCGTGACGTATGATTGTGTGTTAACTTAATTTGTGACTAAATATGTCACGGAATAAAATATGCTTAGAATTATGATAGAATCAAGTATGGATATTGGAATTGTATTATTGTGGTAAAGGTATAAAAATGTAATATTTAATTCTAAAAGCAGTTGCAAAATCAAATATTAAACTTCTGAATTACTGTAGTCTCAAATTGAAGTAGGATATATTTTAATAATGATTACACCTTAACATCAGTGCTGAAATATAATTTTAGTACAATTGGTAGGAATAAAAAGATGAGTTTTTTTAATAAGGTTTAATGCAATTGTTTATAATTAAAAATTTATATTTATATGAAGGGTATATTTTTTGTTAAATTGTAGATCTATTGTTGAAAGATAGATCTTTCGTTCAATTCTCTAATATTTGAAAAAAATGTACGAATATTCCCTTTTTTTGACAAATTAAATAATTCTACAAATTTTCTCGTATGCAAGTTACTCGAACTATCTTCTAAAATGTAATTATTCAAGAAGGTCTTCGTAGCAACAGTATATTAGTTCAATTCTCACCTGGAGTGAAAATTTTTATGTTGGTCAGAAATGCAAATTACACTGTGAGCCCCATTAGAATTAACTATAATGTATAAAAAGTCTAAAACTTTAAAAATCGTATATAGTAAAAGAATTTAAAGAAACTCATTTAATAGTTTTTATCTCTAAATTTTTACATAAAATTCTATTAGTTAAACTGAAAAATGATCGATGCAAATAAAAAAGTATGAATAAAAGTGCTTAAATGAAATAGAGAAAAATGAAGAATAAATATATATTGGAAAATTAATCTTACTTTCGTATTCTATATCAACGTAAATTAAAAAATAATTTAAATTCATTAAAATGGAAACAAAATTTGAATTAAAAAACATTTCAATAAATAATTTGCGTAAACTGCGAGAATAGAATAAAAAGTGGAATTGTTTCAAGAGTATAACGCTTCAATGTTAGTTATAATATGTTTAATCAATAATTATTAATCAATCATTAATGACGTCATTATAATGTTTAAAATCTTTTTATGATATTATGTGCCTTTAACTATGTGGTTTTGATTACTCGTAAAATATCATTAAAAATATTATGTAAGTAGTTATATCAATTGTAATTCGGAGTTCGTTAATCTATTCCATTTGATTGATTTGAATTGTTTTACGGCTATTTTTCACCTTCACGAGCTTATTCAACCAGAACATATGGTTTCAAGTGGATTTCTAACCACTACAAACATTAACATCAAAAAAGAAAAAAATTGTTGGTTACAGTTTCCGTATAATCCAGAATTTGAGCTTGCAGATTTTTTGGCGGATTTTCTTATGCATCTGGCAACCTGGGTTTCATTACGTCATAGATATGGATTACGTCATGGATATAAGAATTATGCAGAAAATTCTATTTTGGCAACCTTCTTCTTCTTCTTCGAGTTGGGTTTGTATGTCATTGAGCACCTCTGCTTTTATCAGCATTTTGTACTGTTAACTCCAAACCCAATGTTTCTTAGTTCCATTTGCTCGGATCACCCACTTTATTAATAAAGTCTGATAACCCTTTAAGGGAATCTAGGTGTAACTCTCTAGTATGGATGATGCCTAAAGAGGTTAATCTAGGGAGGGCAAGAGCCTCGCATTCATAAATGATATGCTTGGCCGTTTCCTCTTGCATATGACATTTCCTGCAGATAGGATCTTGCTGAAACAGTCCCATTTTATGGAGATGTTTTCTGAAATAGTAGTGCCCAGTTATGAAGCCTACGATTAAACGTATCTTCTGCCTAGAGCATCTAAGAATTTCATAGGAAATCCTCACTGATGACCTACAGATCATACCTTTAGCGTGGGTTTGACCAGGAGATTTGAGCCAAGCTTCATACATCTTCCGTTTTTCCCATCTGCGAACATTGGTTTTTGCGGTCTTCAAATTGATCCCACAAAAAGGTTCTGGACCAATGGGAACAAAAGACGATCCTTGTTTAGCAAGCTCATCAGCCCTTTCATTGCCTTTGATACCTTTATGCCCTGGCACCCATACAAGGATCACCCTGTTTCTAGTTGCCAGTTCTGTAAGAAGGTTTCTACACTCCAGAATCATTTTAGTATCTACTTGTATCTTGGCAACCTTAGTATCTACGTCATCACGCACGTGACAAGTCTTCATATTGGTAACATTTCTTCATTGCCAAAAAAATTCAGAATTGGGCATCCAAAATTATACGGCATCTGTGCCGAGCAGTTGAATTGGAAACCAGAATGTTAAATCTTCAGTTCCAAGTTTGGTTTTACACATTTGAAAGACTGTCCGATTTTTGTTGCTGGGTTGCAGTTATTTATGAGTAACTGAAATAGAATTTTTAATTATGTATTGTGCACGATTATCAAGTTAAACAATTAAAAATATTTAAAAAAAAAAACTAATTTCATTTGAACTAAACGGTAAAGACATGATTTGCTTTATTGTTCCTAAAAATATATTTGACATTGCGAAACAAAATGACAAATAATTAAAAATATGTTGTATTCACTGGCTGGATTTTTTTTAATAAATTAACCATTTTTACCAGGGATGGAAATCTCTTTTTTATATTTCCTTCTCCTGTAAGATTGTATCCCGTATTATTCCTCCATTCCCCCTTTTCCGCAGTGGACTATTCTAGCGCAAGAATTGTGGGAAATCGGTTCCATAGAGAGAGAGAGAGAAGCGAAGAATGAACTAAGCAGGTTTTCCAAGTCCTCAAAATGAGCCGATCGATAGTCATACAATTTTCTTCCGCAAGTCCATGTTTTTTACATAAATTATTTTTAAATCTAATAGGTTTTTTATTGGTTGTACCACTTTAATTAATTAGCCTATAAATTATGAATACCACGTGGGTACTTAACCATGAAATAACATATGTAAAATAAATTTCTATGTATATAATTGGATTAATACACTACTGGCCATTAAAATTGCTACACCAGGAAAGCGGCACATCACACACGTGAAATTTGCATGACAGGTAGAATTTGCTGTGATATGCAAATGATTAGATTTTCAGCGCATTTATACAAAGCAAGCGTCAGTAGCGGCCTCTACAATGTGTATAAAACCAGAGATTTGACAACAGTTTTCTCATACTCAATTTCCGTTTCAACGTTGTTTTCGGCAAAGAAAGCTGTTGTAATGCCTCGTGTAAGAAGAAGAAATGCCTATCAGCACGTGTCTGACTTTGATCGAGGAAGGATTATAGCCTACCGGGTTTGCGGTTTATCTTACCGCAATATTGCTGCTCGCGTCGGTCGAGACCCCATGACTGTTAGCAGAATATGGAATCGATAGGTTCAGGACAATCATACGGAACGTCATGCAGGATTTCAGCGACCCCCATCACTAACAGAAGAGAAGACAGACATCTTATTCACATGGTCACAAGGGATCGTACAGCCACGTCACGAACCCTGAGTCGAGAAATGGAGTCATTTGCAAGGCAACAAGGTTTAGCTCGAACAGTTCGACGACGTTTGCAGCAGCATGGATTGTCTGCACGGCGACCATGGCTTCGGGTACCATTGACACTGCGTCTCAGACAGGAGCGCCTTCAATGGTGTGATCAGCGACGAAGCTGGACGCGGGAATGGCATCACGTCATCTTTACAGATGAATCTCGGTTCTGTATACAGGACCATGATGGCCGCACCCGTGTTTGGAGGCATCGTGGAGCACGCGCATTGCCAGCTTGCATTGCACATCGCCATACTGGCCCATTTGCTAGAATGTTGGTATGGGGTGCCATTGGATACACGTCTCGATTACCTCTTGTTCGCATTATCGGCACTTTGAACAGCAATCGTTATATTTCCGATGTGTTAAGGCCCGTGGCTCTGCCCTATCTTCGAGGACTCCTTAATGCTTTGTTTAAACAGGATAATGCAAGACCGCATGTTGCCCGTACTGTTCTGAACTTCCTTGATACAGAACAGGTTAGACTGTTACCCTGGCCAGCACGTTCTCCTGATCTGTCACCAATTGAGAACGTGTGATCAAGGGTTGTCGAGCGATTGGCACGTCATCACTCACCATCCACTACTGTCGATGAACTGTGGCATATAGTGTTGAAGCTGCATGGACTGAGATCCCCGTACATGCCATACAATCTCTGACTCCATGCCTTGGCGGATAAATGCTGTTATTGCAGCCAGAGGTGGCTGCTCTGGGTGCTGATTTCTCAAGATCTATACATCCTAATTTCCTATAAATCTAATCACTTGTTCTTTTCACTATAATGTATGTGTCCAATAAATATCGTTCTGTTATTTGTATTTCTTCTTGGTGTAGAAATTTTAATGGCCAGTAGTGTAATTTTATGATTATATTAAAAGCAATTTTTAGTTACAAACACAAAGCCGTTTCTGTATCTATTTTTAGGTCTGAAAATGGGAAGAAAAATAATAAACACACAACACAATATTAAAAAATAATACATTATTTAAATTCAAAACATTATTTGGAAACACTATATGGTAACGGTAATTAACAACGCAGCAAAATGGTGCCGTTTAAATTAGATTTTGAAAAACTTAAAAATGAAATAAGATTCTAGCTCGTTTCTTAAACATGGCTGGCTATTTAAGGTTTGCACGTGGTACATCTCCTTATTTAATTATTTACATTAATTTTATTTATTTTATGTTAAGTGGAATGATGTAATGGATATTAATCCTTTTAAATAATTACCTGAATTTCATATAGTTTTTTACTTAATATTTGTTAACATAAATTATTTTTGAATGCAAATATTTTTTGTTAACGTAATTATGAATAGTGAGATTCAAACCGCTTTATGTGTTGTGTCGTTAGACACTCCTGATATTGGTGAATTTCTTAATAACATTCCTGTTTTGATGGTAGTGGTAAAGATGTTTCAGTATCATAATTTTTGGATAGAATAGATGAAATTGGTGACCATCATTCATAGCACCTAATAAATAAATTATTAGCTTTAAATCAAGATTTTCTGGAGTAGCTAATGAAGTTTTGTCAAGTCAAGGTGACCTTTAAAAGAAAAGTCCATTTGTAGAATTATGAGCCCCACTTCGTGATAGGTTTAGTTTCAGCCACTTTATGACGACTAATATTTCACGCAACTACAAGTTATCAGTTACCTTCAGAATCATACGAAGATATTTTTCCCGAATCGAAGGTTTATATCGTATGAATCCTTTTTTAGTGAAAGTAGTCACCAATTCGAGCAATTTTAGGGTTTCCATTTTGTTATTCCATTTTGGCGCCAAGATTGGCGCCAAAGGACCACCAAAAAATCAAGGATTATCCAAGTAAACTTTTGCCAAATATGTTATTGAAATGAAATAGAGATTTGTTTAAACAATAATGATGATGAAAATTTGAATCGAAAAGGATTATTTATTGATGAATAACTCACGAATAAGGGCAGTTTTTTTAAAAAATTAGATTTAACTTATTACTGTCCACAGAAAAAAAATAGATTAAGCCATGTAATTAATTCTCAGGGCAAAATAGTTCAAAGTCATCTCCAAATAAAGGAGTTTGTTTTGTCCTAGAATGTGATCCTAGAGCATCTCAACAAATAAGGCATAATTACAATACTCTTTCCATTTGAAGAGACAGTATGAACTGAAAACATAATAGACTGATTAACTGATTAATTCGAACGCTTATTAATTATTGTGTAGAATGTATTTACTGCAGTAAATAATTGTGTATCATAAATTCTTTATAAAATACTGATTGGATTTATGAATTATACGAGTCAGAGCAAAAAATTTTTTGTATTTTAAATTTAGCCAAGAGTACATTATGTGTAAATAGATGTATAACTTCTATTTGGAAATCTGGTTAAGTATATTTTTATATATTGTAAGTAGAAAATGTGGGAGGTATTAAAATAAAAATTATGCAAATATAATAATCATTAATAAATTCGTATATATATAAACGGATTGGTAATTTTATGATTAAATTAAAAGCTATTTTTAATTACAAAAACAAAGCCAGTTTCTGCATCTATTTTCATGTTTGAATCTGTGAAGAAGAATAATAAATGCACAACGCAATGTTAAACAAAAATACATTATTTAAATTCAAAAGATTATATGGAAACATTATATGATAATGGTAATTAACCACACAACATCTATGGTTTTCAGTTGAGAATTTACTGTTCCTTTTCTTTCTGAGTCAAAGTGTGTGTGTCATACATTTATGCCATATTTACATCACGAAGGAGGAAACGAGGAAAACTCCCATGCACACACTCCACGAAAGTACAGAAAAAATATAACATCAATCTCTTAGAATTCAACAGTATAAGAGGATCCTACTTTGTATTTTGAACTCTAAGAGTCATATTCTTATCTCCATATTAAGAAGCATACACGGTTTGGTTTGTTTGTCGCTCAACGGTCACTTTTTGCACACGAGGACCGAGACCTAAGGTTTAAAGTGGCTTCCGAACCACTACAAACATCCATGCCCAAGGTGAGATTCGAACCCACGAACTGTTGAACCGAAGGCAAGAGCGCAAACCATTCGGCTGCCTGCTCGGCGAAGCATAAGAGGAGCATATTAAGAAGCATTAGAACTTATAATGATTAATTTCTTTTGCAATTCTTTTTCCAAAATATTCTTAATAGAATTATAATGTGGTAGATATTAATCTTTCATTTATTAAGATGTATAACACATGTTAGTTTTATCAATTAATATGAAATTTTGTAACTGTAAAATAAAAAATGAAAATATTTCGGTTCGGTGTAGAAGCGGGTACACCTTGATTTGGCAAAAAAATTGGTGATAAAATTTAATTTCTAGAAACTGGTACTTTCAGCGCATTAACTAACATAGTTTTAGGGTTTCCATTTTGTTATTCACATTTTGGCGCCAATCTTGGCATAAAAAAACTGCCAAAAATTCAAGGAGTACCCATAAATAAACTTTTATCAAATATTTTATTGAAAAGAAAGGAAAATTTGCTAAAGAAATAATGATGATGAAAATTTGAATCGGAAAGGATTATATATATTGATGAATAACTCATGAATATTATAGCTGATAAAAAGAGCACTTGTTTCGAAGTTTTTTTTGTTTTGAACTTTTTTTTCATTTCATGGCTTCATGGATCTAGTTAAGCCTAAATATTAGGTATAGTAACATTTAGGCTTAACTAAATCCATAAGAGATAAGATAAAAAATAAAAGATAGGATAAGAAACAGCAACAATTTAACAGAAAAAGTAATTTTTGTTTTTGTTTAAGAAGATGTTATGAGGTAAGTGATGTAGAATTTTCTATTAAGCAATAAATCTTATTCCTTAGCAAAATTGTTTATTTTTTAAACATTCCTAAAATAATTTATTTTAGTGACTATATCCGAAAAAGATTTACTTTTATACAGTGGACAGATTAATCTCTGACATTCATCATGGATTGGAAATGGGGAAAATTTTAATTTTCATTTATAAATGAAGCAATTAGGCTTTAATAATCACTAATGAATTTCACACAATTAAAACAGCATAAGAAGTATTTTCTTCTCTTATAAAGTAGAGAAAAGTTATTCAAATTAAAAATGCCCAGTTCAATCAAAACATTGAAGCAATGATTAATAGACGCAACTGAAAATTGAACTGTTCAAATATATAGAGTAAAAATCCGACTTATTGAGGTTATTTGGTTTATTATATAACTGAGATGTCTTTGCTGGAAAAATTACTTTACTCAATTATATAATTTTTTAACTTTCAGCTTTAAGTAGTCTTACAAGTTTATGTAAATAACTTAGTTTTATGATACTCAATGTATAAACATTTTAAAGCAAATAGTGATTGAATTTTAGTCTAATTAGAATCATTTTGTAACTATTTAAACGTTTGTTGAAATATTCTAGGTATACGATATTTTAAATTTAAAATCATTTCTGATAGAGTAAACCATTATAGAGATATTCTCATCCCTCGTTTTTAATGGTACAAGAAGTTTCACAATATTTATCAAAGACTCTGCTTTTTTCAATCATAATTGATAAAATGAACTATTTAAAGTTTAATACGCCAAAGTCAATTTGAGTTTCAATATCCAGTTTATTATATGCATTTTAAATTTAAGTGTTAAAATAAGTTAGGAGTTATTTAATAAGTGAATGCTAAGTGATGGTTTTGACTTAAGGTATTTACTTACCCAATATTCCAATTCTAGGAAAATTTATTACATAAAAGTTTTGAGCGTACATTCCAAAATTAACTTTTCATTCAATTCACATATGCTAAGAGATAGAAGTTTAAATATAATTAATGGGGTAAATTTTTTCTGAAGCTTAAAATGAAAATTTAGTAGATTCGATACATAAGCATTTTGATATTAGTGCATTTTTCCATAATTATATCTTTCGAAACAAAAAGGAAAAGTAAAAAAAAGGGTGTTTTTACACTATAAATAGTAATTTTATATTGATATCCAAAAATAATTCCTTAAAAATACAAAAATTATTACATCACTTATTTAACAGTACATAAATATTATAAAATGTCAAAAAATAATTTACATATAATAATTGTTTTAAAAAAATGTAAAATCGTGGGCACAGATGCCGTATAATCCAGGATGCCAAATTGTGATTTTGGTGATTTTTTGGCGGATATTCTCATGTATCTAGCAATCTAGTTTTCATTACGTCATAGATATGTAGACCTATAAAAATTATGTAGAAAATCCCATTTTGACGACCTAATATTTACGTCATCTGCAACGTAACAATACGTCATCTTGGCAACATTTCTTCATCGCCAAAAAAATTTGAATATGAAATCCTGGATTATACGTCATTTGTGCCTCTTAGTGATCATAGCTTTTTTAAAATTCTTGCAATGATATCTAGAACCGTCTCTATTAATTCTGTTTTTAATTCTATTATAATTAATCTTAGTTTGTTAGAAGTTACTTTTTCCTAAAATTCTTGAAACGAACTTTTAAACTAATTTAAATAACCATAACGGCAATTCTATTTTATGCAATCGTCATGGAACTAAGATCAATAAATTTTCTTAGGCTTCTTAAAATAAAATTTGAAATGTTCTTATTGTTCTCATCATATTGATGATAGAAAATAATGTAGACATGAAATTCTATGCTTTATTTTTTCAAAGTAATTTAAATTTATTAAAAAATATTGGTTACTAATATATACTTGAAATAGTTCTTCTGTATTCATACCTGAAAATAATTCGTTTTGAAAAATTATCAAATTTTCATTTGCATTCTTTTTTGAAATATTTTTCGAAAATTTGAAATTTTATTATTTGTTTATTATTTTATACAATTTCTGAATTCTGTTTCAATTACGAATTTCAAATAAGAGCACATTACGTTATTTTTAAATGTATTTCTTATAAAAAAATATTCAAAAATAGTTTAGAAATTGGATTTTAGATATTGAATAACATATTTCCCTTCTAAAAGAATGCAATATTTATTCGGTTGTAATGCTCAGTTATTTAAAAATATACTTCTTTAATTTAGTATGGTTTTAATTTAGCATTGAAGTAAATATTGCTAATATACTTGATATGAGTTATTTTTATCTATACTATTTTTACAAATTTTTCTCATGAAACTGTATTTCTTATTTGTTTTTATACCTCATTTTTTATTCAAATTTATTTATGAACAAACAATCAAAAATTTTCATTGGTAGTTCATAAATAGAAAACATTTAAAATATTTTTCTTCTGCTTATATCGAAAAAAAATGGCGTATGAAAAAGCAAATAAAAGAAAAAAGTTAGCATAAATAAGAAATTGTATTCCGTAAAGGGTAAATAAAAAGAGTACTAACATTTAAGACAAAACTAGCAAGTGTGAAAGGAAAAACAAAATTTTTAGTAATTTATAGCTTAAACAAGAAATTGTGTAATGTGTGAAGAGAAAACGAAATCTGTGATTAAGCACAAACAAAAATCGTTTGGTGGCAAGGGATGAGTAGCTATTGGTATAAAAAGAAAATCGTGTGGTGTGCATTGAAAATGGATGAGTGGTAACGTTTAGAATGAAAAATAAATTGTGTGATGTGAGAAGAAAAATAAAATATGTTGAAATTTAGATCATAAGTAAGAAATCTTTTGACGTGAAGAGAAAAGGAAACGAGTAGTAGCTTTTGGCATAAGGAAAAAAAAAATCATGCTGCTAAACATAAAAAAAAAAAAATAAAATTAGTGACATTGGTTATAAATAAAAAATATAATATAGAGAAAAAAGGTGATGACATTTGGTTCAAATAGAAGGTCTTGTAGTAGGAAGCTCTGGTATATACAGGAAATCATAATTAACAGTTACAATGGGTGTAATATGGTCTGGAAAAAATTTTCTCCCTCTCCAAATCAATGTCAAAATTGGGTCCTATGGTAGTGCCATCTATCGGTGGAATATGAGAGCAAACACGCATTTTCCCCTTCGTAGTGCTCTGATTAAACGAAAGACGCAACCTACTTACTTAAATTCGCATAGTGGTAGCTTTTGTTGTAAATAAGAAACCATTCGATGTGTAGTGAAAATGAAATATATTATAAATAGAAAGTATGTGGTATGAGAGAAAAAAATAAATAAAACGAGAATGATAACTATTATTAAGAAAAAGCAATTATGTGGTGTAAATTGAAATAAAATATGCAGTCGTTTTAACCGTAAATCAAAGACTGCAATGTAAAATAAGTAAAATAAATGGTAACGTTCACATGAAAAAGAGAAATCCTATAGCTTGTGAGGGAAAATAATTATAATAGATTTCAGAATAAATAAAAAATTATTCGGTATGAGAACGAAAAGTAAAATACATTGCAGCTTTACATATATATAAATTCACAATTAAATAGGCCTTTTCGCCTTCAATTAATAAATTTTTCTTTCGACAGTTAATAACTTTATTAAACTTAAACGAACTTTAATAAATTCTTTTACGGACGTTTAATAAACTTAATAGATATTTTATTAAAAAGTAAAGTCTAGGATGTTTTTCATACTATTATTAGAATTCGATGTAATATTTTTGTTACTTTTTAAGATTTAATTCATTTCATTTTTTCTTGAGAACTATAAGCATTTTTTTTAAAAATAATTTTGTAACTTATCAATTTTGTCATTTCTGAATAAGAGAAATCATAAAATTTTAACTTAATTTCATTTATCAAGTAGAATTCTTTTCATAGTTAGACATTCATAGACAGTTAAAGCTATTTCTTAAATTACATTCGTACTAATTTTTCGATTCGCTCAGTTATTAAAATACTAAGTAAAATGAATTTAAAATAAACATAAAGTATTTAAATATTAAATAATGAAAATTTATTATGTTTTTGAAGTATAATAAATAATTGTTTTTAAGATACAAATAATTTCTTCAAATTTGCTATCGAAATAATTTTTAACATATTTTACAGAACTATTTATTGAGTAAGTGAGTTAAAGTACAATAATAATAAAAACAAAAACAGAGAAAAACAAAAGCATTTTTTTTATTAATTGAAAATATTAAATAAAATATCAAGTTTGCATGCAAATTAAAGCAGATTCTATTGACACTTCCACGACATTCAATAATCAGCTTAGAACAATCACCATTGATTGGTTTAATTATTACCAATGATTACGAATAAATCAATCATTACCAATGATTGGTTTGTTCGTTATTTTATATTGATTTTCACATACAAACGTTAATTTAAACAGGATATATCATTCAAAGTTATATCAAACCATTACAAGCATTCTTACCTGAATTCGGAACCTAACTCATGAACTGGGGAACTAAAAACCAGCATGGTACCTATTCAGATACTATCTTGCCAGATTTCATTATTGAGGCTACCATAACATTAGTGCCGGTATTAAAAATTCGGAAAAAAATGAAGCATCTACAATTAATATGTTCGAGCAAAGAACTTAATAAAAGAAATCCAGTTTATTCAGTTTTTCTCACTTTATTTTTAAATATCGAACGAATTCTAAATTTTGCTTCATACAGTAAATAGAAAAATATTATATTTTTTCATAATTCACTTATTTTCGATGTTTCATGTTTTTAAATAAATTGAGAAATCAGATTGATAAGTCATAATATGCATATTATTTTTTTAGTTAGTTAATATTAGTACAGTGGGTGATCCGTTAACAAACAGTTCGGATTGCGAATTAAAATGAGGTAAAGAACACTTTCGCGAAAGATTTTTGGGTTCGGACAACGAACGCATATTCGGATAACGAACTAAAACGAATTCTAACGAACTCTTCTCGGCTCTCGGGGCATGATATAATGGGTTGCCAAACCCAAAGGAACAAAAATCCTCTTTCATCTCTCTTGAATTATGTTGCTTGCCTATTAAACTTCCAAAGTTCTAAACCAGAAAAAAGTGTTTTACAATAGAATATTATGGCCGAAATAGACCATCAGTTTCAACTGTGTTTTCATTTAAAACCGAAACTGATTTCATCTTGAGAACTTCTCTCCCTCGCTCATTCGTTGAAGAAGGGGGGGATGTCAGAACAAATGTCTTAGAATGGCACCCAAACCAAATTGATATGAGTAAGGTTAGGGATCTTTACAACAACAATGCTATTAATGCACTTCCGGAAAGAGAGAAAAGCAATTGACATTGGACATGTTCTTGAATGCCTCATTAACAAGAAATAAAAAGGAATGATTAATATACAAGACTATACGTATGTATTATTTTATTAAATAAACTTACTAAGAAATTATGCATTCTTTTTTTTAATTTAGTTGAACGAATGAATCGATTTCGCAAAGAAATCTATGGTAAATCGATGATCGGTTACCGAACCATTCGGATTGTGTTCGTTAACCGATCACCCACTGCATATCGAAAAGATTACTTTATTGAAAATCCCTTATAACACTTTTTATGTATTAAATAGTTTAACTCTTTATATTTAGGTAACAACTTTCATAAAACAAATATCTGTCTGCTTTTTCCACTAATACCCCACAATATAGTAACATTTAAAGCATCATTGTAAACATTAAACAAATTTTATTTAGAAAATAATTATAATTCCTTTGTTTTACGTCTTTAATTTTCCACCTGCCGTTTCTGTTGCCAAGCCACTGAAAACAGACAATTATGTCATAATTCTTGAAAAGTGGACAAGTGACAAGTTCGATATCTGAGCTGGTATTAACTTATAAAAATTTACACCTTTTCAGTGAAGAGACATTACGAAACTTTAAGACGTATGTAGCCTTCCGGCACTGGAGATTGGAAGATAGCAAGTCTTGAATGTGATATCTTCCCCCCCTCCCAAGCTATTTCGGTCTCATAACAGCATCTCGCAAATTAAATCCTTCTACTCGTAATCGCGACAGTTTGCTTGCCACTTTAATGTTGAGGCTGGTGTCTTCTCTGATCTTTTTCTATTTTATACCACGGCAGGTTACCTTCTTCGACGGTGAAGTTCATAGCTCTGAAACAACTATCAGCTATTTCTTGCAAGTTTTCAAGCACAGTTATCCTTTCTGACTCTCAGACAGCTATTCAGTCAACCTCTACTGTTGAACACCCACGAACACCTCAAATTCAACAATGTCAAAAGTACCTGAGATCCCTTGCTTTGAGAGGGAAGCAAATTGTTCTCCAGTAGTAGACCGGCCACTGTGACTGATGGGGTAAGGAGCAAGCAGACATCCTGGCAAAGAAAGGTGACAGCCTTTCTACAACACCCTTCCACACCCCTTTCATTATGGAAGGCTAAACTGTTTCTAAAGCATCCACTTGCTTCTAATGCCTCACGAGATTTACAGACTCGTATAGCTCGAAAACACTGGATTAATTTTGGTCCTTCTTTTAGTGCTGATTTTAGAAGACGAAATGAAATTTCCCCTATCGTCTGAGAAAAGATATGACTGCCCTAGCCTCTCATTTGAAGGGCTTGGGCATTCTTACTGTTCCTACTTGTCCACTTTACGGTTGAAGTGATATACTGGGAACATCTTCCTCTGTTGAGCAGCAAAGAACCCCACAAGGGGGTTCTTTGCTGCTCAACAGAGTAAGTGAGATATTGGGAGGTAAGATCGCTCCTAAGGCAAATGACTTCGGTCCATTTTCTGTAGTTTACTTTTTTGTAACATTTAGTTCTTTATATTTTGCGTGACTATTTGAAATAAAGAATTCTCGTATTCGTTATACAATGTATATACATCTTTACAATATTATTGCTTTACGTGTAAAATATTCAAAATTGTTTAATTTATAAATAGGCCACGGTGGCCTAGTGGGTTAGGGTGTTCGTTCTCATTATCAGATGGTAGTGAGTATTAATCCCTACACAATCAAATATCCATCGTGTTCATTAATAGTGCTTACGGTACATTAAATATTGCATGGTCGCAATGTCTTCCATGTAAAATGATACCTCTTTAGGTGGCAGGCCGAGTCTGGGGTTACTCTATTTGGAACTTGTTTTTAAATTATGAAGAACCATTTCTGTGATTACGGTTGCACATCCAGTGGGTTCCGTATGATATATATATATATATATATATATATATATATATATATATATATATATATATATATATATATATATATATATATATAATATATAATATATATATATATATATATATATATATATATATATATATATATATATATATATATATATATATATATATATATATATATATATATATATATATATATATATATACATATATATATATATATATATATATATATATATATATATATATATATATATATATATATATATATATATATATATATATATATATATATAATATATATATATATATATATATATATATATATATATATATATATATATATATATATGTATATATATATATATATATATATAATATATATATATATATATATATATATATATAATGACCGGGCATTATACAACATTTCATAATTAAATCACCCCATATTAATCACCACCATTAAATCACAGTCTACTCTGACTCTAAGTTCTAGAAAGAAAAACAAAGATTTCTCAAGCTATTCGAAAAGTCTAAAATTTTATATATTGATAAGAAAGAAATTTAAACTGAAATTAATCATACAGAAAGTATGTTATAGAATATATATTGACCATCAAAAGTTCTCAAAGACCAAAATATAATACTCAAGGCTGTTTTTAAAATTTCTGCTCAATGTTATTTTATAAAATTATAATAAATAATTAACTTTTAATAATAAATCAAGTTTCAAATTAAGTAGTTTATTTCCCATTTTGATAATTTTGAAGGGAGCTATTTTTAAAAAAAAGACACGCTAAAATACCAGTGTTCATTACTTTCAAAAATAAGTTTACGTGATGATAAACTTATTAACGATATAGCAACCGTCGCTTCCTAAATTTAAACTTCAACAATTCAATTATTTGATATAAATATGATATCCCTCTCCTGATTTTTACTGTGATAAGTTTCAACTTCTGATCCCTCGCATTTTAACACTTTGAAAGGATTTATACTTTAAATTGACTGCAGAGAATGTATTCTTGATGAAGGAACAGTTGAACTCCAATTATCCAAACTCCATCTATCCGAATTGCTTTCAGAATTTCAGAAAAATAAATTAAACTGAAGAAGAGAAGAAAAATGAGAAAATTGGAAAATCTCAAATAAAGGAATGGTATGAGAAGGGAGAAGATGAAAATGAGGTATTACTTGTGGAATTCAGATGCACTTTTTTTAATAAAATATTCCTGGATTTCAGACGTTACTGCTGAAGGTATGGGAGACTGGATTATGCGTCAGAAACTAGATTTCAAATTCCAAATGTTGGTCAACTTATTAAAAGTGTGGAGGAAGATGATTACTTTAATGTCCAAGTTGAAGCAGACACGGGACTGCATCAGCTACTGAAGCATCTGCCGGCTTTGAAGTAGAATGTCATCTCAAGAATGACCACATGCAAATTCTCCCTGTCTAGCGGAAGCGTGATTTGGCTGCCCTAAAACGGATCAAGGCAGTGAAACAGTCTACTCTGACTGAGATAGTCATCAAACAATGACTTACATTTACAGCACTGTACACACATACTGTATAAAATTAGAGTACTTGTAAGCACTTGAACATGTTGTTACTTATGACACTTGGACTAGCCAAGCTCGCTCTGATTTGGCTATGCGAATTTAGGTCAATACATATATAAGAGATGAGGTTGTGTGTGGACCCCTTTCTGTACCATTCGGTTATCGGGTTTAGTCCAATTTAAGTCAGTAGGGAGCGTATTTCATTTTTTATTAAGAGCACCATAAAGGTACTTTTTGTAGTACTACTTTCAAGTACTTCTTTGCTCTTTATAAATCCTCCGATCGATGGCACCATCAGAGCGGATCCACTCCCACAATTTTGACCTTGATCTGAAGGGGGAGGAAATTATCTCCAGACCATATTACCCACGGTAACTGCTCAATGATCGACCACAGGACTTTCGATTCCACGGATGTAACGAACACGTATATCGCATATGTAGTAGGTGGGTCTTTAACGGCATTGGGAATGGAGCCCCACCCTTCCGGATGGAAGGCCGATGCAGTAATCACTAGGCTATCACGGCCCACTTGAACATATATAAGAGTTGGCTTTTCATTTAATTGGCTATAAGATATTTTTATATAAAAAAATGAAGTTTTTTCTCCCACTTTTTCAACGTACAATAATTATTTAAAATGGACTTTTTTTAAAAAATTCCAACTACCCGAATGTTTAATTATTCGAAAAGAGTTCGTTCCCAATTGATTCTGTTAATTGGAGTTCTATTGTAATAAAGTAGTTTAATAATCATCATATTTATTGTTCTTTTACACTACAGAATCACGGAGAGCACCAGAATTATCGTAGTATTTCCAAATCTATTGACTCTAAAAGGTTGAGTTAGTATTAAGAAAATACCGGTAAAATTCCTAAAAGTACCCTTTCTTAAAGAAAACTGTTAATATTAATTGGAATTTTACTCTGTAACGTTTAAGCTCAAAACCAAGCACACAGGATGTGGCGTTTGATTGACATCTTTGTTAACCAATCAGATTTTTCAAAATCACTTGAAATAGTTTTGTATTACAATCTGAATGACTAGAAATGTCATTCATGACTAGTAATGTAAGAGTTGATTCACATTCTACTTTTATAGCGATGCTTCTATTTATAGCTTTTATAATTTACTTATGCTTCTGGATAAACTTTGTATTTTGTAATTTATGATAAACTATTAATTTATCTTTTTTATCAGACCTTATTTTTAAGAAATTTGTTTGAAGGGATTCAAACTGAAATTACCAACGCAAATATTAACTCGAAATGCTTAGACATAATTTATGGAATTACATTAAAAAGTATATCATATTCTAAATGAGACTTTATTGTTACCTGAATTTACTAGACAAACGGTTTTTGATACAATACAAGGCTTTCGGTACTGAGAGAGTACACTGATGACTGTTTCTGGAAGGCACGAGCATATTGCGACACCTGGTAGTACATTTTGGGATCAGAAATCCTGATGGCTGTTTCGTTTTCAGCTACGAACTTGTAGCTTTCTATGGGACATTCACTTTATTAAATTGTCCACTGAATTGGTCTTCAAGGACATTTGGATCTTATTTGGCAATCGCTCCTCGATTTGGCACCTTTTTCATGGGACGACTGTTGAGGATGTGAGAGGCCTGGATATTTTTGATCTTGCTATTCGGCTTTCTGATGAGCACACAATGCACTTTAAAAGGGTCACCTCTCATGTTGGCATGAATAGTAACGAAACCACTGATAGTTTGGGAAGTCTGCCTTGCATGACCAGCTTGCCTTACATATTACCAACTGATCTTGTATAGAAATCTCCTCAGACCAAATAAATTGAGAGTTTCCTTTGGAGAGTTCTCTCCTGAATGCACTTGGTAATTTGGATAAAGACTGCGTTGGTATCACAAGCGTATTATTTCGAGGAAAAGGTAGGACGGCTCTATTATGCTCATAGATTGGCCACATCAAATGAGTTATATATCTTCAGATAGAGACAAACTTTTCGCATTGTCCTTGGTGCAGGGAGGAAAAGACTCCCTTCCTAACCATATCCTCAAGTACTTTGGTTTTACAGTTACTGAGATTTTATCGGACTTATACCTGCTTTTTAGATTTTTTGAAATATTTGGTTTTATGGGGATGGTAAAGCACAACGCAACACAACAAAAGTTAGAAAAAACGGATTAGAAACAACAACAACAAAAGTTGGGCATGGACTGTAGAACATTAACAGATAACGTATTGGTTTTTACTATGAAAAACTTAACTAATTCGGAATAACAATTTATACAAAGAAAAAATAGGAAACAAAGCTATAGGATATCAAGAAGATATTTTGATGTTATAACTAACTCACTGTCCCACTCGATAAACATTGTAAAATGTGTGTCCCATGATAATATTTCCTTGGTGTTTCTTAGTCGTATTGTATCAAGATCCTTTTGTTACAACCACAAAACACTCATGTGGTTTTCAGATAACGTAAGTAGCAGCGCAAAGTCTTTTTTTATCGTCATACAGTGGGTTTTTTGTAAGTTAAGATTACGAGAATATTTCAAACAATCACAAATGATTATATTATTTTCTGAAAGCATGTCATTTTCCTAGATGAAAGATTGCTGTGGTACATTTTAAAATTTAATCTAAGAAAGAGCAAAAATCTAATCTAAATTCATTGAATTTATAGCAAAATGTAAAATATTGTGGCTAAAGCATTTTTAGAAGAAATTTTTAAGGGGAAGATAAAAGTCTTTTAATAGCGAATTTTTCTCTTACATTTTATATAAAATTAAGGACATAATTTTGCAATAACATCAGTTTTTCAAATCAGAACAACTATTTTTCATTGCATGAACGTGACTTCGGAGACCTCTGGATTCTTTCAGAAAGTCGCAGCGCCCTTCAAAACTTGTTCACAGTTGGAGATAAAATCAGCATTTCTATCCTTCTTCTGCTAAAAGATATCTCCAAGCTACACGATGTTCATTTACAGTGGATTCCATCCTACGTTGACATCTATGGCAATGAACAAGCGGATCACTTAGCCAAGCAGGGCTGCAGCCATTCTCCACCTGCCCTAACCACACAGCCCTAACTTTTGCAGAACTTCATTCCAAAGTCGTTTGTGATACTTCGGAGGAATGGAGAAACCCACCCAGGCACCACTAGTATGGGAGCAGCGAACCTGGATCATCATCCAGTCTCAACAGCGACAGAGCAACCCGAACTGCAATAGCAAGACTCAAAAGCGGCCACACAAAAAGCCTCTCATTTTTAGAGGGGAGGAAGACCTACTCATTATGCACAAAATGCCGAGCCCAACAGGCCTCCCCTGAACATGTTCTTGACTGCATGGGGTTCACCAAGAAGGACCTTTATTCTTACCCCTTTTGGTATCAGATTTTCTTAGGGTCAATGGTCTTATGCACTTTGTCTGACTTCGTCAGACAAAAGGAGGATAAGCCACAACAAAAACATTTTTCATTGCAATTTTTAAGGAATTCACAGTAAATATTATCGCCGTTGATTTAAATTTTTGTTAAGGTCCTATTAGGAATTCATATTTAAGATTTTTTAATCCACACCAAAACTGAATTTTGTCGATTACTCTCCACCAAATGGTACAAGCCTATTTTTATTAAATTCTACGTGAGGTCCCATGAGAATAAATAAGTACTATGAGGTACTTTTATATGACTTATCAAATCTGTATTATACAAAAATATATACTGTAAGCAATGTGAAACATTTTAATACTTTTGGTATAAAAATGTAATCAACATATGTTATCATTGAAAAATGTCTTTCATAATATTTTAAGAAAAGAAAAGTTTAGACGAGTTTTAGAAAGTTTCAGAAAATAAACTTTTAGAGGATATTTTTACTTTGAAACGCAGTATTTTTGTACTTCAAGCGATTCTGTCAACGTTGAGATGGTAGTATACTTACCTTGCTTTAATAAAAGGGAAAAATATTTCGTTTATTTATTAACAACAAATTTAGAAATATTAGCACGAAGATTGTTTGAAGGCTGAAAAGCTAGACTGTGACGTAATTGAAAAATCATAAAAATGACGTCACATGGTTTAAACTTCTACTTTTGGATAATATTGCTTAGTTTATGTGCTTATGGAGAACACGAATTAAAATCAGTTGACCTTACAAACTCATTCTGTTTCTACGGAAAAAAATATTCTTTATTTCATTAAAAAAATGTATACAAATTATATTGCTATATATATTTTACACACACACACCATAAATTATAAATTTCGCAATACATTTAATATATTCGAACATTTAAATATATCAAACAGATAGAACATCAAGAAATAGACAAAGAGAAATTTAAAATGTAAAGTTTAAAGTTTGAATCATTTAAATGAACACACAGAATGAAAGAAAAATTGGGAAAAAATACAATAAAACGATTAAGTACAAATTTGGCCTGTTTTATTAGGGTATGTTGACCATATTTCTACAAAGAATGGCTTTTCTGCATTGGCTGAAGTCTAAAGTATAGATCAAGAATTACATACCGATGCCATACCAAAAATTTTTTAATTGAAGATAATAACACAAAAATTAATATAAATATAATGAAGAAATTCATAATTGACAAGACACAATATCAAATTCATAGTTGCCAAGATACTATACCAAATATTTCACACCTGCAAAATTTGTGTGTGTGTGCGCGCCAATAAAAACAGAACGTAAAATAAATAAATTAAAATTAATTATTGGCATTTCAAGCTTCTCTTATAAGACCTTCTTGGCGCAGCATGTCCGTTTTTGGACCTTGCGCCATAAAACCCAACCAACCAACCAACTTTATAAAACCTTCAATGCTTGGTTAACCCATGTGTAGTTTTTCACTACTCCTTAATTCGCGATTATAAGCAATGCTCTATTTGCCAGGGTTTAATAAAATTAATTGGAATCATTATGTATGATGTTTTTAATTTTTTATTTGTATTTTGTTTTTTGATTTTTTCCATTTTTATTTTCATTCTGTATGTTTATTTAAATGATTCAAATTCTATATTTCATACTATTCATTTCACTTTGTCTATTCATTATTCGTCCTATCTGTTTGATTTATTTAAATAATCTGTTTATTTGTTTTTTGTATTTTTTCAATTTCAAACAGTCTCTTTGTGTTTATATATATATATATATATATATATATATATATATATATATATATATATATATATATATATATATATATATATATATATATATATATATATATATATATATATATATATATATATATATATATATATACTACTGGCCATTAATATTGCTACACCAAGAAGGAATGCAAATAACGAAACGATATTTATTGGACACATACACTATAGTGGAAAGAACAAGTGATTAGATTTACAGGATATTAGGATGTATACATCTTGAGAAATCAGTACCCAGAGCAGCCACCTCTGGCTGCAATTACAGCATTTATCCGCCTAGGCAGGGAGTCAAACAGAGAATGTATGGCATGTACGGGATCTCAGTCCATGCAGCTTCAACACTATGCCACAGTGTGAATAGCAGTGGACGGTGAGTGATGGCGTGCCATTCACTCGGCAACCATTGACCACACGTTCTCCATTGGTGACAGATCAGAAGAACGTGCTGGCCAGGGTAACAGTCGAACATGTTCGGTATCAAGGAAGTTCAGAACAGTACGGGCAACATGCTGTCGTGCATTATCCTGTTGAAACAAAGCATTAAGGAGGCTTCGAAGATAGGGCAGAGCCACGGGCCTTAACACATCGGAAATGTAAAGGTTGCTGTTCAAAGTGCCGGTAATGCGAACAAGAGGTGATCGAGACGTGTATCCAGTGGCACCCCATACCATCACTCCAGCAGATGTATGGCGATGTCCAATGCAAGCTGGCAATGCGCGTTCTCCACGATGTCTCCAAACACGGATGCGGGCATCATGGTCCTGTATACAGATTCGAGATTCATCTGTAAAGATGACGTGATGCCATTCCCGCGTCCAGTTTCGCCGCTGATCACACCATTGAAGGCGCTCCTGTCTGTGACGCAGCGTCAATGGTAGCCGAAGCCATGGTCGCCGTGCAGACAATCCATGCTGTTGCAAACGTCGTCGAACTGTTCGAGCAGAAACTTATTGCCTAGCAAATGACTCCATTTCTCGACTCAGGGTTCGTGACGTGGCTGTACGATCCCTTGTGACCATGCGGATAAGATGTCTGTCTTCTCTGCTGTTAGTGATGGGGGGTCGCTGAGATCCTGCATGACGTACCGTATGATTGCCCTTAAACCATCGATTCCATATTCTGCTAACAGTCGTGGGGTCTCGACCGACGCGAGCAGCAAGGTTGCGGTACGATAAACCGCAAACCCGGTAGGCTATAATCCTTCCTCGATCAAAGTCAGACACGTGCTGATAAGCATTTCTTCTTCTTACACGAGGCATTACAACAACTTTCTTTGCCGACAACAACGTTGAAACGGAATTTGAGTATGAGAAAACTGCTGTCAAATCTCTGGTTTTATACACATTGTAGATGCTGCTACTGTCACCTGCTTCGCATGAATGCGCTGAAAATCTAATCATTTGCATATCACAGCAAGTTCTACCTGTCATGCAAATTTCACGTGTGTGGTGTGCCGCTTTCCTTGTGTAGCAATTTTAATGGCCAGTAGTGTGTGTGTGTGTATATATATATATATATATATATATATATATATATATATATATATATATATATATATATATATATATATATATATATATATAAGTGAATTAAAGTTATGGGAAATTAAGTTTTTGCTTTTAATACAAAATTTTACCAAAGAGTGAGTCAGTTTATTAAATTGTTATTGATGGTCAATTCAACTCCAATCTGGTATATGAATGTCTGTATGATTTTAAATCGTATGTTACATTCAAAATAGCTATCACATGCAAAATAGGATTATAATGTGCCAATAAATAAAATAATTTAAATTATTTGAAGCTTCGAGACATCCAATGATGTTCTACTCATCAAAGAAAAAGATTTCTTCATCTTATGATAAGAAAAAAGTCCGTGAATAAATCTTTGTCTTGTCTGCAGATGATTCTGAGAATGTTAGTAAAATCATTTTGAATTGAACAGGAGAAAATCAGTTCATTATGGCAACTGTCATGAGAAAACTTTTTTCTTTGGCATTTTTCACGAATTTAGATGTTTTTGTAATTTTCAACATATCTTTAAGACTCTTATTTTGATTATGTTGTTTTTCTTAGCACAGTAATAAATTTTTCCATTTCACAGAAAATAAATCAGCATCAAAATGATAGAATATGGCAACTTGCTGTTAAAGACATTTCTTCCGATAAATAAAATATAGCTTTGAAAGGATAAAAATTCTATTTTTTCTTTTTTACTAAATAAACTACGAAAGTAATTTCAAATTGTTCCATAATTTTTAAATTCATTATGCAAAATATTATATTGCAAATATATATGAGATGATGAATATCATTAATTATATATAAATAGAAAGGAAATCAATACTAAAAAAATTTATTTTTGCATACAAAGAGGGTATATTACTAGAATTTTTATAAATTAAAATAATAAGAAATCAATTTACCAAAGAAAAATGTTCATATCTCCAAAATATTTGATGAGATAAAATATGGAATAATAAATTTAACTAGAAGTACATGCAATTAAATTTTATTTAACTAATTTTTTTCATTATTTGCAGTTTTTAAGAAAATGAAAAAGATATTAATTAGATCTTTTAATAAGAATAGTCCTAATATATGAATTTAATTAAGTTCAAATTTTTTTCATAAATATTTTTATATAGAACTCACATTGGTAAATGGAATAATCAAAAATGATGAATGGGAAATTCAAAATTTAGAAAAGTCGTTTGAAAGAAATTTTAACATATCTGCGTGTTCTTTCTGTAACACCTACTATTTCTTAAATTAATGACATTCAGTTTGTTTGTCAATTTATTTTCATTTATAGAATAGAAAAACTAATAGACGGGGATCGAAAACTTAAAATGGATTCGGAATTATTACAAACACCCACTTTAGAAATAGAATCGAACTTACGAACTACTGAGCTGCAAGCTAAAGTCCTAGCAATTCAGGTAGCAACTTGACTTTAAGATTAATTTGTTTTAACAGTGAGACACTCTTGCTAAATCTTCGAAATAGCCCTATTTAAAATAATAATTAATCATTGATATTTTTGCCTTAAACCACGTGGTTATAACCTATTATGCATAAAGCCCTCTATGAAGGTAAATCGTTTTATAAATATCATATTTATAATAATCTTCAATTGTTAACCGTCTAAAATACTAATTTTAATTTTTTTCCAATTTAAAACTTTTTGCAGTCCCAAAATAACTATGAAACGCGCGTATTCGAAATTAAGTAAATTATATTGGACAAACATAATTTCCCCATATATGTCAGCGTTTCTACGAATAGGAATTTAAATCAAATTTTCATTATACACAGTGGTTAGATAACATTGGAAATTATTCTTCCATAAAGGATTTTGTTGCTGAATTTGATATCAAAATTAATCTTCTGGATATAAGAAAACTATTAACCAAAATATTAATAATAAAAATATCTGCATACTAAATTATGATTAGCATGCTATATTCTAATTTGTATACTATTTAGAAAAATGAATTATTGTTGTTGTTGTTCTCGTGTCCACGAAAATAGTGTAGATAACAGATAATAAGGAAAGTCTCTAAATTCCATCGAAAGTCTTGACTACTGCCTCTGCAATTCATCAGGGCTGTAGAGAATTTCTTGCAATGAGTCCCTGAGTGGGACCATTCCCATTTTTAATAAATTTACCGCAACAGCTGGGCATTCCAAGGTGTGGTTGGGCGTGAGCTGGACTCCCGGGCAGTGCTTACATTGAACATATGTTCTTAGTTTTACCCGGGAGAAACTTCATGCCTTTATGGTGTTCTGTTCTGAATCTGGCAATTGTGGACGTGATAATCCTGGGACAGTTAAATTCTATTAGTAGAGGTTTTTTTAAAGGTGTGAGACATAATTCTATATTTGGCCACAGCGTAAGCATCAGCAAGTGTGATTGTGGCGACCTTATAAATGAATTATTAATCGACATTAATTATGTGTACAGTTGTGGAAAATAGTTGACCAAAAATCTATTTCAGTTCAATATATAGTCCAGTCACATTCATGTGACCACCTGTCAGATTCCAGAATAACCACCTTTGGCAGAGTGGAACACTGCGAGATGTGTATAGAAAGTCAATTAGGCAATAGATAAAAGTCACTGAGATATTGAATTAGGACGATTCCAGAGCAGTGTACATGGCTAAGGATTCATTGCATAAACAACCTGATTGATGGTCACACAGATTCTCCATTGGGCTTAGGTCTGAGAAGTCTGTCGATCAGGGGAGTAATTCATCCTAGTAATCTTTGAGCCACAAACCTACTCTGCGAGCTGTAGGATACCATGCAATGTCCTGCAGGTAGATGTCCTCATCTTGAAGAAAAATAATTTGCATTGAGGAAGGGTCATATTTAACAGGAAGAGATGTGTACTGATATTGATGCATTGTCCCTTCCACTATAATGATTAAACCCTGAGAATGCTATGAAAACAATCCCTAGATCATATTTCTCTCCCCTACAGTTTGGAATCTTCAACCAATTGTTCCCAGGTATTTGCTTTTGGACGATTCTCATCGTATAAGTTAAAGTCCATTTCAAACGGCGAGTAAAATGCGATTCATTGGAGAATTGTTGTCATTCAATAAGTTTCCAGTTGCAGTACTGATGTCCCAGCTCCATGAAAAGCGGTCATGAACAGTCCTGATGTCTTTGTCACCCATAAACAGCAGTCGTGAACAGTCCTGATGTCTTTGCTGTCCATGAACAGCAGTCGTGAACAGTCATGATGTCTTTGCCGTCCATGAACAGCAGTTGTAAACAATCATTATGTCTTTGCCACCCATGAACAGCAGTCGTTAACAGTCACGATGTCTTTGCCGTCCATGAACAGCAGTCGTGAACAATCATTATGTCTTTGCTGTCCATGAACAGCAGTCGTGAACAGTCAGGATGTCTTTTCTGCCCATAAACAGCAGTCGTAAACAGTCACGATGTCTTTGCCGCCCATGAACAGCAGTTGTGAACAGTCACGATGTCTTTACCGCTCATGGACAGCAGTCATGATGTCTGCCACCCGTCAACAGCAGTCAGCGTATGTGCAATAATAAAGGTGTCTGCGAAGGCACACTATAATGTTCGCTACATTACCTTTTAGGAGACATTGTTGGTTTCCTTTGATTCTTCTGGGCTGTCATTTGCTCAACGGTTGCATAACTAATTGCCCGAATGCATCTCCACAGTCGTTGTTCACATCTGTCTTCTATGACCCATGGTCCACCTCATTTGCCACGTCTATCATTTTGAATAACGCCATTTTGTCACGTGTGGTATAACTTTACCACGGTGGCTAGCGAACAGTTCACAAAATCAGTTGTTTCAAGAATACTAGCCCCGAAGTTAATTGATCATGTGTTTTGGACTTCTGGTGAATCACTCTATTTCAGTCTTATGTCAATGGTTACAATATTTTTCACTTCCCTCTCTCCATTGTAAAGTTCTGCCACTTGTCTTTTGTGATTGGTAATTTCATGTTGATGTCAAAATACGTAGGTGGTTGCGTTCATGTAACTAGACTATATATTGTAATAAAATAATATATGTTAATGGTCATATTGATGCATAATGTCATTTTCATTGAACCATAGCTACAACAGATTACTTTTTGCAAGGGATTTTTCCTTAAGTTAATGGACGACAAGCGACATAACACTTTCATAATAATAAGTCACTTAATAGTACTTTACTATTCTCATTTGATTGGATGGTATATTTATAAATCATTCATTATGCATTTAACCTCAAATTATTTCACTACTATTTTATATTTCCCACCAAAGAGGTCTATTTAAAAAGGGAGTTATTTTTAGTTTATAACTTTAATTTGTTCATGCCGACTGATGGCTGAGTGGTTAGCTGTGGGCTGAGTGGACCGATGACTGAGCTATGGGTTCTGGGTTCGAAGCTTGGTCGGGCATGGATGTTACTTTCTTTCTCTGTTCACTCTGTGTTTCTCTGTCCTTTCTTCTGTGATGATGTATGAATCTGGCCCACTCTATAAACGGGTTTGTGGAGGTATGGCACGGGCAACGCTACTCACCTCCGTGACTTGGTTCACAGGTCTCAGCTGGGTAACGACAAATGAGTAGCTGTTTCTTGTCTTGTTGTGGCATAGGATTCGTCCCCAAATGCCCGCCATTGGAAAAAAACTTTAATTTGTTCATAAAATGCTCTGCGTTCTTTTGTTTAAAACAATTTTTCATTTTGAAAATATTACAATATATACACTACTGGCCATTAAAATTGCTACACTAGGAAAGCGGTACATCACACACGTGAAGTTTTCATGACAGGTAGAACTTGCTGTGACATGCAAATGATTAGATTTTCAGCGCATTCATACAAAGCAGGCGACAGTAGCGACATCTACAATGTGCATAAAACCAGAGATTTGACAGCAGTTTTCTCATACTCAATTTCCGTTTCAACGTTGTTTTCGGCAAAGAAAGTGGTTGTAATGCCTCGTGTAAGAAGAAGAACCTATCAGCACGTGTCTGACTTCGATCGAGGAAGGATTAAAGCCTACCGGGATTGTGGTTTATCGTACCGCAATATTGCTGCTCGCGTCGGTCGAGACCCCATGACTGTTAGCAGAATATGGAATCTATGGGTTCAGGACAATCATACGGAACATCATGCAGGATCTCAGCGACCCCCATCACTAACAGCAGAGAAGACAGACATCTTATCCGCATGGTCACAAGGGATCGTACAGCCACGTCACGAACCCTGAGTCGAGAAATGGAGTCATTTGCAAGGCAACAAGTTTCTGCTCGAACAGTTCGACGACGTTTGCAGCAGCATGGATTGTCTGCACGGCGACCATGGCTTCGGCTACCATTGACGCTGTGTCACAGACAGGAGCGCCTTCAATGGTGTGATCAGCGAAAAACCTGGACACGGGAATGACATCACGTCATCTTTACAGGTGGATCTCGGTTCTGCATACAGGAACATGATGGCCGCATCCGTGTTTGGAGGCATCGTGGAGAACGCGCATTGCCAGCTTGCATTGGACATCGCCATACTGGCCCATCTGCTGGAGTGATGGTATGGGGTGCCATTGGATACACGTCTCTATTACCTCTTGTTCGCACTACCGGCACTTTGAAATCAACCGTTACATTTCCGATGCGTTAAGGCCCGTAGCTCTGCCCTATCTTCGAGGCCTCCCTAATGCTTTGTTTCAACAGGATAATGCACGAAAGCATGTTGCCCGTACTGTTCTGAACTTCCTTGATACCGAACATGTTCGACTGTACCCTGGCTAGCACGTTCTCCTGATCTGTCACCAATTGAGAACATGTGGTCAATGGTTGCCGAGCGATTGGCACGCCATCACTCACCATCCACTACTGTCGATGAACTGTGGCATAGTGTTGAAGCTGCATGGACTGAGATCCCCGTACATGCCATACATTCTCTGTTTGACTCCCTGCCTAGGCGGATAAATGCTGTAATTGCAGCCAGAGGTGGCTGCTCTGGGTACTGATTTCTCAAGATCTATACATCCTAATATCCTGTAAATCTAATCACTTGTTCTTTCCACTATAAAGTATGTGTCCAATAAATATCGTTCTGTTATTTGCATTCCTTCTTGGTGTAGCAATTTTAATGGCCAATAGTGTAATTTCCTTTTTTTAAAGGTAATGTAAGATTTTAGAAAGTGAGAAAAATATGATATTAAGTCATAAAATCTTGAGCTTTTAAGAAGTCTAAACTTGTCTTAAAAAATATTCAATATTTTTTAATCAATATAGTCCGAAAATATTTCTAATAATAATTTTTATTGTAATAATGAGACTTATTTTAGCAGTATTACATATACCAATAGTGCAGCTAAAATCTGTCTTATAATAGATAATGCCTAATTTAATTTCTTATAGGCTATACAAGATTTCAAAAAGTGGAAAGAAACATAAAAACATTGTGATGTGTACAATGGCCAAGAGAGTTAACTATCAACATTTGCTGGACAACACATTTATTTAATAACAAAAAAAAACATTTATTTTAAAAACAAAACACAAATTAACTCGGAGCCTTCTGCTCCTACCAGAATACAACCTATCGCGGACCTCGCTCCGCCGAAACTGTTCTAAATATAGCAACCTCTCGAAAGAGATCAAACCACGCCAAGCGCGGTTTGTTGGTCGCCAAACAGTCGCCAGATACTACAAACATAATCTTGAGTTTTTAAAAAGTGTAAGCTGTTTTTCTGTTTCAAAATGCTACATGATATCTATCAATTGTACTACTCATATGCTTATGAATATTAGCGTAAATGAAGTGGGTTTCATAGAGATTTTTCCATAACATGTCTAAAAATCACTGATATATTTATCAAAATAAATAAATTTTATGACATGACTGCAAAATGATACCAAAGTTTCTTTCATAGACGAAAAATATAGCCGAGTTTTTGCAAAATAATACCATTGCCATATCAGAGACTAAAATATAGATAAACATCTGTAAAATAATATATTACTATATTCCCCAGTAATTAAAATATAGCTAAACTTTTACAAAATGATACCATTGTCTTCTTCAGCGAATAAAACGTTGCTGATTCGTAGTTGAATGCTTACTTATCTGAACATAGTTGTTTCAGTAATTCACGGGTTCAATTCCCATTTAAAGCCTAGGTAGTTATAGTGGTTCGGAATCTATTCTATAAATCTCGAATAATATTTGTGTAGTAATTATAAAATAGAAAAATCAACACAGAAAAAAATTTAGTCTTCAACTGAAATAAAATACAGTTTTAAAGTGAAGAAATTTGTGTTTACTCTTACAACGAATTACTATGCAGCTCTTTCGATTATAGGATATTTATAAGTGACTATGTGTAAAGGTATATATATATATATATATATATATATATATATATATATATATATATATATATATATCAAGTGTGAAGCTGTTGTTAACTGATTCTATATCTCTTTTAATATTACTGTCTAGTTATGTTATTTATTACACTTGGCCATAACAAACTCGCTAGCAGACGGCTATGCGAAATTAATTCAGAAAGTGCGTCTTATGTTAAGCCAGAGCACCACGAAGGTGAAAGCACGTGTTTGCTCTAAGATTCCTCCGACAGATGGCACCACCAGAGGATCCACACCTTTAATTTTGTAATTTTTCTGGAGGGGGAAAATTTTTTCTCCAGACCATTACACCCATGATAAGTGATCAACGACCGATCACAGGACTTTCGATTCCACAGATTTATAACGAGCACGTAAATCGCATGTACTCGGTCGGTCTTTATACTGACATTAATAAATCAGTATATTTCGCTTCTTAACTACAACGTATCTATGGTTAAGTATGTGAATTTGTGATTACAAATACTGCTCATTTGCAATTTGTAAATGTAGTTCACTTACTGTGCAAAATCTTTTCTCTCGAAAGTAATACATATCAGCAATAACATAAATAGGTACATCTACAGATACTGGTTTACGTTTACCATAGACTTACAGAAACTCTACAGCAGATCTTAATTTTTTTCAAATCTTTTAGTCTGTTTTTGATGTTTTCTGGGTTGCGTTACACAAGTGCTTGTACAATTTTGTATTTTATACAAAATGCTGAACATAACAGAAGTCCAAGATGAAAGATGGCTACTTTAAATGTCGGAGAAACAACCACTAATTTATAAAACCATTGTGAAGTTGGTAATTAAAAGCTGTTAAAATCTATGTTATTTAATATTTAATTCCATAAGTTTAAATAATTAAGTATAAGGCATCAGAATATTGCTATTGTAAGACCATTATAAAAAAATAAAAATTTTACGATAGAAGAAATATCGAATTGAAAAGATTAGAAATATTGATCATACTTTTCAAGCAATTATTATGATTATGTAAATTGAATTCATACATTGTGATTACTTATGATTTTTGCAGAATTTAATTCATACATCATTTATAACGAAAAAATTTTTAATGAGGTATTTTGAAATATGCCATCTTTTGACTAAATTAATTACTATGACAGTATGATTAAATATCATTATGAACATAAATTTATGTAAAATATTTAAATTAATTTCTTTAAGTTTATAATTTTTTAATTGTCGTATTAAATGTCTGGAGTTAATGAAAAATTCAAAGAAAAAAGAAATGAAATAATATCTTATAGAATATTTACATATTGTAAATAATTTTTCATAGAAAGGAAGAGAAACTAGGATATAATAAAGCACTACTTTTGCTTTATATTGCGTTTATTTGAGACAACGTTATTATAGTTTTTATTAATCAGATTTCATGATTAAACGTAAACCGTCTAGATATTAATTGGATCATGTTTATTGAAAATATTCCACTTAAAACTTGAATAATATTCTTACAGTTACTGCAATTTAAGTACTTTGTGATCAATTTATCAATTATACATTAAAAATTATATAAGTAACATTTCACCTTCGAAATTAATAATTAAAATTAATATTTTATTGATATAGTTATTCAAATTTTTGAAATTGTTGCATTGACCCATATTGCTCAATTTAATTTTTTCAGACGTTTTTTAATAGAATGATACTTAAAAATTCTAATAAAAGATTTTTTCACAAATAAATCAGATATAAAAGCAATACATTTATGGGTTTAAGAGCAATTAAAATTCTTTTGGAATATATATTCAGTATACTCATGTTTAAATTCTTAAGACATTTAAAGTTGCCCAATGTAATGTTTATTAAAAGCATAGAAAGAAATTTAATTTTAAAATTTAGACACAAATCAGAAATATTTGATTATTATATAATAACAAAACAAATATCATAAATTATTTCAAAATAAATTCATTGATATAGTCAAAGAGAATATCGTAAATAAGTTATTTAATAAAATGTATAGTTAAATAAATTAGTTATATGTAATTATAAACACATACATCATTCTATGAAATCTTTACTTAAATATGTCTAAAAATCAATTTTTGCTCTAAATGTCTCTCTAATTTACTATACATACTTAGAAGAGTAAAATTTAATGTTAATTAAAAGTTAGTTTATAATATATCAGGGTTAATAAATTAAACGAAAACAATGCAAACGTAATATTATTAACCTTGATAGTTTAATAAATAAAGTATTAAGATTTAAGGTATTAAAAAATTAATTCTTCAAATGTTAAACGGCTATTCAAATAAAAAAAACAAGTTTTTTGCTGAAGGCTTTGAAAAAATATAAAATTCCAATTATATTTAGCGAAAAATGTTTCTAAATTTAGTATTTTAAATATGTCTTGATTGAAGAAAATACATTTCAGCAAACCAGGAATTTAATACAATGAAAAACGTAAGTAAAAGATGTCCTCATTTTTTAAATGTTTTGGAAGACTTATACAAATCTGATTATATATTAATACAATAAACATATTATTAGTTTAAACTTCTTTCATTATTTTCCTTTAAACTTAGCTGTTTTAAATCAAAAATTAGAGAAAATTGAAATTAAACTCCTTATTATATCTGCGATTTAGGTATAAAATTCTCAATTTAATTCCAAGTAATATTTTTGAAAGAGATTTGTAAATTTGTTATAAATAATTTAATAACGAATAAAATAAATATCATTATTTGCTATAAAATTATTTTGTTGTTAAAATAACTAAATTATTATTCAGATGGATGCATTAGAATTATAAGTGATGAAATTTAAACTTTTCTATTTCACATCCAACAGTTCTTCGAATTCATAAACACCATTTATAAAAGAAAATTAATTTTTCTCAGAACACTCTTTTGCTATCGAAAATTTTAAATTTAAATATAATATAAAAAATTTTGAGTGAAATATTATTTAACTAAATAAGAAATAAACTATAACTGAGCTATTAACAAACTAATATGAAAATATATAGTTTTTAAAAATGGTATCGAAATATATGAAAAGTTTAATGTCAATTTCAAATCCATCTAAAAAATATTGTTCCTTGTTTTATTGATAGCTCAGTAGAAAATATTTTATTTAAATATATTATTAAAAATAATCCCAGTTACATTAACTATAAGATTGTATATAATTTATTGTTTGTTTTTTAAATTAATAAACTAGGAATTTTTATTTAAACAAAACTAACTGTAATAAAACATTGAAGTTTTATAACTAATTTACATTTATTTATTAATATTAAAAAATTTAGAAATTTTAATAGTTCTTTTTTTAATTTGGTGAATTGTAGACGTATTAAAATATATGTGTGTTATATCACACAAAATCCTGCTCAGACTGATCAAAAAATCAAATATATGAAAATTTAAAAAACTAACGATGACCAAAACACTGCTCAGTATTATACAAAAGGATTTTTATTTTCAGAATAGAGATTTTTTGTATCTGTTAGAATGCATATTTGGGTTTTTTAATGCATTAAAGGAAAATTTGTGTACTTCCATTGGATGAAAGTCAAATTAAAAGACATATTTTAAATTTTGGTGGTTTATTTTTCAAATTTTTTTAAGTCTGGTTTTCTTGACGAATCTAAAAAATAATATCCTACCTGTAAAATTGGAAATACCTTTTGAACTAAAAGTTTTAAATTTATTAATTCAAGATAGATTAATAAAAGAAAGTTAGATAGAAAATCTTGATGAAGGTACAAGATGAAATTCTGTATTTTATGCAATATACTTTAAATTTTACATAATATACTTCTACCAAAAGAATAATATACATAATATACTTCGAAAGAAGGAAAAACTTATTGATCAGTGATGGTAAAGTCGCAATATTCTTGTTATCAACTACATTGTACTATTCTGTACAATACGCTTTTCCATAGTCTTATTGATAGGAGATGAAATATATTAATTAATGGTTATTCATTTCTGGCAATGGTCAAGTCTTTGTCAATGTGTACTTTGAACTGAAAACTGAAAGTGTACACTTAACTGACTTTGGTTTACTTTGGGGTTTCCAAATCTACCATTCGTGAGTCCAAATTCAACGTTTGTAATAGATGTTCATATTAGTTCAGAATCCATTTTGGTGAAACCGAGTTTTACGGTCATCACGGTATCCATAGTGAAATACAAAACGAATGTAAAAGACAGTATTCCGGCGCTATATCCACAGCGAAATACAAAAGGAATATTAAAGACCGGATTGAAATTCCAGCGCTATATCCACAGCGAAATACAAAACGAATAGACAGGATTGAAATTCCTGCACTTTATCCTCATCGAAATAAAAAAAAATGTGAACAAAAAAGACAATATTTATATTTCGCCTACATCCGAATTGAAATAAAATATAAATATGAAAAAACAGGATTCAAACTACCGCGCTTTACATCTTATAAAAAAAAATCCAAAATGAAAATGGCAAGCATTTCCGGTATGTGCGGCTGCGAGACATTCCTACGCTGTATTTGGTGACACACTTGGCAATTAATCACTTTTGGTGATTTTTTGGCGAATTAATTTGTGGAGGGAAAAATATTACCAAATTTTACCAGATTTG
Source organism: Latrodectus hesperus (assembly GCA_037975125.1). Classification (NCBI taxonomy): domain Eukaryota; kingdom Metazoa; phylum Arthropoda; class Arachnida; order Araneae; family Theridiidae; genus Latrodectus; species Latrodectus hesperus. The sequence continues at coordinate 57,722,624 of CM075861.1, forward strand.
GCGACTTTTCTCGCTTGCCGAGTGGAGACCGTAATACTCAGTTTAGCCTCCATTTTTAATTGTAATCCCAGGTAAAATTTTCCTTCTAAGGCCAAATGTAACCATAACAAACCAAAATCTCAACCTGTGCCGCATTTATCTTGTATGTTTTTGAGTATATCAATGACAGACAGTGGAAGTCAACATAATCGTCCATTAGGAGTGAGAGGCAAATATATGCAAGGGTCAATAAGATATTCGTGTTGGGTACATGATTATATTTTCATATAATGGTTAGTCAGACATAATACCCCCAAATTGTTATGTATCAAAAATTAATCGATTAACTCTACAAATATTATTAGTTGCGAAAAGCATTTATGTTACCAATAGGACCTTATATACTTATGTTTTCCAACCAAGTAACAAATAGGGGAGGATTATTAAAACAACAACTTTTAGGCAAAATTTGACTTTCATTATCAATGTAATCTCTTTTAAGAGCAGTCATTCATTGAAACGTTTCACCAACATTTCAATTCTTTTTTTTAAACGATTCATATTTGGCTATAAAATAGGCTTCATTTCAGCAATCTCTACTTTATTATATCAAAGATCCATCTGAGAAGCATTCTTTTTAGTTGCTGGGAAACCCAACACATGGGAAGAATCAAAAATTAATTTTACCATTTTTGCGATTAATGTGTAAAACGAAACATTTTTTGGGGATTCCTTTCATTTCTGATTTGCGGGACTTCTTGCTGCTAGCAAACCAATATAAATATATAGTATTATTTATAGCTAGTTCTCCTTTCTCAAGATAATTAATAAAGTACTGTGTGAGGTATTCCAAAATACAGAGGTAAAAAGTTTGGCTGATGACTTTTGTCTTTTTGGTCACATTTGGTGGATTTCATAGTTGCTGCTTACTCAACTTACAACTATTTTGATAGTGGCTTGAAGTGATGAAACCAGCATTTGTTCATTATCATATACTGCATAAAATTTCTTCTTTGCGCCAGAAAAGCTTCAAACAACTCTTGCTATCGCCAAAGAGTTGTTGGTTTTAATCAGTCGCATGTAAACGTGGTAACCATTTCGATCAGAGTATTTTCATGGACAAATGTTCATATAAACGTTTATATAAGAAAAAGGAAATAAGAAAATCATAAAAGAATTATTTTTTGTTGACTTAGGTAGTTATTACAGAGAGTTTTATAGATTCTAAGACCTCTAAATTATGACAACTATGCTTTCCATCTTCAGTTAATTTATTTATCGACCTGTTGATGTCAAATATTGAGAATTTCACTACATGAAGTAAAATTTCACTTTATGAAGTATTGTTTCAATTTGAATTTGATTTGGATGTGCACAACAGTACAAGTCCCAAGTATATACCCGGATTTGATTTAGATATATATCAGGGCTTTACTGAATTTTGAGAAATAGAACTTAAAGGATTCGCTATCAGTAAAACAGTTTCTCAGAAAGCTGTACAACAACTTAATTTCTATTTCCTAATAATATTACGCTTACAATTTGAATTTACTGAATAAGCGAATGCTTTTTTTCTATCAGATAATTTTACAATCAGCTGATAGAACGATATAGAATCGATGAAACAATCAACTGATAGAACGATAAGAAAACATGCATAACTGATAGAACGACTGATAGCAACTAATAGAACGACAAGAAATCATTTTATTCCATAAAATTGTAAAATGCACCATGCACAAAGCAACTGATAGAAAGATAAGAAAACATTTTATTTCATAAAATTATAAAATGTACTATTGGATAAATCAACTGATATAAGAACAATAAGAAATCATTTTATTTCATAAAATTGTAAAATGTACCATGCACAAAGCAACTGATAGAAAGATAAGCAAACATTTTATTTCATAAAATTATAAAATGTACCATTGAATAAATCAACTGATAGAGTTGAATAATAAGAAAACATTTTATTCCATAAAATTGTAAAATGTACCATGCATAAAAAACGATAAAAAATGCATTTTATTCCGTAAAATTGTCTTTAGTCATTAACCATTGTTTCAAACTAATTAAATAGACAAAACCCTCAATAAATATATATATAAAGATGCTTAAGCAATTTTCATATGATCTTTGAAATTTCAGATGTTACCAGAAGAACAGCAACAACACATTCTAAGTATAATCATTCGATTCTCAAGAAACAATATGATTTTTCATTTGTAAAATAGGAGTGCAAACAACTTGTTTTTAAATAAATCCATAAAGTATTAAATGCCGTCCTTCTCACACAATACAGTAAAATCCTATTATGAAACCTTTTCGAATCATTTCAGTATTACTGATATTTATTTGATTTAAAGTTTAATATAAATGACCTTCTAATTATCCACAATATAATTACAATACTATCATGCAGATTGTAATATGTATTACAACACTATCATGCAGATAGTATGCTTATCATGTTTGAATACTATCATTCCAGATAATATTGCAATTACGTAGAAACTACTTAAATACTACTATTACAATACTGTCATGCATGTTGTATTGTATATTACAATTCTGTTATGCAAATTGTATTGTATATTACAATACTATCACGCAGATAGTACGCATATTATGTTAAAATACTATCATACAGATAGTATTGTTCTTAAATAGGAATTACTTAAATACTACTATTACAATACTATCATGCAGACTATATTGTATATTATAAAACTAAACATGCAGATTGCACTGTATATCAAGCAGATGGCATGCATATCATGCAGATAGTATTGTAATTACAGGACGTAAGGAGGAAAGACATAAAATTACAATACTCTCATGCAGATATTTAATAATATTTATCATAAAAACTTAAAAGATAAAATTTTAATACATATATTTCAGGAAATAATTACATTTTCCCAGTTATTTACTTATATTCTTTTAAATAAAATAGTTTCAAATAAAATCATTTAGAAAAATTTAGTGGTAAATAATTTAAATGATGTTTTCCAAATGAAAATGCAAAAAATTTAAATAAAAACGGTAGTTTTAGATTATTAAAAACGTTTGGTGTTTTCAGTTTCATGATTCCCATCAAGAATCTTTAGGAGTTGAAAATCATTAATTCTCTATTATGGTTGAAAGATCGGCCATTTAGCTGCTGAATATTACCACATTTAAAAAGGCTAAATAGTTATAGTCAAAAATATCAGACATATGACAGCTGCAGGGTCATAGTCAATAGTAAGAGACTTTTGACAGCTGAATGGTCATAAACAATATGAGACATTTTACAGCTGAATGGTCATAAACAACAGTATGAGACTTTTGACAGTTGAATGGCCGTAGTCAACAATATGAGACTTTAGATAGCTGAATGGTCATAAACAATATGAGACATTTGACAGCTGAATGGTCATAAACAACAGTATGAGACTTTTGACAGCTGAATGGCTATAGTCAACAATATGAGACTTTTGACAGCTAGTCAACAATATGAGCAACTGAATAGTCATGGTCAAAAATATGAGACATATTTGGCTAAGTGTAGCATAAGAGTTAAAAGTTGATCTAAGCTATTTGAATACAACACATTACTTTCCAGTTAATTGATAGATTTTCACAGATCACGAGCCATATTCACATCTCAAAAGAAAGGAAACTTGGAAATATCCTCAGCACTGACATAATTTATGTGCATGTAGAAAATAGAATTGCAGCATCCCTTCTCTTTGGCTTACAAGCATTTGAGACTAAACCTGAAATTTTTCTCTTCATTAAACTCTGTACTATTATTAGATTATTGAGAACCTATGAAAGGAATTGATACCGAGAAAGAAGTGTAACAATTGAAAACTGGGTTTCGTTGTAGAATTGGGTACCTTTTGATTTGGTGATAAAATTTAATTTATCTTAGTTAAGTTTTTGTGTAGCGGTCATCTTGTTAGTCACATATTGGCGCCTACCTTGACTTAAAAAAATCGCCAAAAACCAAGAGGTACCCGATTGTTAACTTATATCAAAAACTGTAATCAGGCATTTCAACCTCCAATGTGTCTTTCCTTATAGCATAATTTTCGACAGATAGTGAGTTATATTGACGCGTGGATTAAAGGAAAACTAGAAAATTTCTAAGCGTATATCAAGTCAGATTTGTATGCATAATATAGAAAAGTTTTATTCATGTATTGCTGTCCAACACAGACTAAAACCATACTTGAAATTTTCCTTTTGGAAAAGCGTATTCCAAGCACTATGATGCATTTGAAAGTATTAAATAAAATATGTTTCAGACAAATAATAGTCAACGAGATCTACTATATTAATACAAAAATAACTTTTATTTTTCAAAATCTTTATGTCATAAATAAGGCCAGGCTTGCTTTTTTAATCAGCAGGCAACTGTCCCTCATAGTTTTAAGCAATTATTAATAATGATAATTGAATAATTACAAAGTGCTTCATTATACTATAACTATTTAAATAAATAACTTTTCAAAACGTCTGTAGAACTCAAGAATTTAGCGGCAGTAAGTTAGAATTAGCCTCGTGCTCCCAAGGCACAGATCTGAGGTTCGATTCTCAGGTTTACCAAGATCAACTCAGCTTTTTATTCCTTCAGTGAGTCGATAAATTGAATACCAAGCATGCTTGTAAATTAAAAATTTAGGGTTTAGAGTTATATTGAACATTTATCCAAAAGACATTTGCTTCGCACTCTAGTGGTCCTTGGTCAGAAAAATAGATATGTGCCCTGTAGGTCTTGGAACACATATTGGGCTGCCACGCCACTGGTTTTTTTTTAAAATTCTATATTAGAGGAAAGCAGAAGATGGTAAAATAAACGCAACAATTAGCCTTCGAATATTTATTTAGCGCGATTAAGGTTTTAAAGCTCATATTTAACTATACTATCGTATTAACTGTACTATATCTTATTGAGTTAAAGAATTTAAATTTATGGACTAACACAAAACAGCAAGAGTTAAAATTTGGCACGAAATTTATATATTTCAAAATACTTTTCCTACCACTTAGTAATCTAATTAGAGAGGATGGCTATGAAGATCCACTCTACATATTTGATATGCTCAGAATCGCTGGATTCATGGACGTGGTTTAGTTTTGCTAACAAATGGGAACTAGCAAATGTAACATTAAAGAACATCTTTGTTCTATATTTTTTACATAACAATCATATTAAATAAACTAAATACAAAAAAAATCATCCTAAATATAAATACTTCATAAAGTGGCAAATTTTTAAACGGGTTGATTGACCTTTAAAACATAAGTTTAAATATATTTAAGTATATTTCTAAACGTTTTCCATTCATTATCAAAAATTGATAAATTTTAAATCATCATATCTGTAAATAATGATAAATATTAAATCATCATTTCAGTGAATAAGGATACATTTTAAATCATCATTTAAATAAATAATGATAAATTTTAGGTCATTAGTTCACTAAATAATGACAAATTTTAAATAATCATTTCAGTAAATAATAATAAATTTTAAGCTATTATTAATTAATAATTATAAATTTTTAACCATTATTTCAGTAAATAAAAATAAGTTTAAAAATGCACGACGAATTTAAATAAAATTTTAAAATCCGCTTAAGTGAAATAAAAAATAATTTGATTAAAGTATAAATTAGTTAGAAAAATGTTAAATATTTTTAAAACTGATAGCACAAACTTAAAAGGACATAATATACAGATATATATCTTACTTATATTATATAATAATATTAATAAATATACAGATTATATTTATTAATATTATTTTACAGATATATATTAGCATTATTGTTATATAAAAAAATTTAATCTTCAAAATATTTATATTCTTTTACATTAATTTTATTCGCAAATTTAAGTATTTTTTAAAACTATATGATTAATATACGAATGAGAGCGAGAGAACTCTAAAATATTTGAAGCTAACAAATCATGTTAAGAAATGGCCAATGATATCTAATAAGTTTTTATATAAAAAATACAACCTAACACCATTAGAACGCACAATATTTTACAAATATTTATTTACACAGTAATCAAATAGTAATTTTAGAAATGGCTTTCTACTATCTTAAGGGAAAATAAGAAATTAAATATACTCATCAGAGTATAAGAATTAACAAAAAATTGTGTTTTTTTAAAAATAAGTTTAAAAATTTTCGAACAAGTTCCTGAAAAGTTAATACTGTGTTAATGTGATTAACTATCTTTGGGTTTAAATCATACTTTGAAGGTAAATGTTGCAACTGGTCAATATAATATTCAGTTATTTCTACTTAAATAAGTAATTGGAAACGTTAGTAATATAGAAAAAAGAAACTAATTATTTTAGTTAATGGATAATAAAATTAAAACTAAACTAGAAATTACGTAGATAAATAACTTTGAAATTTTATTTGGAAATTTTTTCATTTGATCTATCAATAAGTTTAAATGAGTAATCTCTTAATTTTTCAAAAAAAGTTTCGACTTATCTTCAATAAAATTAAATATTTAAAACGAATATAATTTTAAAAAGAAACATTTTCATCTTTAATTGAAGTCCTTTGAAGAGTCAATAAAATGCTCTCTTCAAATCAAATGGTTTTTTGCATTGAAAAGTAAACGAATTCTAAGTTTTCTTTTAAAATAATTCTACAATTAATTAAAAATATATTTCAAAAATAATTTTTAGATATAAATTAAAAATTAATTCTTTTAATTCCAAAAATCACTTTGATGCTTATATATTAGATATAGATTTGTGTTAAGAAATTCATAACATTGAATATATTTGTTAATTTCAATGCAAACGGGTGCAATATTTTCTTAAAAATATTTATGTAAAAATTATTATTTTTTTATTAAAAATAAATATTTTTATTATTTATTTTCATGTAATGAAATAATTAAGTAATTTTTACCTTGAAAATTGTTCCTCTGTGATAATTAAATAGTTTAAATATTTAATGATTAGTTTTTATTTAACAATACATAAATAATTTAAAAGTAATATTTTAGAGATATTTCTATTAAAATATTTGTGAAAAATAAATTTTATAATAAAAAATCTTTACTTTTTTAGTTCAGATAATTTTCAATGTGTGTTTCTAAGATAAAATTAAATTTTAATCTTAATAATAATATTTTAGAAATAATATTTTAGACATTTATAATAGAAATAAATAAATTAAATTTTTTTACCTATTATGTGATTGAATTGAGTTTAAATAAAAATTTTTATCTAAAAAATAAAAAAGTGTATGATAATGTATCAGCAAAAAAAAAATGTTAAGAGAAAATATTTTTTAAGCATGTTTAGAAAATTATTTACACAAACTTAGTTAAAAAATTTTTAATCAACTCTTAAAATTTGTTTCATTTAAGCATGTTACACATATATTCGCATTTTAAGAACAGCACAAGTAGTTTTTTAAACAGAATTACAAAATATCAAATGTTCTGTCTTCTTTTAAATAATATAATTAAAAAATTCAAGTGTATTTAAGAAATTATGTTAAAAAACATTTTAAAATTATGCATTTATTAACTAACATTTCATATTAAAATTATAACAATTTTAATCTAAAAGTAAAATTTTTGTATAGATTAATTGAATAAATCACTAGAATATTTTTCTTTACTAGTAAAATTAAAAATTTAAGATTGAACCGAAAAGTTTTGAACCACTTTTGGTCAATATTGTCAATATATACCTTTTTGTCAATATATACCACAATTTATTATATTTTGCAGCTTATTCGCGAAAATAAAACTGTCTTAAATAAATTGGATTCGTGAGTGATATTTAAGTATATAAAATTGTTTACTTTTAAAATTATTTTAAGAATAATTTATAAAAATAATATATTATATACTTTATACAAATAATAAAATATAAATTATATATTTATAATGTTTTGTTACTTGTGTATAAAATTTTTTTAAATACAAGTAAAAATGTATGCTTTAAAATAGGCGTGACATATATTTTAGTAATTTTACAAAAATATGGATTATAATAATTTTTATTTATGTTTATGCCTAATATAGCGACAAAATTTTAATATAAAAATATAGTTTAATTTTATATTCTAGTTATTAATCTCAAGCAAGTATTTTTATTTGGTAGTTTTAAATAAATTTTTCCTATACAAACAATCTTGTATAGATTAATATATTCATTCCATCATTTATAATTTCTAAAGACTAAGTAATAAAAAATAATAGTTTACAAAGAATAGTGAGAAAATAAATTTTGAAATAAAAAAAATAATTACTTTTTTATTTTTTCTCAGCTTCAAGTAGAGTTAAGTAATTTTTTATCCACAAATGTTTACATGAATAAACTGTTCTCACCTGTTAGAGCTATTCCTCACTTTAAGAGACGCGATCGTGGCGGAGCAAAGAAGTTGGCCAGTTTTCGCGTTAGAGAGAGGTTTTATTAATAGCGCCAAAAAGAGTGCTCTTGGCTCCTATCGTTCCCGCCCACGCATGAATGCTCGGAAAGTACTGAATTGATGAATTTGGCGATGTTTTTTGATGAGATTCCCCTTTTATTTCGTTACCTCACGATCGCTTCAAGAATATAAAGCGCGAAATATCGTTTGAGGATTTAAGAAAGACAAACGATTCCGAAAAAATTTTACAGTGGAGTTGAGTTGTTGAATTTAACTTTTTTTGACATATTTATAATTTATGTAGTAAGCTTGTAATCAAACTAAAACTTTTTAAAAAATTTCATTTTGATATTTTTAAACGGATTTATCCATTTTTTTGTTTACTAAATTGCGTGCATTTTGTATAATTGAATAAGAATTATAAAATAAATGTTAAATGATTTAAAACTTTGGGGGCAATCATTAAAATTAACTTTTAAATGTCTTTAATTATAAAATACATAAAATACAATAATAATATGTTATAATTAGTAATTTTCAGTTGATTCTTTTTTAAGAAACCAAAATATAGTCAAAATAATAACAAAAGCTGAAGAGAAATATTATATGATACAATTATAAAATAGAATAACAAGACCTCTAATAAAAGAAGAAATTCTTAATAACTCACCTAAATTATGTGATACATTAACAAAATAGAATAACATGATCTAATAAAATAAAAGGATCATTATAATGATGTAATACAATATTAATAAAAATGATAACGTGATCTAATAATAATGCAATGATTATTAGATCATATTATTCTTTTTTATTATTGCAAATCAACATTAATATTACAAAACATTTATTATCATTATTAGAATAACAATGATCTAATGTTAATTCGTGGTTAGTAACAATACTGCTTAATTTCATAATACAATGATAAAATAGTATAGTAGGATCTAATAAAATAAAATGCTTTTATATTGTTTTATTGTTAAAAAAACATCAAAATCACTAACGGGAACCAATGGAAAAAATGTTTGAAAAAGTGTAAAATATATTTCCTCTTTATATGGAAAATTTAAACTTTTACTTTGAAACTTGATATTTTATGTCAACAAGAAGAAAACTAAACTCTTATTTCAAACAGCAAAAAATTCGATTTCTCATGCCACGAAAGGTTTTTAAAAATAGGAGGTAATTCTGTTTAGTATTTGGGATTAAATATTAGCGAGATTTTAATACATAAAATCCACCTATTTTCGATTTTCCAATTTATTCTTATCCCAGATAACAAAATTTTAATGTTAAACGTGATTAATAATGATAACAACTTAATGAAATAAAAATATTTTTAAACGCAACCAATCAAGATAAAATAATGGGTTTCAAGAAAATCTCCAAGTCTATTAAAATATTTTGAGATATTCTCTTTCAGAAATTATCTTTCAATGAATCCTTATAGGCGTATAATGTTTCATAGGAAAGTAATTATATCGACCAAATCCCTTGAATTTAGGGATTTAGCAATTAAAAAAAATAGTATTAAAATTTCTGTTTTCCCGAGTAAGTAATTGATGCAATTACGCAAAATGATTTAAATTCTGTGAAATAAAAATGTACTTGATTAAAGATTAGAAATAAGAAGAAATCTTTTTCATACTTAGAATATTTTGGAAAGTAAAAAATTACAGCCGCTGTCTTCTCTGCATAAACTTTTATTATATATTCCGAATTGTTTAACTTATTTCCATGAGAAATAAATTATGCATAATGTGTTTATTTTAATATAAAAGTAATATTCACTAATTTTCTAATGAACAATATTTTTTTTTATTTCTAACGAAAGACACTGTGCGACTAACCCTTCGCCACCAATAAGGCTGGAAACTGCTACACATTTATCGTTACCAGTTGGGCACTTGTGAACAAAGTCACGGAGCTGAAGAGTATTACCCATGTCACACCACCATAAACCCGTTTATAAAGGTGGGAGGCACATTCATACATCATCTCAGAAGATAGGACAGAGAAATACAGAAAGAAAGAATGAAAGAGATGCCATATAATCCAAGATGCCAAATTCTGAATTTCTTTGGCAATGAAGAAATGTTGCCAAGACGAAGTATTGTGACGTATGCGATGACATAAATACTAGGGTTGCCAAAATAGAATTTTCTGCATACTTCTTATAGGTCTCCATATCTATGACGTAATAAAAGCCAGGTTGGTAGATACATAGGAAAATTAGCCAAAAAAATCACCAAACTCAGAATTTGGTATCCTGGATTATACGTCATTTGTGCCGAAAGAAACATCTATGCCCGAATCGGGATTCAAACTCGGCACCAACAGTCCAAAGTCGGGAATGCTAACCACTCAGCCATCGGCAGTCATGAGCGATTTTATTTTCCAAGCCATATACATGAATAAAAGCATCGTTGTTTGTTTCTGCAAAATTTTTAATCGAGGTGTAATTAGAAAAAAAACCTGCTCTGAATGGAATGAAACTTGTATTAGGATATTGGTATCTAACTTAAAATATAGGTTCATCTTACAAAATTGAAATTATATGCAATAACGCAATACTTAATTTTACTAAAAGGTTTCTAATGAACATCTTCCTTGGTATGTATCTCATGAGTATCTATTGCACCTCATGAACATATCATTTGTTCATAATGAATACTTTTCATCATTGTTCATTTGTTCATAATGAATAATGATATCTTATTCTTATAATCAATGTCTTAGAGCCAAGGATATCTTCTCTTAGACAACAAATCTTTCGTTGCCTAAGTAAAAATCATTTAGAACCAGTGAATTCGAAATTTCATCACCCTTTAATGTCAGGAAAGATTCAATCTCTTGACGTTGATACAAAAATGTTCATTATTGATCATAACTATTCATTATTGATAAGTGCTAAAGATTTTGTCAATATTCACATACATAAAGAACCATAAAAGTGATCCATGGATTTCATTTTGATTTTTTCCTATGTTGCTTTATAGACCACCCCTCAAAAATATATTCAATAAGGTTGCATTCCTATTCCTAACAACTCATTTGATACGCTTCATCTAAATTTGTTATGGGTTGTTTACTAAGTGATTATGGGTTGTTTACTAAGAGGCCATGGGTTGTTTACTAAGAGACCATGGGTTGTTTACCAAGAGACTATGGTCTGTTTCTAAGACTATGAGTTGTTTATTAAGAGACAATGGGTTGTTTACTAAGAAACTATGGGTTTTTTACTAAGAGACTAAGAGCTATTTAATAAGACTATAGGTTGTTTACTAAAAGACTTTGAGTTGTTTATTAAGAGACTGTGGGTTGTTTACTAAGGGACTATGGGTTGATTACTAAGAGACTATGGGTTGCTTACTAAGATTATGGGTTGTTTACTAAGACTATGGGTTGTTTAATAAGAGATTGTCGTAAAAAACGTATTTAGTTAATTTCTTCATAATTTAACTGGTCAAACAGATCAACAGAAAAGATTTGCATCTAGATTTTTATTGTCCTTTAAACTAGCAATACTTAGTAAAAATTCCAAAAGTAAAAATGTTAAAATTAATCCAAGCTCTTATCACTGCGACATGTGGTTTAAACTTAGTTATTTCCAAGTTATGAAGGGAACTGAATGGTTGGGACTCCTGCCTCCAGATCAACAGTTAGTGGATGCAATTCCCTCCTCCAATACGCATGCTTACACTGTTTTGGAATCCACTTACTTTCTCGGTAAAATTAGACCTCATGTACAAACAGGGACATTACAGTCATAAAAAAAGACTGTAGAATAGCTATAGAAAAGGTCGTGTCCTGAGTTTCCAGATTAAAGTGTATGTAATACACAACCACATGTGTTGTTTCTTATAACACTTGGACAAGCCAAGCTCGCTATGCCTTGGCAATGCGAATTTAAGTCAATAGGGTGCGGCTTTCGTTTTTTAATCAAAGCACCATGAAGATGATAGTAAGTCTTTACTCTTTTTTAAATCCTCCGATAGATGGCATCACCGGAGAATCCACTCCCTCAATTTTGACATTGATCTGAAGGGGGAAGAACTTTTCTCCAGGCCATTGCACCCATGGTAACTGCTTATAGATCAACCGCAGGACTTTCGATTCCACAGATTTAACGAGCACGTACATCGCATGTACTCGGTGGGTCTTTGGCGGCATTGGGAATCGAACCCCGTCCTTCCTGATGGAAGGCCGATACCCTAACCACTAGGCTACCACGGCCCTTCCAGCCGCATGTAACACTATCTAATGGTAATTAGATAATGGTAATTGCACATGAACACCATGATAATTATTTTACCATCAATTGCTTCTAACTTAAATATGGTTATTATCATGAACACATAATTAAAGTCAAAATTAATATTGATAATGTGTGGTAGTCTCAATCTAGAAGGGCATTTTTTATCTACGTAAAAAAAAACTTAAATATATTCTAATTTAATAATCAAATTCTTCTTCACGCTGCTTACAAAACTGTAAGGTAAAAAAAAAAAAATATTGCTCTCCATCGGTACAATTTAATCAGTCATTTAGCGCAATCATATGACGATATAATAATATTTTTCAAATACCCTAGACCATCCCCCAGATAAATTTCACAATTCATATTTATTTTTGCCTTTTAGTATGTATTTAATTCCTAATGACGCGAAATATTTCAGAGTCGATATTTTTAGAAAATCAATTACTACAATGATTTAAGATAGAATTAAATCAATTGAAGAAATCATTAAAAAAAGAATCTTTTAATCATTTTTAGAAATATTGTATTGATTCTCCCTTGCAGTAATATTTTAAATTGCAAGGTTTTTAACAATGAGGAAATAAGACGAATCTAAAACTATTTCGTTACAATGTCATAAAATGGGTTTTAATTCAAAAGAACTAAGGGATAAAATAATTTATTAACTGTAGAATTAATTTTATGGTATTTAAATTTTATAATACTAGAAATATCATATATTTTAGTAAAAAGAAATCGTATCATTTAACATTTTAGGAGGTAACATGAGTTGTTTTAAATATAAATCTGAATAACAGTTTTATTTAAGACGAATTTTTACAAAGAGATGATTTGTTGAAAGATAATTCTGCTAAGTATGACTTTAATTTCGAAACCATAGAGTGGTATTTATTTTATGTCCCAACAGTTCAATTAATTTAGTTTATATTTCCGTTTTCAAAAACCATTAAATTTCTTTTCATTTATAGCAATGTAATATTCTCTTTTGATAAAAACAAAACAGCGCCCAATTTAACAAGTGAATAAATTTTCTTAAATGTATTATTTTATGCGATGAGGGAGAAAAATACATTACAAAGATATAAAATGATACCTTAGTTAAATTTAATGACCAGCATACAGATTTAATATTTTTAAGAAAGATATTATATATCACACTGTTATTTAAGAGATACTTTTATGTTATATTTCACGCTTGCCCTTATACAATGAATCTTTCTTGCAATTGAGCTGTTTTAGTGAGTCATATGCAGCAGTTACCTGTCTTTCTTCTTAAGTATTTGCAGGCATGTTCTTTTGGCTTCATGTCGGGAACAGGCTAGTTTGCCCATTTGAAGGATGGATTTATACAAAAGAAAATTACCTATTTGCTTGCTTTAGTTTAAAAGTGGCAGGCATGTTCTTTTGGCTTCATGTCGGGAACAGGCTAGTTTGTCCATTTGAAGGATGGATTTATACAAAAGAAAATTGCCTATTTGCTTGCTTTAGTTTAAAAGTGGCAGGCATGTTCTTTTGGCTTCATATCGAGAACAGGCTAGTTTGTCCATTTGAAGGATGGGTTTATTCGAAAGAAAATTACCTATTTGTCTGTTTTAGTTAAAAAGTGGCAGGCATGTTCTTTTGGTTTCATGTCGGGAACAGGCTAGTTTGTCCATTTGAAGGATGGATTTATACAAAAGAAAATTGCCTATTTGCTTGCTTTAGTTTAAAAGTGGCAGGCATGTTCTTTTGGCTTCATATCGAGAACAGGCTAGTTTGTCCATTTGAAGGATGGATTTATACAAAAGAAAATTGCCTATTTGCCTGTTTTAGTTAAAAAGTGGCAGGCATGTTCTTTTGGCTTCATGTCGAGAACAGGCTAGTTTGTCCATTTGAAGGATGGATTTATACAAAAGAAAATTGCCTATTTGCCTGTTTTAGTTAAAAAGTGGCAAGCATGTTCTTTTGGCTTCATGTCGGGAACAGGCTAGTTTGTCCATTTGAAGGATGGATTTATACAAAAGAAAATTGCCTATTTGCCTGTTTTAGTTAAAAAGTGGCAGGCATGTTCTTTTGGCTTCATGTCGGGAACAGGCTAGTTTGTCCATTTGAAGGATGGATTTATACAAAAGAAAATTGCCTATTTGCCTGTTTTAGTTAAAAAGTGGCAGGCATGTTCTTTTGGCTTCATGTCGGGAACAGGCTAGTTTGTCCATTAGAAGGATGGATTTATTCGAAAGAAAATTACCTATTTGCCTGTTTTAGTTAAAAAGTGGCAAGCATGTTCTTTTGGCTTCATGTCGGGAACATGCTAGTTTGTCCATTTGAAGGATGGATTTATACAAAAGAAAATTGCCTATTTGCCTGTTTTAGTTAAAAAGTGGCAGGCATGTTCTTTTGGCTTCATGTCGGGAACATGCTAGTTTGTCTCATTTGAAGGATGGATTTATACAAAAGAAAATTGCCTATTTGCCTGTTTTAGTTAAAAAGTGGCAGGCATGTTCTTTTGGCTTCATGTCGGGAACAGGCTAGTTTGTCCATTTGAAGGATGGATTTATACAAAAGAAAATTGCCTATTTGCTTGCTTTAGTTTAAAAGTGGCAGGCATGTTCTTTTGGCTTCATGTCGGGAACAGGCTAGTTTGTCCATTTGAAGGATGGATTTATACAAAAGAAAATTGCCTATTTGCTTGCTTTAGTTTAAAAGTGGCAGGCATGTTCTTTTGGTTTCATGTCGGGAACAGGCTAGTTTGTCCATTTGAAGGATGGATTTATACAAAAGAAAATTGCCTATTTGCTTGCTTTAGTTTAAAAGTGGCAGGCATGTTCTTTTGGCTTCATGTCGGGAACAGGCTAGTTTGTCCATTTGAAGGATGGATTTATACAAAAGAAAATTGCCTATTTGCTTGCTTTAGTTTAAAAGTGGCAGGCATGTTCTTTTGGTTTCATGTCGGGAACAGGCTAGTTTGTCCATTTGAAGGATGGATTTATACAAAAGAAAATTGCCTATTTGCTTGCTTTAGTTTAAAAGTGGCAGGCATGTTCTTTTGGCTTCATGTCGGGAACAGGCTAGTTTGTCCATTTGAAGGATGGATTTATACAAAAGAAAATTGCCTATTTGCTTGCTTTAGTTTAAAAGTGGCAGGCATGTTCTTTTGGTTTCATGTCGGGAACAGGCTAGTTTGTCCATTTGAAGGATGGATTTATACAAAAGAAAATTGCCTATTTGCTTGCTTTAGTTTAAAAGTGGCAGGCATGTTCTTTTGGCTTCATGTCGGGAACAGGCTAGTTTGTCCATTTGAAGGATGGATTTATACAAAAGAAAATTGCCTATTTGCTTGCTTTAGTTTAAAAGTGGCAGGCATGTTCTTTTGGTTTCATGTCGGGAACAGGCTAGTTTGTCCATTTGAAGGATGGATTTATACAAAAGAAAATTGCCTATTTGCTTGCTTTAGTTTAAAAGTGGCAGGCATGTTCTTTTGGCTTCATGTCGGGAACAGGCTAGTTTGTCCATTTGAAGGATGGATTTATACAAAAGAAAATTGCCTATTTGCTTGCTTTAGTTTAAAAGTGGCAGGCATGTTCTTTTGGCTTCATATCGAGAACTGGCTAGTTTGTCCATTTGAAGGATGGGTTTATTCGAAAGAAAATTACCTATTTGTCTGTTTTAGTTAAAAAGTGGCAGGCATGTTCTTTTGGTTTCATGTCGGGAACAGGCTAGTTTGTCCATTTGAAGGATGGATTTATACAAAAGAAAATTGCCTATTTGCTTGCTTTAGTTTAAAAGTGGCAGGCATGTTCTTTTGGCTTCATATCGAGAACAGGCTAGTTTGTCCATTTGAAGGATGGATTTATACAAAAGAAAATTGCCTATTTGCCTGTTTTAGTTAAAAAGTGGCAGGCATGTTCTTTTGGCTTCATGTCGGGAACAGGCTAGTTTGTCCATTTGAAGGATGGATTTATACAAAAGAAAATTGCCTATTTGCCTGTTTTAGTTAAAAAGTGGCAGGCATGTTCTTTTGGCTTCATGTCGGGAACAGGCTAGTTTGTCCATTTGAAGGATGGATTTATACAAAAGAAAATTGCCTATTTGCCTGTTTTAGTTAAAAAGTGGCAGGCATGTTCTTTTGGCTTCATGTCGGGAACAGGCTAGTTTGTCCATTTGAAGGATGGATTTATACAAAAGAAAATTGCCTATTTGCCTGTTTTAGTTAAAAAGTGGCAGGCATGTTCTTTTGGCTTCATGTCGGGAACAGGCTAGTTTGTCCATTTGAAGGATGGATTTATTCGAAAGAAAATTACCTATTTGCCTGTTTTAGTTAAAAAGTGGCAAGCATGTTCTTTTGGCTTCATGTCGGGAACATGCTAGTTTGTCCATTTGAAGGATGGATTTATACAAAAGAAAATTGCCTATTTGCCTGTTTTAGTTAAAAAGTGGCAGGCATGTTCTTTTGGCTTCATGTCGGGAACATGCTAGTTTGTTCATTTGAAGGATGGATTTATACAAAAGAAAATTGCCTATTTGCCTGTTTTAGTTAAAAAGTGGCAGGCATGTTCTTTTGGCTTCATGTCGGGAACAGGCTAATTTGTCCATTTGAAGGATGGATTTATTCGAAAGAAAATTGCCTATTTGCCTGTTTTAGTTAAAAAGTGGCAAGCATGTTCTTTTGGCTTCATGTCGGGAACAGGCTAATTTGTCCATTTGAAGGATTGATTTATTCGAAAGAAAATTGCCTATTTGCCTGTTTTAGTTAATATCTATGAGAATGAGTTCTTCTCTGTTTACTGTAGAATTAGAAAAAGGTATTTTGAATTTTTGAATTTAACACAGAGAAAAGAATTTGTAACCCGATCAGAGATTTTAGATGAGATTGCTACCATATCAGAAAATTCTTTCAGGTTCGAATTTCCACCATGCTTCTACTAAATTGAAGTAAGCCTACAGACCTTACCTTTGATTGAATGCCAATACTGTATTCGAGATGTCACTCAAAGCTGACATTTTCCAATAGTACATACGTCGATGAGCTTTTTTAATAATTCTATTTTAGTGATGACACTAACATATACATATATGCATACAAAAATTTTGAATTTTTATTGAAAGCACTTCTTGCCATCTTACATTTCCGTTTCTTTGTCTTACTTCTCTTAGCCACAAAACATAAACAATTTATTTACAATATCAATTATAAATCTACGCCACTAAATAGTGACGCCATATATTGCACATCTTTGCTATTAAAACATCAAATGTAATTTTAATGAAGATACAACAGAGATAACTCTGAGAATCATGTATCCCAGACATTACATGTCGTTGAAAGAAACCATTTACACCTAGAACATAACTCCGAATTCTTCTTATCCTATTTGATATATATGTACTCACATTTACTTATCTTTTGTAGACCGTACTTTCTTTTTTTAACAAAATACAAACATAAACCTTCTGGAATAGAAAGAAATGGAGAAAATTTCGAATAGTTTGATTCGAAATGCAATTACCAAGAATATTTTGAATACGCTGTTGTTGTAGAATATATTTCATACTAGATTTTCTCCAGCTCCTTAGCATTGAATTTCAATCATCTTTTTATGCTGGGACACGTCAGCAAATATTTTTCTTGAATTTGCTTAGATTTCACAATCTCGGAATAAGACTTCGGAACATTCCGAACATTTCCGATATAATAGGTTGTGTCTCCTTCCTCTTTATATGATGACTAATGACCCTTCTAGTTGAATATTTTTCTGAAGATAAAAGAGAAAGAGCTGCAAATTATTTTTCTCAACCAAAATGTGTAACTTTTTAGGTTGCATTCAAATACATGATAAAATTTAAAAATGTTGCATAATTCCGACCTTCCAAATAGAAATTTCCTTTTTTCTTTTATTGCATGGCAGCAAATTCAGAAAATTTCTCTATAAAGCTATGTAAAGGCGCTCACACACTGCCTTTAAACTAAATAAAGTAATAAAAAGTTATATGGTCTCTTTTTCTTCAATTTAAATCATGTTCCTTTCTTGTGTTATTGGCTTTGAAAATGTTCGATATTAATTTTTCAAAAAAATTTTTTAATTGATATCTTATTTCTATTTGGAATACAAAATGATCAAACTTAACCACATTTCTGTTAAAAAATTTCGAAAACTTTAAATTTTAATTTAATCTTTAGAGGTAAGTCATTACATATACATTACCTCTTGGATATCAATCTAATCTTCCATTCATCGATTTATGCATTGAAATCACACCTCAGATATGAATGATTGCAGTGCGAAAATCCATTTTAAATCCTAAATCCCAATTGAACCTGCTTTCATGTGCAAAAAGTGATCGCTAAACCAAATGCAAAGCAAACTAATCCATAAAACTATTTTGATAAGGAGAATTTTTCTGAATTTAGACTCAAATGTAAGCTTAGATATATTTTTTAGAATTAAGCATTTCTTAATAATGGAAAATTCAATAATTCATTTTTTCCATCACCATTTTATGCATGATATTCAGATATGTTAAAGAGTTTTTCGAAATGTTTTTCTGAATTCTTCCCAATCTTTCCTCTCTAAAAATCATAGTTAGGAAAAGCTCTTGGTATATTCTAATCAATAAGCTGCTTTTAAATTTCTAGACTCTTACAAAAATTTCAAGAGATTTTTATACCCGTTACTTTGGAATGTAAGAATGAAATTCGAGTAGGTTAGATTGTTAATGTTACTGTATAGAAAACAATTAGAAATAATAGTTTAAGGACCAAAAATTAAAATAATGCCACGTGGTGTTCCAAATAGTTAGGTTATAGGCAGCTTTCCCAAAAAATAATATTGGACAAATTCATCGCCGCGTTTTGCATACTAGAGAATTCTCGTTATTTCTTTCGGTAAGTGGTTTTTATTGATAGATCACCTAACACACACACACACACATTATGCACATATATCATACTATTTAGAAGAATATTCTATTGGGAATTTTACATTTAAAGCAATATCGCACTCTCTTACATCGAATATTGAAGTTGTTATGGTAATGGTCACATTTTGTTTTAAAAATGTACTGTCTGTTATGTCTTGACTACTTACTACCATGATCACTTTACATCAGATGTGAGCAAAAGCAGGCCCGCGGACCGTATACGACCCTTTTGCTTACTTTATCTGACCCGTTGAAAAATCTTGCATGCAATATTTTTAATCTCTTATATGCGATTTTGTTGAAATCAACAGTATTTGTATGCGTAGAGTACATATAAACAATAGAGAGTTTTATAATTTGAACAGCTGTAACCGTATCCCTACTTTAATGTATGCAACATACATACTCTCACAAAGGGTGTGGTCGGCTTACTGCATAGGACTGAAGGTGCCCTCCTCCTCACTCTTCGAGGGACGACAGACCGCAGCACGCGTACTGCTTATTTTGATTCAGCACCAGTCGCATACCCGTCATTTCTTTTGGGATTAATGTTTGTTATTTTTCAAATCGTCGACAATTAAATCATCGACAGTTTGTTGAAATTTTGAAAGAAATTGAAAGTGATATTTTTACGAAATTCCTTATTACACTGAAGTGCGATTGCTTAGCATCGGTAAAGTTATGGACAGGTTTCAATATTTACGTGATGAAATAGTATCCTTCTTGTCGATATATATATATATATATATATATATATATATATATATATATATATATATATATATATATATATATATGTACAGAGTGTTCTTTGTTAAAGTGACAGTGTTTGGAGCGTCCTGTAGCGCGCGATCTAATAGCCGAAATGACACATAAACTTGGTATTTAGACTAATCAAGACATGGGAAAAAAATTTCGTAAAAAACATTTTTAGTTCAAAATTCACCGCTAGGGCATTTTGTGACGCTGCTGTAGTTTACAATAACGAGAATAAGCATAAAACACAGGTATCAAAGCAAAATGCAAGTGATGTTCGATGACAGTGTCAGTAATAGGGGCTATAAATGCAAATAGTAGACAGTTCCGACAAATAATCTCAGCTGAAGTAAACGAGCTCCAGTGGCCATGCCTCTCACGTTACCGGAACGTGCGATTATATTGGTGGAGTATCAAATTTGTCTATTCTAAAGGAAAACATAACAAAGACAGTACGGAATATTCCTCGTAACATGTTACGTTCAGCTGTGGGGAACCTTGTACGCAGAATGCACGGTGTTATTTCTGAGAACGGTGCTCACATGGAATGTGGTCTAATTCCTCACCGGGGAAGTTAATGTAATAAATAAACATTAATAATTTAACTGTACGATTGTATGCGTCAGTATTTTTCTTTCTTTTCTCATATTTTTTACAATGTAAAGCACCTCAAAATGCCCTAGTGGCGATTTTTGGAACTAAAATTTTTTTACGGAATATTTTTTCCTGTGTCTTGATTAGTCTGAATACCAAGTTTGGTGCCATTTCGGCTATATTAGATCACGCCACATGGCGCTCCAAACACTGTCACTTTAAAAAAGATCACCCTGTATTACATGATTTTCCTGAATTGCAAAATAAGGCATGGATAAACGATTTCGCGTTTTCAGTAGATATTGTAAAATATTTGAATGAACTAAATATAAATCTATAAGGGAAAAACCAATTCGTTTTCAATATGCACTCAAACGTCAAAGCGCATTTATGATAAAACTCAATTTATTTGCTGAAAACTTTAATAAGAAATTACTAAATCATTTCCCTTCGTTACAATCACGAAGAGATTCATTGAAAAATACCGATTTTTTTTAAATATAGTGCAATAACACAAGTCCTGCATTCTGAATTCCAAAGAAGATTTCAAAGCTATTGAAAACCCTTTATCATTAATTAGTCAACATTTCAATTTTGATGTGTGTGTGCAAGAAGCTCCTGTTGAAATTCAACTAGAACTTACAGTCGAATAATTTACTAAAAGAAAATTTTCTCTCAAACGAGTTGAGTGTTAGAACATTTCAAACATTTTTTGAACTATGTTAAAAAACACCTAGTTTTATTTGGTTCAACATATATTATTGAAAGAATTTTTTCGTTAATGATTTACCCGAAAAATAAATATGGATCACAAATTACTGACGAAAATCTACACTCGGTATTAAGGATTGCTACTAGTGATTTTGATCCAAATTTTGAAGAAATAGTATCCAATGAATATTCCAGATTTCACATTTCGCATTACCTAGAACTTCTATTTTAACATTTGATGTTTGTCTTTTCTTTTTATAATTCTATTTACTATTATATTTACAAAATCTAATATAAATGTAAAAACGTAATAACTATATGATCAAAATAAAACAATTTATATCGTTAAGATATAAATTAATAAATATCAAAATAAAATCTTTCATTAACTGATTTATTTAATGACCATTAGTTTAATATAATGATTCATATTTCTTAAAAAAATTACGTGACCTATTTTACTGGGCACAAAATATTCGCATATATATACACACATAAGTAAGACAATTTATTATTACTATTATCTTTTATCAACTGTCAAATTTCTCTGTGTCCAAATGCTTAAAAATGAAGTTTTTGTCAAAATAATTTCTAGGGCAGGGAAAAATTTTTACCCAAAACATTCGCACAGCGTGCGCGGTATAGTCTTCCCGCCCGGGAGACATTTTGAAAATTTCATTTTGATCTTAGCTTAAAAGTTCTTGCCCACCCTTGTTCTAGATGGTCAAACTTCCAGGCGTTGGAAAAATAATAGCAATGAACTGCTTAACCCACTTATACAAAGTATTGCTTAAATGGAATGACAACTAAGTGAGAATTTTTCATGATTCATCAAAGTAATTTGGTTTGGCTAGCAATGGTTTCTGACTTTTCTGTCACATTTAATCAGTCTTTGCACATGAAACATTGAAAACAAACTGCCAGGACAAACCCTCAGGACATTTTCAGTCATATTTAGGTCTGTGTTTTGAAATATCATCATGAAATATTATAAACAAGATACTTAAATATTACATTTAATACGCATTATTTTTTCTGTTACTTCTTAGAAATTTATATCATTGCTTTGTATTAAGAAAGAACAAAATATTTTTGGCATAGGTGCCGTATAATCCATGATTCCAAATTTTGAATATTTTTCGCGATGAAGAAATGTTGCCAAGATGACGTATTGTGTGACGTGCGTGATGACGTAAATACTAGGGTTACCAAAATAGAATTTTCTGCATAATTCTTAAAGGTCTACATATGTATGACGTAATAAAAACGAGATTGCCAGATGCATAAGAAAATTCGCCAAAAAATCGTCAATTTCAGAATTTGGCATCCTGGATTATACAACACCTGTGCCATCTTTTCTTCTTACATTGCTCTTAATTTAGTAATCATTTTAAAACTTGTTAAGTTAGATATTTTTGGAACACAAAGCAAAACTATTTTCTTTTTTTTCCAGTTTCAAATTACTTGAAAACCAAAGTTTGCTTTAGATAATTGTTAATTTAAGAATCGATAATAGTTTTGCAACAAGTGACCCTACCATAAATACAACTTAAAATGCTGCATCATTTATCGATGGTGATGCAAACAGTGATGAAGAAGACAAACGACATTTTTACAGGTTCTTTGCTGCATTTACATGTTTATTTTTATTTGTAATAGGTTTGAAGCTTATTTCGTAGCTGAAGCTAATTCTTTTTAAAACTGAATCGATGTCTATTTTGTAAAAAACTGTCTTCATCAAATAAGAAAACAATCTCAAAGACTCGTAAATAAGTAAGTGATCCTGCTGAAAGAGGATAGTAAGTGATATAAACACAATATAACAAAAATTTTTTCTGGATTAGCCCAAAATCCAGTGCTAAGAATTGTATTTCTCTTTATCTATATCTCGATTTCCGAGTGATAACTATTCTGAAAGAAAAGATCAAATGTGCAGAATGTATTCGTTAGTGATGCTGCTATAAAATGTAATCACTCTGAAAAGATTGTTTTTAAAGGAAGTCTGTTGAAATTCGACTTCCTGCAAACAAATTAAATGAGCTTCGTTAAAATTCAGTGGTTAAGCTTATTGAATGTGACTTCCTACAAACAAAATAGATAAGCTTCGTTTGAATACAATGGTCAAGTTTATTAAAATGTAACTTCCTACAAGCAAACTAAATGATCATCGCTTGAATATTGTAGTTCGTATATATATTGTAGTTCGTTCATATTGTAGTTCGTATAAAATACATTGCGGTAAAAACCGCAAATTATTGTCATAAATATTTCATTTGCATCATGTATAGTTTAAATAATGCTTACGTTTCCAGAAACTTTAAAAAAATAATACAAACATTTCATTTACATTTTATAAACTAAACAATTATGAATACAAATCTTTCAAACGTCAATGTTTATTTCTGGTGGAAACTGTTTAGCAATGGCATCGGTGATCGATTGCGTAAGTATTATGTAATAGTACCTTTTTTTTCAATGAGACAAAATTAAATTTGCTGTATTTAGTTGTGTTTTGTCCTTGTTGATTTGTGACCTTAATGCTTCTTTTAATCGATGAAATTATCACCAATCAATCTTTTGCACTTTTTTTAGTTTTAGCTTTGTTTAAGCATTCAGTTTGTTTACCATTGTTTATCACTTTATAGTCAATTTTTGCACAAAAAAATTTGATTAAGTTTACATTAAACATAAAATAAAACTTTGAGCCCATAAGATCATGGTAAATGCCAGGGGAGGGCAAACTTTTTCGGTCGTGGGCCAAAAATAAGAAAAAAAGTTGGAGGGCCAAGGTAATTTTCTAAAATTAAAAAAATATTTATATACAAGTTTTACAGTTTAAATATGTTAATGAGATGAGTGAAATTGGGATTTCTCTTGTAAAAGTTCCTTATATTAAGGCTCAAAGTGATATGCACTGATCCTAAGGAACGAAGTGAAATGCTTATCTGTCAGTCCAATTCTGAAATGATTATTTATAATGTTCACAGTTGAAAACACTTGTTCACATGTATAAGATGAAGCAAACATAGCACTGATTTTCTGGGCTGTCTGGAGCTTAAAATGAGCAATTTGCTGCATGTGAGGTCTAATTCACTTATTGAATTCCCATATGCCTGCTCCATCCGAAAGAGATAACGCTTGTTGGTGCCAGTCTACAGCTATAACAAACAAAGAATTCCCACTTTTAACACTTTAACGATTATAGCTGTCTGCACTTGCTATTTCCATTGAATTATGCTTCTTAGAATAAAAACAGAGAAAGTAATGAGATCATCAGTCCTTTGAAAAAAAGAAAGAAAAAATATTTAAATAAAGTAGAAAAGGAAATGAATGAAAAACATATAAATCATTTTTTTTTTAAATTTCTATCTGACAGACAAATTAAAACTGTATTCGCGGGCCGTATAAAACCTTCCGGGGAGCTGTAGTTTGCCCAACCCTGATCTAGAAGCAAATGTGGTTTTTATATGAGGAAGAATCAGATTACGTATTTACGTTTATCCTTTCCAAGTTATCATTACCATAAAATAGTTTCCAGTCACGTTCATGATCATAATATAGTGTAGAAAAGAGGTTTTCTAATTTTATTTGAAGCTATTTCGATAATTGGGGGTAAATAAAATGTATTTTAAAGCATACTAACTTCGCTATTGGTTGAGTTCTGCTACAAGATTTTTTTTTTAAAAAGAGGACATTTTCTTGTATTATTCACCAGGTTTTTTTTATTTACTACACGCAAAGTAAATAGATCACAAATGAATATTTTTAAAAAACAATCGTATGAATTCCGCCACGTCATAGGAATTTCTTTGCTTTAAAATTTGAACTGCAGCAAGAATAGTAGTCAATTTTTGTGATTAAGACCATTTATAAAATTGCACAATGTTATCACAATCATTACCAGCTAACAATTACGAAGTATATATATTTTCATCTGAGAACATTTCATCTCATTTGTATATTTCAGAAAAAATGTACATCACAAAAATTGTTTGATGTATCTGCTGTAACACTTCATAATTCCTACAATATATGATCAAGGAATTGTATTAGAAAATGCTCTAGAGGATATTATATATTTCATGGAATTGATGTGATTCTTGTAGATAAATTGCTGTATAAAAAAGTTGATCCAATAACGTCATCCGATTTTCAATACATAGTAAGAGATTTATTTGAAAGTAAGTGATACACTAAAATGTATGGAATCGTAAAGTCAGTAATTTCCATAACATAAGACCAACTTTTTCACCATGAAAGGCAAAACTTATAGACGTTGTGATGTTTTATTTAGGTGATTTTGGATTGAGGCATTGGAGTTTTTAATATTTATCTCCTTTTTCAATATATAATTTTCTTAAATTTCTTTTAATACCTTTATTTTTTCGAGTCATTCATCTCAACAATCTC
The DNA here is from genome assembly GCA_037975125.1 of Latrodectus hesperus. Classification (NCBI taxonomy): domain Eukaryota; kingdom Metazoa; phylum Arthropoda; class Arachnida; order Araneae; family Theridiidae; genus Latrodectus; species Latrodectus hesperus. The sequence goes on from CM075861.1 coordinate 57,748,652, forward strand.
AATTAATTCTTATCCAGTGATTCACTCAAGCATTTAATTTTATTAAAGGTTACTAGGTTTTCGGAACAGATTATCCCCTCTGAGAATCTATTGCCAGTAAAATCAAATCAAATTAAATTTTCATCACTAAAATATCATTTAAATAATTAAATAAGCAATGTTTTTAAAACAACATCCAAATAAAACACAAAAACTAAATAAATGAAATGTGAGAAAAAACACTTTCATTATATTTAATCTAGAAACACAAATTTTTAATTGTAATATTGCCACATTTTTTAAATGTTGCCATATGCTTTAAATATATAAATAAGCTCAAAGAAATCATTAATTGACAATTTAATAGCCTTAAACTCTGCCAGCTTTAGCAATGCAAAAGTATCTTTTATTCTATTATAAGTTTATTCAAGTATAAAAGTTTTGCTATTGTGAACACTCTAGAAACCATATTAAACTGTTTAAAAAGATTACTTCAAAATCTGTGTTATTATTCAAAGTTTATCTCGTATAGAAGTTAACATAGTTTAAAACACTTTTTTGAATTGAAATAAATAAATTATAAATGTGCATCTTCCCAAACAAACAGAAATGAAATGTTTTTAATTAAATGAAATTTAACATGAAATTAATTATGCTAAAACAATGAAACTGTTATGAAAATACAGGTGATTTTTAAGTACAGTTTGTAAACTTTTTTTAGGAATTTAGCGAAATATAAAAATGCAGTAATTATTTATACGGTTATATGTTCAAGAATAATTTGAAAAAGTGCTTTAATCATTAATTTTCACATGAGCAATTTAATGAGCTAATAGTTAATTCTGTTACGGATTTTTGAGACAAAGTGTATTGGTGATAATAATTAATGAAAAAGTATTGAAATTCTGGTGATAATAATAAGTGAAAAAAGTATTGAAATTCAAGAAATTAAATAATAATTCTAAGGAAACAAAGAGATACTTGGCAGAATTTAGTAAAAAAATATGAAATCAATTTTCACTGGATTAAAAAAAATTTATAAAATAAGATAAAAAATGGCTATAATTTTTAATCAAAACGCATTATAAATAGGCATGAAAGAGAACTTTATTTTACGTTAACTTTCAAATTAATAAATATTGCTTCAATCAATAGTTTTTTCTTATTTATTTCGCAAAAAGTATAGAGTGAAAGTGTTAAGCAAATTCTCTCATTGTACCTTATAATAGAAATACTTATTTTAAGCTACTAAAATCGATTAATGAAGTTATTCATAATTATACTTGTAAGTATTACATTTTATTTGAATGTAATAGATATGAATGAAAATAGTGTATAAAAAAATTTGCTTATAGTATATTTTGCAAAAAATATTTAGTCATATTTGAAATATTTTATTGTGTTTGAAGTACTTATTAGTACTTTTTTTATTATTTGAATTAAAATGCATAAATACATATACATAATATAGATAATTCCATCTAAATTTCTAGGCAATATATATATATACAGGGTGATTCAAAACAACGTGGACAAACTTACATGATAGATCAGTCATACAACAAGGATCAAAAATCACATATGAACAGCGGGTCGCAACTGCGATCCGGAGCCGCTACAGGGCATCTAAAAAAATACATAACACAAAGAGAAGAAACGAAATCTTTATTGTTAATGACTCACTCACATGCAACTAATGTCGAGCTTACAGGAAATGCTCAAAGTTTCTTCCAGATGCATCGAGACACGCCTGGCATCTACGTTGCATGGAACAGCGCACCTTCTCAAAAATACCAGGTGTATCTCGAACACATCCTGCTGCCTCAACAATCCTTCCTACCAAGTCCTCCGGCGTTGCAACAGGTGTTTCATAGACAAAGCCTTTTAAAAATCCCCATAAGAAAAAATCCAAGGGAGACAGATCTGGTGATCGTGGTGGCCATGCGATCGGTCCACCGCGACCAATCCAGCCGCCAGGAAAAGTAGCCTGCAGATGTGCTCTGACGGCTGTGCTGAAATGTGCAGGAGCTCCGTCGTGTTGAAATCGAATGCGTCGACGAATAGGCATCGGAACATCATTCAGCATTTCTGGTAGAACCTCTTGCAAGAATGTTAGATAAATGGAGCCGGTAAGTCTTTCTGGGAGAATGTACGGACCGAGTAAACAGTCTCCTACAATGCCACCCCACACGTTAATGGAACATTTTCGTTGTGCGCCATGCGGACGTATGGCATGGGGGTTTTCATCCGCCCACGTATGGAGGTTGTGAAGTTCATCACACCCTCTAATGAGAAGGCAGCCTCATCAGTGAAGAGAACACTTGCTGCGAAGTTTCGGTCTGCATCATTTTCGTGCAAAAACCACCGCGCAAAATCCATACGTTTGCTGTAGTCTCCCAGATCCAGTACCTGGACGCGTTGTAAATGATAAGGATGTAGTCCTTCGTCATGTGCAATGCGCCAGACGGTAGATTGGGGGATATGGGTCACTCGGGATACAACTCGTGTACTTGTTGAAGGATTACGCTCTAGTTGTTGGACAACCCTTTCTTCAGCATTAACCGTCCGAGTTGTTCGTTGGCGACCAGTATCCAGCTTGTGCACGTCGAACGAGCCGGTTTCACACAATCGTCGATGCAGAGTGGCAAAGAATGAGCGGCTAGGCAACTGTCTACCAGGATATTTCGCACCATACATTCGCAAGGCTTCTCGTCCATTACATTTGGCCATGCCGTAAATTAAGTGCATGTCAGCCATTTCGCGGTGTGTGTAAGTAGCCATAATACACCCAACGCATCCACGGCTCGAATGAAGACAATCTCCGTTTGCTCAAGTCGTGTTTGTTTAGTACGCCCTCTCGTGACTCTAGCGCGCTCTACAGGCGTTTGCGACCCACGGTTCATATGCGATTTTTGATCCTTGTTGTATGACTGATCTACCATGTAAGTTTGTCCACGTTGTTTTGAATCACCCTGTATATATATATATATATATATATATATATATATATATATATATATATATATATATATATATATATATATATATAGATTGATATGTTAAGAGCCCTTCCTTTTTTGTCTAATATACTAATTTGATTTTTAGTTTAAAAATGTCACACTGTTTATTTAGTAAAGAAAGTGAGGGGATATGTTTTTGTTATGTTTTTATTAAAAACCTCATCTTTCTAAATGGAGGTAATGTTCATTTTTTAAACTGGTATTTGAAATCAATTTTATATATCTATTGCATATCGTTTACTGAGTACCAACTCTTGTATTTAAAACGTAGGATTTTTAAGCTAAATATTAAAAATAATATTTTCAAAACATAAAATTAAACAGAAAAGAGAGCATTCTTAACTTAAAATATTAAAACTATACTATTTTTAATCGTTTGGAAAAATTCTATGCAAACATTTTCTACCATTTCATTTTATTGATGCATTTTGTTTGATTTGAAATATGTTTTAGTTAACACCATAAGAACACAATGAGTAAGGTATTTAATTACAAATATCTAGATAAAAATAGGAACTCAAAATAATTCCTTTTGAATATTCAGATTTTTTAAAGGTTAAAACTAAAAGTTTATTATTCTTTGGAGATCAAATGTATTTGCTTTTCGCAGCGTTGTGAAAAATGAAATTTGAGATTTTAAACGTGAATCCAAACACACTAATGAAATTCGACGCCATCGCTTAGAGACAAATATTTGAATAAAATACACCTCATTACAATTGCTCATGTGTAAAACCAATAGGTATCAATGTTATTTACATTTTAAAATAACTTTAAATAAATATCTATCATCATGTTGAATAAAGAGTTTTGCTCCGTAAAATCATTTTAATGCAAATATACAATTATTCGGCAGTATATACAATTTTAAAATGATTATTTTTATGTAATTATTCGTATATAACAATAAAATAATAAAATGAAGAAAGATATTGTTTTTAATTCCCTTTACATTTTATTTTATGAAGGTATAGTAAGGGGAACATGTATAACAATTTGATATAAACTTATTGAAAAAGTACAAACAAAATTTTTCTTTTGTCGTATTTATTTTTTAAAACCATTTGTTTAATTAGGAAAAATAACTTATTTCGTTAGTATTAGTCCTTAGCATAAAATTTCTTTTATTTTGATTTTTTTAATTATAATGTAGTGGTTGCAAGAATAAGCAACAAAACATTAGAAATGTCTTGATAAAGGTAATTAAAATCTATGTCTAGATTTTAATTACCTTCTTCGTTATTGGTTAAATTTTCTAGTTTTGATAACTAGGAACTTCTGCTTTAAAATAGTATTTTGTGTTAAATGCTTATAAGTCCAATGTTTCCTGGATTTCATTTTTTAAGGTCACTTACTTTATTCATCGAGTCTGATAATCATATACAGTCTGATAATCCTGTTATCAGATTGGAAACTTAACACAGTTTACTTACATATTGATACTTTAGGAAACGTTATTGATGAATCAGTGTAACTTCTAGATTATTCTGATGGTATTGATTTTGTTACAAAATGTATTCAATTTTGACCGAAGCATTATTTCTTTATAAGTGATTGTAAATCATATGGGAAGGATTGTATGAGACTCTAAAACTGGATATACTTTCTCCAAAAAAGCATCATCAAAAGGTACACTGAATCATTTGAAAAGTAGCCCTCCTGTTTTTGAATCTTTAAACTGGCACCAAAGCAAAGAACTGGTGATTACTTTTACTTATAAATGTGAATTAACTAACATTCATTTGTGTGTTCTTGTATTCTTAACTTATGTTATTTATTATATATTTATTAAAGTTATTATTTAAAATTTATAAACAGCAGTTTTGGGAAGAATTTATATCATGATAAAAAAAATTGAATTTAAGTACCACTTGTCTACATTGTTTTGGCAAAGACAGTAACTAAAGAATCTCTTAGTTAAATTAGTTAATAAATCTAAACCTGGGGCAAGACAGTCCATTTGTGGACTAAGGCCAACAGTGCCCATATCTGTTTTTCAAACCAAAGGCCCTGAAGTGTGTTCGGTTAAGTGGTCAGCCTAACGTGAAACCCCCAGTGTTTAGTTCCCAAGCATGCTTGGTTCTCAGTTTTATCGACCCATTGAAGGGATGAAATGCTGAGTCGCCCATGTAAAGCCCGAGGATCAAACCTGTGCCTTGTATGTCCGAAGAAATTAACTACTTATCCACAGTTATTAAAGACTTGCTAAATTTTTGAAATTGTTTTCGTAAGAATATGCTGCTAAATTTCAATTAATGAAAATACAGATTTTTATACAGTTGATTAAATGATTAATCAACCGGAAAGATTCTGATATATTAGTAAGAAACAAATTTAAGAGCACATGTAATATAAAACAGAAATAGAAACTCTAAGAATGGTCATCTCATATGCTCTGTAGAATGTTATTGAAACAACGTACGAAAAAATAATTAATTTAATTTTATATTACCCTCTATTTCAAATTTTCTATTTCAGCCGTTTTTGATAATCTTAAAATATAATATGACAATATTATATTTAAGTTCTTATTTTAATTCATTCGAAACAAAATCAAAATAACAGTAAGATATTTTTTTGCGAAGGCATTTTTTTAGAAAACAAAAGTATCTTTCTGTAACATTTCTTAACTTTGTAACATAAATTTTAAAAGCTGCTGTATCAAAAATTATAGATTTAAATAATTAATTATTTGAGTATCTATAAGATTCCAAATTTAATTTAGAAAATCTTTCTAGTTATAAAAATTTTAAAGGCGTATAAGTACTTGTTAAGTTAAAGCAATACTTGTGTGGTCCAAGAAAAGTATTACTTAAAAATAATGTAAGATATACCTTGAAAATGAAAATGATATCAACTTTTCTGAGCTTTTCTATTTGCAAATCTTAGTGTTTAAATAATAAATTACTATTTTGAAAAAAAAGCCTAATGCTTCTTAATGGAATCTAAACGTTCATAAATTTATAATTTATAAATTTAAGATTTTTTATAGTTAACTCTTTACCTAAAATTATAGTATGAAGTTGAATTATATTTTATGGAATTTTTTAGGTCAATCAATAAATTATTTTAAGCTTATGTGTCTTAAATTACATTTCCACAAAGTATTTAATTTACATATCCTTAAAGTAATTAACTATATTTTCTGTATTTCAGAATAACTAAATATATTTATATAAATAGTGTAGTTTCATTTACTAAGCTAAAAATGTCGATAATTTTTCTATGAAAAGATACAAGCATAAATTTAACAAATTTATCCTTTTTATTTATTAAAATATCAGCTCAATTAATTATTTTCAGTTTTATACATTTATTTGCCAACAATCTAATCCAGTATAACTTATAAATCTAAACTCTGATAAACTTACTTAATCTGATATAGGAAACTTAAAAATGTCAATAGCATAAAATACGCACCGGTAACGTAATCTTATAAATATAGAAGCATATAGAGCCCTGTAATCTATTCTAATAAGCAATTAAAACGTTAACGCTAATAAACATATTTAGTAAGAAAAAATAAAACTACGTAGTAGGATATAAGGTAGGTACAAATGCCGTATAATCCAGGATGCCAAATTCTGAATTTGTCGATTTTTTTGGCGGATTTTCTCATGTATCTGTCACCCTTATTTTTATTACATCATAGATATGGAGGCCTTTAAAAATTATGCAGAAAATTCTATTTTGGTAACCCTAGTATTTGTATCATCGCGTTCGTCACAATAAGTCATCTTGGCAATATTTCTTCATCGCCAAAAAAATTCAGAATTTTTGAATCCTGGATTGTACGGCATCTGTGTCAAAATCACTCCGATATCAAAATTAATTTGCTAAATAGAATCGGAACGGGTTTATAATCAGAATACGAAACTTGAGAAAATTAAAAAACAAATCAAAAAATAAATAGATAAATTTTTTAATCACTTGTATATAATATGAAAAATATTAGCAATACAAACTGAGATTTATTGAATACTGTATTGCTTAAAACTATGTTAAGAATTCGTGTTTTGCAATGATTAAATATCTCCAAATCCAAACTGATGCTTTTAAAAAATTAAATATTTAAAAATTAGTGTTATTTTAAAATGTATTATTTTATGTTTCAAAATATAAAATAAAATCAACAATAGATATAGAGCAAAAAATGAGCGTATAATTAACGAATTAATATTTAAAAAAATTTTTCCGTATACTTTAAAATATTAACGAATTTGTAAGAAAGCAAATTAAAAAAATATAATTAAAAAAAGTTAATGTTGGGGAAAGAAAGCATTAGTCTTAAGATTTAAAAGAGATTGCTTACAAATGTTGCAATTATTAATTTAAATTATTAGTTAACGAAATTTTTAAAAATTAAAATCATCCTTGCCAATTTAAGCTTACCATAAAGTGGAGAGTTTGTCTTGTTTTATTATTTTTGCTTGTTCTTCTGTTCTGTTGTTAACGTGTTAATGGCTTGAATCAGTGGAAAACGGCTTCTCAAACCGATGCTTTGTTGCTGTTGTTGTCTTGTGCCAACTAGACCGCAATATGGGGTGTGCTACACCACTTTCCCAACTGAACCGTAATTTAGTGGGGATAGTTCAACTTCATCAGCACACATATACCATAGGCACCCGTTTATATAGGGTAACCTATTCCCAACCTATTCATACAAGGAAAGGACAAAGAGAGAAGAGAGAGATAGAAAGTACATCCATGCCGGGATTCGAACCCAGGATCCGCAGTCAGCATCGACAAGCATCCAAGGCATCGGGGGGCAACCGATGCTTTGGTCTTTATATAAGAAATCGTTTTATTAACAAAATGAACTTCGACACTATTCTCAGACATTTGATGGTGAACTTCGCCTTGTTTGCTGCCACTCGAAGAATGCAATTTGAAGCCAGGCAAATAATTCGCAGTCATGTCGGATTTACGACGCCGTCTCAATATGATGGGACATAGATGAAACGTTATCTGACGTCATGGATATTTTAAACCAATGAGAAATGTAATGAAGTGGCGCAGTTATGATTCTAACTCGAACGAAAGAAACATACACTTTATGGTCAATAAGTCAAAATAGCTTAAAAAGATGTCACCACATGGTTAAGTGTTTCAAAATGACTTATAGTTTAAGAAATTTACTACTTACTTAATTTTTACCGCATTTGAAAAACCTGTTTCTAAACGCATCAATATAGGATTTGAATTTTTTCTACGTTTTATATTGACAAGTTAACTGCTTCATGTTTATTACATAAAGTATTTGTAAATCTGTAATATATCAGTATAAAATAATAATTTAATAATTGTATATTTTATAGCTAATTATAAAATTTTAGAAATTATTTATTTAACATCTACATCAAATTTTCAATTTTTGACTTTGAAAATCACTATATGAAGCATACAACAATGTCTAATGCATTTATATAATATAATATTAAAACAAACGACAAGTTTTAATATAATAATATAAGACAGAAGTATCATATTAAATAAAATTAATTTTGGCATCATATGTAGGCGAGATAAAATTCACCATAACTATCATATACATTATATTCACTATAGTTATAATATATATATATATATATATATATATATATATATATACACACACACACACACACACACACACATATATATATATATATATATATATATATATATATATATATATATATATATATATATATATATATATATATGCTTAAATATAATTTAAATTATATTTATTATTGAAAAACCAAATTTTAACTATATTATAGTTATTTAAGTTTCTAGTTAAATATAGAGGTAATATTTAAATACAATGGCATAAAAAATAATTGAGGTAAAAATAAATTTTTTCTTCTTTAATTGATACAGAAAAATTAATAATTTAACAAGTTTTTTTCACAATTCTTCTCGTAACTATAAATATATGGTTTATGAATACTTTATAAAATTTTTGAATTTTAAAATGTTCATTTAAGACACACAGTGTAGATTAATTTGAATATATAAAATATACATCTTCATTATATTATTATTAAAAAGTTATACTTTAAGGTAATGAAATATATTTATAATTTATTTCAATATATATATTTTTTGTAAGTGAGAATTTCTTTACTTACTGATAAGAGCGATGTAAAAATTTTTCAGCATTTATGATCATTAAAATATGTTAATTCTCAATGAATTTAAAAGAAATTTCAAAATTGTTTGTTATTAATAGTACATTTTTTAATTAATATTCTGGTATGTAAAAATAAAATACTAATTCATCCCACTTGTTACAGTTTGTGTTATTTGTATTTAGAATAAAACTAAAAGTAATTTAATAATGCGCATATTCAGATTCATTTTATTCTCCTTTATAATTGAAATAATTTATATTCTCTTGTAAATTGTTTCCGCCACAAATCAATTAAAATAGATAAAGATTATCACACAATATTAAACTTCATGAGAACAGGTTGTTTGCACGCAGACTTTCGATTTGCGTCGTGTTCACTTCTACGCACTGGAGAATCCTTTTAGCATGGTGTAAAGATAATATAAATTTGATTATGGAACCACGGGCAGCCTATTCTCTTCACTGATGAATCCCAGTTCAGCTTAATCAGTTTCTTACCATACGTTCACATGTGGAGAACTAGAGATCAGCTACCTGCCCTCTAATCTCTGGGAAAACGACAATTATGGTAGTGGAGGTTTAATGGTATGGTGAGGAATCATGTTAAATGGAAGCACACTCCTCCATATCTTGGACAGAAGCAGTGTGGTTCTTGTGAGACATAGGGGTGAGTTATGTTGTTGTTGTTACTTATGAAACTTGGACAACCCAAGCTCACTATGTCTTTGGCTTTGCGAATATAAGTCAGTAAATAGCGCCTTTCGTTTAAACAGAGCACCACGAAAGTGAAAGTACGACTTTGCTCAAAGACTCCACCGATAGATGGCACCACCAGAGGATCCACTACCTCAATTTTGACATTGATCTGGAGGGGGAGGAAATTTTCTCCAGACCATTACACCCATGGTAATAGCTCAACGACCAACCACAAGACTTTCGATTCTACAGATTTAACGAGCACGTATATCTCATGTACTCGGTGGGTCTTTGGTGGCATTGGGAATCGAACATCGCTCTTCCGGACGGAAGGCCGATGCTCTAACTACTAGTCAACCACGGTCCTTGAATGCGGTCTTGTAGCCCTATGTTCGCCTTTTCAGTGGCACAGATGGTGCTGAATTCATTTTTATGGACGATAACGAGAAACACATAGAGCTCCTCTGGTCAAAGAATTTCTAGAAAGTGAGAATATACGCTGGATGGATTAGCCAAACAGTTCTTCACACTTTAACCCTATAGAGTATGTTTGGGACCCTCTGGAAAAAGCATTTGCAATGCGCAAACCCCCTCCAAGAACGATCCAGGGTCTGAAAGTAACTTTGCTGTACGAGTGGGACCAATTGCCATTGGAAATCATAGACCGCCTTATTTCAAGAATGAAATTGCGCTGCTAGGCCTGCATATCTGTAAGGGGGAGATATACCACCTGTTAACACATTTTCTTGTTCTATTCTGCAATCGCTGTGGCATGCTTTCCAATTCCAATGAATGTTACGTACTATCATGATCGAGGTCAATTATTGTTACATGGTTATTTGTATTGTAATGCATTATTGCACCCATATATATCAAATTTCATCAAACTCTGTCCTGTAATTCTGGATATTATTGATCAAATCTTATAGTTTTCTAATTTTAAGCACAAGTTTTATACAGAAACAAACAGCAATTTTCACTAACACATACTTTTCACATTGCAAGTAAAGTGAAAAATTCTGTGGCATCATTCTGAAGTACATCAGGTCAACAATGATTATCCTCTTAAACTTTTATTACATTACATTCACTAAAACAACAACATCAATAAAAAATACTCATAAATAAAAATTAATTTTATTGAAAGTTGATAACCATTAACTACTGTACACTATATCACGAGATACTTCTTTATAACATGAGAGACCTTCATTTACCCAGCGAAACGCCTTTAATTCTATAAGGATCGGCAGAGATAAATCGCAACAAATTTTGCAAATTATATTCAGTCATACTGCTTCCCATCCTGCGAAAGGGTGTCCAATGCAAAGTTTTAAGAATGAACTGATCTTTCGATCATGTCCTATCAGTTAAAAAACATTTAGCATGATATTTAGAATACTATTGGAACTGCTACGATATTTTCCGATGGCATTGTTCATTTTTTATTATGGAAATTTATCGATGCTTGTTTACATGGATTTATAGACAACTTCCGTTGGGTTCAAAGCAGATTAATATAACCCTGTTCAGTCAATGTTAAATTCAGTTGGATCAGAAAACCTTGTCCACAACACATAAAGTACTCTGATTTCTAGGTTCCCTCGAAATCTTGTTGATAGCTTCAATTCTTGACTTGATAAAGTTTGCGCAAAACATAAAACTTATTATGAACTCTTACAACCTAAAATTGTTCTCTGAACAGTGATTTACTTGAATTAGCAACGGTTTCTTAAGTAGTGTCATGCTTAAAGATGTAGCTTTGTTTTTGTAGTTATTTATGAGGCTTGGACAAGTTAAGCACGCTACACCATTGGCTATGCGAATTAAGTCTGTAGGGCGCGTCATTCGTTTAAACAGAGTACCACGAAGGCGAAAGGACGATTTTGATCTAAGCTCCTCTGATAGATGGCCCCACCAGAGGATCCACTGCCTCAATTTTGACATTGATCTGGGAGGGGGAGGACATTTTCTTTAGACCACTACGCCTATGGTAACTGTTCAACAACTGACCACAGGACTTTCGATTCCACAGGCTTAACGAGCACATATATCACATCTACTCGGTGAGTCTTTAGCGGCATTGGGAATCGAACCTCTCCCTTCCAAACGGAAGACCGATGAGCCTGTTAAAGTAGCTGTTGCAAATAGTAGGATATTAATAAGAAACATACAAATCTGATTACATATCGAACCAACATGAAAGTTTGCTACATTGTCTTCCTAGAAATTACTTTCGTACGTTCCATATTGATTGTACCAGATGTTGGATGCAATGCAATTTAATTATTAGTCTATTGATTTGTGTCACAAGAAACAGAGTTGGCGTAGTTGCTTAGGACTTTATTCTCATCGACATGTTACAGTGCGTTCAAATCTCAACTTAACCGAAGATCCATCGAGTTCACTAGAAGTGATTGAAGCACTTTAAGGTCACGACATTGTGACAATGACATGACCTTAATATACTTAAGACATTGTGACAATGTCTTTCAAGTGTAATAATACACCTGGGTGTGGTAAGCAAGCATTTAGAGGGATTCTGTTTATAACTTATTTTTCTCTTTGTGTGGCGCCAAATTTTGGAGAGAAAAAAAAAAAAGCTGAGAATCACTTATTTATGGGCTCCAGTTCTCAAAATTAAGCAACTGGAAACATTTAAATAGCTAGGCGTATTTTTTCTGAAAGCTTTTTAAATGAATGATTTTTATTAAAAAATTCATTTTACTGAAAAAATTATTTAAAAGCTTTATTTTAAATGTTACAGACCTAACTTTATTTATTCTTATAGTACTGAATCCAACTCAGCATTTTATTATGCTTGGTTTTTAGCGTAATCAAATGTGTTATTTTTCTTCTGAAGTTTCAAATTATATAAAAGTTCGAATCTCAATAAATTTACATAAGAAATAATAGTTTACTCAATAGATTTAAAATGAGAATTTAAATTTCACGATAAAAATTCTACAATTTAGTAATATTTATTTTGTTGTAGCTACAGCTATTATGTACGATATCAGTAAGTGCCTGATATTTTCTGTTGTAATCCTAGAGCAATAATTTAAAGCAGTTTCTCCGAATTTTGATTGGATGCTACTTAAGATGGAAACATTTGAAGATGTTACTCTAAAATGTGTAGGAGGAAACAAGTTCTACATCAATACATTTGGAACACTTCTTCCATTAACTTTAGACAATACACTTGAGAAATAAATTTATAAAAAAAATATTTAAATTGCGCAGGATACAAATGGGTACTTTCATGACTTAGATGAACTTATTTGAATTTTATATTTGAAGTCTGAAACAAAGTTATGCCATTTTTTTTCACCAAATTTTCATTTTTAAAATAAACTTTGCTGTAAAAACATCAACAGTGTAACTAAATTATGCATTCAAAATCTATTTAGTGAACGAATAAAAAAATAATGGATATAAGAAAAATTAATAGAATATTTGATTCACAATAAAAGTTTCTCTATTTAACTAAAAATATGGAATTTATCAAATAATAATTTAAAATAACAATTTAAAACTGAAATTTTTCTGTCAATATATATATATATATATATATATATATATATATATATATATATATATATATATATATATATATATATATATATATTTATATATATATATATATATACAAATATATATATATATATATGTATGTATACAATTTTTTCCACAAATATAAAATATGTTTAGATTACGATTAACAGGATATTGAAAGATCGCAGATAAGAAAATAGATTATAAAAGATTCAAGGAAAAATTATTGAATGTTATTTCCTTTTATACATATAATTTTTGAGAAGAAATAAAGAATTCAAGTAATGTATAGATTAGGGTTATGAGTGCATTAAATGGTCAAGTATTTGAAAATATATTAAAAAGGATTTAAGGAAGAATTATTTCACACACGTGATGTTGATGGGGAAATTTTGCACACACGTGATGTTGGTGGAAATTTAACATGTGATGTTGGAGGAAATTTTCTTCACACCTGATGTTGGTAGAAATTTTGCACACACGTGATGTTGGTGGGAAATTTTGCACACACGTGATGTTGATGGGAAATTTTGCACACACGTGATGTTTGATGGAAAATCTTCTTCACATTTGTTGTTGGTGAAAAATTTTGCACACACGTGAAATGGTGGGAAATTTTCCATATAGCATGAAATTCTGGAATTGCGTAATATGTTGTGGTACATTGTTGTAATTTCTCAACAACACACTTAGAAATAAAAGTATTTTAAGCGAAATCCACATTTATCTAAGACAAAATTTAGCTTAATAAGAGAGCAGTGGTAATCTTCGCACATTTTTCTTAAGCACAAATCAAATATAACTTAACTGCCACGTGAACAGTTAGGATTCTTTTCTTTAACTCTCGTTTTCGTGATGTGTATATCAAAACCCATGAGAAAAAAAATTGTTACGTAAATTCAACCATTTCCAAACTAATCCATCACTTAAATAGGAAATAAAAGAGTCATATTTTAAAATAATAAAGTTAATTTATTTTAATTTATTATATAGGAAGAAAAAAATTATGAATATATAATTAAATGTCGTATATATATTTATGAACTACCAACAATAAACTTCCTGTCACTTTAATGATGATCAATTTTTGACTTTTATCTATGATGTATTATATTAAAGTTACAAATACGTCTGCTCAATAGTAGGAAAATAATAAACAATCTTTAAAACCATTTCTCAAAAGTCTTCTTTTTGTGTTATTTACCTCTATAAATGGTCATACCATCGATTATGATTATGAATAACGAAATACTTACATATTACACTGTCATCGTAGTCAATTTTACTGTTACTCACAATAATAATTCAAATAAAATTTATGAGTAAGACTCTTTACTTGTTACTGCTTTCTTTTGATGTTATGATATCTAGGACAATTTACGAAGTGCTTTACAATTAACGTGGCTTGGCTTGATGCAAATTTAGTTGAGGTGACGCTACTACGTCAGTACCGAAAACGATGTTAAATTCTATGGTCTTAGATATTTGACTGTAAGTGAATATGCATTTTCTCTGTCCTACCAAGAACACGAAAACAGATGAATTATTTTAATGTTATCATTTGGACCACTTCTAGTTGGAAAATATACAATATTCAACCTGTAACAACTAAATTATTCCGACACCGATGGAAACCCCAATAAGTAAATGGTCAAGATCCCAAATTATCCCGCAATAGTATGTGGTAGCCTTACAGCCCTAAGTTTTGAAAGACTTTAAATATCC
Source organism: Latrodectus hesperus (assembly GCA_037975125.1). Taxonomy (NCBI): domain Eukaryota; kingdom Metazoa; phylum Arthropoda; class Arachnida; order Araneae; family Theridiidae; genus Latrodectus; species Latrodectus hesperus. Next base: position 57,763,745 of record CM075861.1, read on the forward strand.
TCATCATCAAGAAGGACTTTTGTTTCACGAGAAACTATATACGTGAGTCTCAGGAAAAGACAAGCTTTAAACGTAGATAAACACAATTTCTTAAACACAAAATATATTTCCTCTTTTTGAACAGTAGTTAAAATTGAACTTCTGATTTCCAAGTATAAACAGTGCAATTTTTTCACATGGTCAAGGAAAAGTCCTAATAAATAAAGCTTGACTTTCTGTTCTAATGAGATTTAGTATTAAGTCTTGATGCTAAATCTTATTCTTTTAGCATTATCTGGAATTAAATATCGGAGGATAGTCCATTCCGGTCGATATTCACGCTGCCAAAAGAGAAGATGTTATTTTCCACCATTTTAGTATTTATGATACAAGATTGATTGATTGATTTATTCCTAAACGAGGGTTACTTTTTGTAACTGAGGAATTTTCGCAAATAGTGAATGTAGTTGTTGGTTATATACAAAGGTAGTTATTTATAAATAACCACTATTATAGTTACTTGTACATGATCAGTTCTAATAGTGGTTTTTAAATAACCTCCAAAATCTACTTATCTACTTATCATTTTTCCTCATCATACCTCCAAATTATATTTATCCACTTATACAATTTAATTTATGCCTTAAAATGAACTAATATCTATTTTAAGTCATAAATTATTGTTTGTAATCAAGATTCTACCTTTTCAATTTTTGTCATTTATAAATAACTTAAAATTTTTTTTTATTGAAATTATTTCCAATTTTTATAGATACTTTTTCCGCTTTATAATATAGCATATTATCTACAGCATTATTCACAATATTTAAGTAGGAATGACATAAACTTTCAATATTTTTACTTACCATTTTCTCATACTTTATATTTACTATAAAACACTCTTATATTAACGTTAAATAAAATAATGTTTGGCTATTAAAATAACTGTCAAAAATCATTCCTAACATCTAAATAAAATAAATAGATATTTATCGCATTAGTGAATTTTTTGATAACAATTCATACAGTGTTGAAGTTTTATCAATTTGAATACAGATATATCAATACAATACTCTTTTAGAGTTAAGATGCATATAACAATGTTCTGAATAACTTATATAATCTGAAAAACTAATTTTAATCATGTAATTTGAAATAAAAATAATAGCCTAAATTAAAATAAATTGCATTAAATCAAATACGGAGATTTAAAACGTCATTGCTAACAGTGAAGATATATAATACATGTATAATATATAATAGATTTCACACACACATACATTAACTACACAAAAACTTCTAAATTACTGAATGGAAGTGTTAAAGTTTTAAACGTCGCCACGAGATGGCGCCAACACTTTTTCACATTATTGAACGCTCTTGGAGACGGAAGACATAAAGAAAATAATTAAAAAAAATTACATCATGCACATTCTACGATGACTTGAAATGAACTTTATAGAATATAGTGTTTACTTAAATGCAAACAATTGAAAAAATTATTTTAATATAAATTGATAAATAAAATTAAAATATTCTATAATAATTTGGAAATATGAAACAATGCCAAAGTATGTACATAAAATAAACATGGAGAACTCTAGAGTTCCAAATATTATAATAAATACTTTATTTATTTATATTTTACAAATATATGATAAATACACAATAAAATATTTCTTCTTAGTACAAAAAAGGAAAAACTAGAAATATCGTACGATATGTATAAACAAATATATTAGTTTTTCACAAATTTAACACCCAAGTTTAGGAGCTAATTTGAAATATGTTTATTATATATTTATTTTTATGTTAACATAAATATTTTAAGTTCATGATTTCCGTTAATTATTTTAATCATCATTTTAGTCTCTTTTTTTGTTCCATTTTAATAAATTTACTGATCATTATTCTAAGTAAAATCGGTTACATTAACTAAATTATTTTATTTTTTACAATTTTACTTTTTACTATGAGAAAAAATCGTATGAAATTTTTAATCTTTATAAAGCGGAAATTGTTGGAAATCAACAATTTTTTTTACCATGCGGTCAATATATTTTGAACTAAGAAAGCAATGGATGACTTCCTATCCCGATTCCATCAAAAACATTTATATCAAGTAATTCTAATTATCACCTGTATTTTTAACAATGAGATTGGCGATTGTTTTTTCTTTGAAGTCAGATTGTAATCATGAGACGCTAATTATCCATGAAAAGTTTCTAAACCTTGATATGTATGCTATGTATATACTTGATATATGTATACTATATATAATGTGCATACTTGATATATGTTATGTATACTTCGCGGTTCGTCTGTTGGTCGAGTTTATGTATACTTCATACTAGTGCATCGTATTACTTAGCAAGAAGGCGTATTATCCAAGACAGTTCAAACTTTTAATGGCATGCACCGAATATTTAGTTAACGATTACTTTTCATGAACAGTTAGTCATATTTATGAAAGTCAAGCATTTAAAACTTTAAATTCTGAAGTCCTTACACCGATATATATCAGCACAAAAAAGAAAATCTGTATATAACCTCGACTAAATAGCAGCCAGAATTTATTATGTGAACTGAATTTCCAAACACCAAATTAAATAAAGCTTGAACATCTACAAAAGGGTGAATTCTGAGGGAATTTTTCACGAGTAGCAGGAAATATAGCTATAATGCACATATAAGAACATGGTAAACTCCAAAGATATCACACTTGCAAAGATTACTGCATAATCAAAAAAACCTGGGATTGAGCCTATGAACTTACACTCCAAAAATCGCGGTCTTTTTATAGACCACAGAGAGATTATAATGATCAAATTTAAAGGAAGACCATCTATTAAACAGAATGTATCCAGATTAATGTATGAATAAATCTAGGGTACAAAATCTGCCTATAATAAATTATATTAGGAACTAAATTCAGCCACCAAAATTGGTCTATAATTAAAAGTTTTAATGACAAGATACTCTTCTACAATATATCGGTATTATGATGATTTCATATCTTATATATATTGAGTACTGGCCCTGACTACCAGATAAGAATATTCTTTTGTAGCAATCAATTAATGAAAAAATATTTTATCAGAGTATTCCGAATTACATTCCAAATTATATTTAAAACATATAAAGTTGTGGTTTCATTTTTCAACCACTTTATCGGCATTTTTGAATTTGAGGTTTAATTCGGATCGGATTTACAATTTAAAACGAACTCTGAAGCATTGCAAACGATCTAGGTAGAAATGAAGGAACGAATTGAAGTGAAATACAGAGCAATATAACCATTCACATCTGATAACTCATTAAGTTGAGATTCATTGATGTAGCTTGCTGTTTTATTTATTATATTTGGTCTACAAAGGTTGGTTATACAACCATACATATGAAATAAAACCACCAAATTGCTCTGAAAATTATTAAAATATTCACAATAACGAAATTCAACGCGCGCAAAAATGTTACAAACTATACAAAAAGGATAGAACACAATTAACATTAAATTCGAAAGCAAAATTTATGGTCACTTAGACTACTTATTTTCAATTATTTTTGTGTTTCAATATATTAATTAAATACTTGTTGCCACTCTTGCTGCTAAAATAGTTGTTTTACACTCATATTGTAAAATTTGATCTTTATGCTATGATATATAACATATATTTTAAATATTCAACATTCGTCGACCAAAAAACGCAGGTGTTTCAATACAAAGTACATGTATAATATGAGAGCCAGTTTAATTTTAAAGAACTCAAGATTTTAAGTGATTCTCTTTCTTATACATAATAAGAACTTAGATACGGAGATTCCTATTGCATATGTGTACTGAGGAAGTCAGACTCCACACCAAATTACACTTCAGTTAGAAAAGTGGAGCAGCGAACCCCATGATGTCAGCCTAGCTGGCACAAGACAACAACAACATAAGAACTTATGACACTTTGGTGTTCATTATCATAAATAAAGATAACCGTCATCACTATCATGGTCGTAAGAATAAACAAAAATTGTCGAGAATCAACTAACTTTTTGACAATACCATGGATTTTGTTTTGGTCTGTGCGCGATATATTTTATTCAAAACCTTATAATATCTTGGAACTCGTAGTGCGATTCCATTTTAGAAAAAAATCTCAATGAATACACTACCTTTGACCCTAAATCACTGCACCAATGGTGATTAAGTCGAAGTGGCTGTATTTCAGGGCTAGAACCATATGAGGTGGCATATTATAACTACACCAAAAATTAGTTGCTTGGCTAGAAAAAGAAACGTAATGGGATCTTAGATTGCAACAAATGACATTATAGAGGTTGCACTGAAATTTCAATAAATTTTATTGATTCATATAAATGTAAAATTGTTTAAAAAATGTCAATGCATTTTTTGATAAATTGGTATTTATTTTAAAAATATATCACGTAAAACAATATTTTATGACGCACATTATGTAGCTCATTTAGATTGATTTTGACAGATAAGTTTTAAATCTACTATCTATTTCCATAAATATTAATTTTAAATATAAATTTCAAAGAATAGAAACATTATTATAATGGAAAAAATAATTATAATTACTTTTAAATACCCGTTGCGGCACAGATGTCGTATAATCGAGGATGCCAAATTCTGAGTTTGGTTATTTTTTTGGCTGATTTTTTTATGTATGTGGAAACCTGGTTTTTATTACGTTATAGATATGGACACCTATAAGAATTATGTAGAAAATTCTATTTTGGCAACCCTAGTATTTACGTCATCATGCACGTCACAATACGTCATCTTGGCAACATTTCTTCATTGCTAAAAAGATTCAGAATTTAGCATCCTGGATTATATGGAATCTGTGCCCCCGTTGCAAACTCCCAGTGGACAGAAATACAAGTAAAACGCAACGTAAGCACTTACATATACAGAGAAGAATTTTCACAATTATTAATTTACTAAAAGAAGTATTAAATTACAGCCGATGAGAAAGTATTAACTTATCGGCAAGAAGAAGTATTAACTTACCGGCAAGAAGAAAATATTCACTTATCGGCTGGAGAAGAAGTATTAACTTACCGGCAAGAAGAAACTATTAACTTACCGGCAAGAAGAAACTGTTAACTTACCGGCAAATAGAAAATATTAACTTACCGGCAAGAAAAAAGTATTAACTTACCGGCAAGAAGAAGTATTAACTTATCGGCAAGAAGAAAACTGCTTGGGAAACTCCCAAGCACTCACATATAATAATGTCCAATCAGAAAGCAGGGACGCAAAATCTATTCATTTTTTGTTGAATGGAACCTTTCATTTCGAAAAGTAAGACCTTACGACGGAGTAAAATATTATTACAGACAAAATATATAAAGGTTTAAAAATATTTTAAATCGTAAATTCCAATGACAGTCATTACCTATTAGTTTTAGTAAAGATAGAAAAATATGTAAGCATATAATTTAATGATGTATTTGAATCAAAATTAAATATGATAGGAAAAGAAATTATAAGCATAAAATTTTAGATAAGACAGATTATGAAAATTCATTAGGAAGAAATTTGTGTTAAAGAAATTTAATTTTTATTTATTTATAAATGCATGAGTAAAATCTGCTTAGCTCCAATTTATAATTGCAGCTATTTTGTTACGTTTCTACGTTCATTGAAAATCACAATTTCGTTTATGTAAAATATTAAAATTTTTTTGCATTCATATTTTATGCTCCAAAAATATTAACATTATTTGTCAAGATAATTAACCGTGTAAACTTATTTTGAACAATAACTAAAATAAAAAAGAAGTTGAATTGTTTTTAACTTTTTTAAAATTTTGATACATGCTATTTTCTAGAAATTCAGCAAAAGATAGCTATCGTTAATAGTTAACAATAATACTTCAAATTTTAGCCTAGATTAAGCCACTTTACTCTAGCCATTAATCAGTATCCTTTTATCCGTTAAATCCTATTTTTTTATTTTATATCTTTTTTTCAAAATTAGTGTACTAATTTACATATATTAGTACACTAATTTAAAAAAGAGATTAGTTTAATAATTTACATTACTAAACACAATATACTAATTTACATTACTAAAAACATTATGCTAACTTGCATTACTAAACACAATATACTAATTTACATTACTAAACACAATATACTAATTTACATTACTAAACACAATATACTAATTTACATTACTAAACACAATATTTACATAGCATCTCTCATTATTTTAGAGCTAATATCATAACTGCGATCCTGAAAAAGTGAAGTTAAATGCTCGTTTTTGCATAAACGATTGTTGGATGAAGTACTCGGCAATATTTGTGCAAGCAAAAATGAAAAATATGATAAATTAGCTATCTGAATTTTTCCAAAACTGTATAAAAAAGAAAATAAACAATGAAAAGCTTGCTCACACAACTCATAAGACAATTGTATAAGTTAAAATTGAAACTTTTAAATATCAATAGCCATAATATAAAAAAGATAGAAAATTTCGAAAAATAAAAACGCATAAGACATTTTTAATATTTGATAGAATCTAATGTAATATAGTTTTTCTAACACCCGGCTGCCCGTAGGCTATACCTATTCAGCGCTATAATGGGCGAAGGAGATGGTCCCTTATGCAGTGGAGCTTCCAGTGGGTGTGCCCTCTTTGTCCCTAAAGTGAAGGGATAAAGAAGGACAAACACAGAGAGAGAAAGCAACATCCATGCCTGAACCAGGATTCGAACTCGGGACCTACTGCTTCGAATTTAGGGACGCTAATCTCTCCACCATCGCCAATCTAATGAAATATTTAAATATTAACTTATTAATATTATATTAATATCATAAAATTTGATATAATATCGTTAATATTATATTAATATATACAATTGCTATTGTCTTTTTTCTCTGCTGTAATAAACAATCAATTTAAAAAGAGAAAGAAGACAATATCAATTAAAAACTTAAAAATTAAAAAATAATTAATTTGGAGGAAATCAACTTCATGCGTGTTGTTAAGTGAATTTTTACACTACGAAAGAATAGTTTAAAACCTGAAAGTTGCCGTAAGGCAACTAGGCAATCCATAAAATGAGGGATGACTTTTCAGTGTGTATTTAAGTTGGATTGCATTCACACACATCAAGAAAATCCACTAAGGACTCTCCACAAACCCCAAAAATATTGTTGTAAAAAATATTTTTTTGTTGTTTTATCAACAGATAAATATTCAACATATTCAAACATTTATCTGCAGAATCCCGACTAACTTTTTGAAGAAAATAATGATAATCTGGTAAATATCCATTTAATCATAATCAACATTTTCAAATTTCGCCAACTTCACAATTGTTCTGATCCGAATAGAAAACATTTTTGTTATCGTTGATACTTCAGTCACTATATATTGTGGAATTAAATAAGGAATAAAATAAGTAAAGTCGCGTTAGTATTGTTGAATGCACAAAAACAAGCATAATATCAACAGAAAAACATCCATTGTTACTTGATTTATCTGACACAACTCTTGTGTCTACGTCATCTGAAATTTAATTTAAAACATTAAATTGAATGTGATAGTTTCTTGAAGTAAAATGATGAATGATTGAAGCTGCATTGATATAACAAAACAATTATTATAAGCAATTATTAATACTACAATTACAAAACATGGTTACTTCTGGAAGAATTATATTATAAACATCTTAAAAATCGGGAAAGAATGATGGAAATTATCTCATTTTCTTTTAAGATGTTCATTTTCGAAGTAAAATGATGACTGATTGAAACTGAATCTATGTATTTATTACAAAGCATGGTTCCGGCACAGGTGCCGTATAATCCATGATTCCAAATTCTAAATTTTTTTGGCGATTAAAAAATGTTGCCAAGATGACGTATCGTAACCTGCGCGATGACGTAAATTCTAGGATTACCAAAATAAAATTTTTTGTATTATTCTTACGTCTCAATATGTTTGACGTAATAAAAACGAGGTTGCCAGGTACATTAGAAAATCCGCCAAAAAATCGTCTATATCAGATCGCCAGATCAAAAAATTGTCTACCTGTGCCCATGGTTCCTTCTGGATTATAATATCAACTTAAAAATCAAAAGAGGATGATGCCAAATATTCCATTTTCTTTTAAGTTTAAAGATATTGACGTTTGGAGTAAAATGTTCACTGATTGAAGCTGACTTGATATTTCAATTACAAAAAAAGATTACTTCCGGAATAATTATAATATCCACAACTTAAAAAAAAATCAATCTAATTATCTCTTTTTTAAGTTTTAAGATATTGATATAATTTCTAAAGACTGAATCTAGTTTTGTAATTTAAATATCAATTAAATTTTTCAGTCAATAAATTTTTTTATTTAAATAACATTTGTAAAAATATTTCTTCAGATGAAGGAAAAAGAATTTAAAACTAGTGGTTCATCTAATGTTCTGCCTTAAAAAAGATTTTCGAAACTATAATTTAATTGAAGGCAGATGGTTACAATTTCTTGTAAGGAAATATAGTAATAGCTTCGACAATATGTTTTACAACCTATTTCAATTTGTTAAATTTGAAATTTTTTCTAGCTTCTTCTTGCATTGATGCGACATCTCCGCGCGCGCGCGCGCGCGATGAGCCAAGAATTTTTTTTCATTTTGCAAATGATCTCCAATTAGTTACTCTTAAGATCTTAAAACTACTTTCTACACAATTTTCTCACCTCAACCTAAGCTTTCCCCTATTTTTTGTTCCCAAAGGTTTATAATTAAAAATTTTTAAATATTAATGGTAAGGGTTAAATTCTGCATTTGTCCCCAGGAATTTTCATACGACTTATCTTAATTAATTTCACAATATTTATATTCTTAAAAAACTTATATTTTTTTTACGCTTTTATAAAAAAATTTTGCCAGATACCTTTTATTATTTTCTCGAGCAAAAATAAATTAAATGTGAACGATCAACTATAAACTTTTTTTTTTCTAAGAAATTATGAAAAAATCTTTAAAATAAACTATTAAAAGTATATAAGATAATCAAATATTTACCGAATATTTAGTTATTTTCAGAGACTTCGTCAAAACACATATTTTCATTAAACTCAAAAACGCGAGGGTCCCTATTGATTTCAAAATCAATTTCTTCATACAAAATAGTGAAAATTCGTATTTCTTGAGTGGTGATTTTAAATCAAGTTTAAGAAACAGCAGTATTGAAAATACTGAGATAGTTCCGATGCATTTCCTCCTTGGATGTAATGGTAAAAATTCTTGGATACATGTTTAAATTTTCATTCCTCTTTTTCCACTTATGAATCGAAAAACATGCGTTCTCGATTTTATGTAAGTCTTATAAGCACGTAGGATTGAAAGTTGCTCTACATAACAGAATTGCGAAAAAAGTAGTGAAAAAGTGCTGCATCAGTTTATATGTATACATACATATTAACACTTAGTATATTGCTGTTTTGTATTTAAAATAAACAAGAAAATGATTCATTTTCTGAAAATTTTGAATATTGTCACTTATTTTTTATGAAATAACTAAATGTTTTCATCAAATGTTTTGATATACAATTTTTGAAAAATAAGAAAATTATAATTAGAGAGATTATATACAAGAAATTACACATATAACTTTAAGAAAACATATCAGCAGTATAGAAATAATAGCGAAAATATTTACTAAGTAATAATGGGTCTTAAAATTAAATATATCTATAAAAATGGCGAATTATGTATGTAAAGTTAGAAAAAAATATTTTTAAAATTATGAACAACCATAAGGAAATTGAAAATCTTAATATAACTAATAAAATGAAAAAATTTAGCAAGTAATAATGATATCTAATAATAACCACATGCATAAAAATACGAAATTATATTAAGGCATTTAGAGGAATAATTTTTAGTACCCCAGAGTAGAACATAAAATTAAGAAGAAAAACTTTTATCAGATAATAATGGTCTTTTAGAAAAAAAACTACTAATATGAGATGACAAATTATATACGTAAGATAGATAGAAATAAAATGAAAAAGATTAGCAAGTAATAATGATATCTAATAATAACCACACGCATAAAAATACGAAATTATATTAAGGCATTTAAAGGAATAATTTTTAGTACCCCAGAGTAGAACATAAAATTAAGAAGAAAAACTGTTATCAGATAATAATGGTCTTTTAGAAAAAACAACTAATATGAGATGACAAATTATATACGTAAGATAGATAGAGGAATAATATTTTCAGTATGATGAATAATCTTAAAAACAATTGAGCTCCAGAACATATAACATGGGAAAACTTACAAAAATGGTGTCTTAGAAATAACAGCCTGCATGATCTAACAAATCCCACATATTAGATAGATAGAGGAATAATATTTTCACACAGTATGTGTGTGGTGAATAATCTTAAAAAACGATTGAGCTATAGAATACATAATATGGGAAAACTTATCAGATAAAAATGGATTTGAGAAGCAATATATTATTTATGTAAGATTGGTAAACGAATAAAATTTTCAGCATGGTGAATAATCTTATAAACATTTAATACCCCGTAAAGAACACATGTCTTCATCAGATATAGTAATGGAGTTAGATATAACCATATATATATAATTAAAATAACACATAAAAGTGTGATAAAAATATTTTCTTGTGATAAGTATAGTCATTCAAGAAATAATATTCAAATAGTGACTATCGAATATATAGTAGTTCAATAGCTCGTGAGTTCAATTCCCAGATCGAGTATTAATATTTATTTGTTCAAAATTCCTGCTCGAGTATTAAAATTTATTTGTTCGAATTAAAGTTCGAAATTCACTTTGAAATATTGATACTGATTATATTGGACCTCGTGAGCTAAAAATAAGTATAAAAAAATAAATAAGCTGTAGTTTGTAAATTTGGTAACAATATTATGATATCTATTCATAAAAAAGCATTCCAGACTTAAAAATAAAGGAATAGGAAATATTTAAAATTGTGTAATAAAATAAAAAAAATAAATAAAAAAAAACCAAAGTGTGAATTGGTACTGAACTGAAATTGAATATATAAGCATTATATGTTTTTGCAATACAATTTAAAATTTTTGACAGTTAGCATGGGTGTAATGGTCTGGAGAAAGTTTCCTCCCCATAGAGATCAATGTCAAAATTGAGGTAGTGGATGCTCTGGTGGTGCCATCTATCGAATATTAGATATCAAATGTCATAAGTAACAACAATGACATAGAATTTATATATAATATTTTACTGAAATAATTTATTTTTCTTATATTAGGGTTTTAGGAATTAAATTCAGTTACAAAATTGCTTTAGACACCCAAAATGTTTATGCAGTTCTTTAGTTCTTCGTTATAAACGGCATCAATTCTGTTAGTGACTTTTTCTCTTGAAAACAATAATTGCGAACATTTCAAGCTTGAAAATTTCTAGTTTTATTAAAACATTTCAATGTATTTAATACTTGTTACCACACACTTATAAATATTCGCAGAAAAGTTTTGATTAATGAATTTTTTGAAGAATATTGATTTTACGTGTAATCTTAATTCATTTTCTTGAAATTTCTTTACTGTGACCAAAAATTAAACCATTGTATCTAATTATCGTAAACAAAACGTCTTGGGCGGAATTTTATATAAATAATATTATTAATAAAAATTGGTAAAATAATTATAAAAGTAATGTGTTCTTAAAATATTATTTAAATATTATTATTACACACATAGGTTATTTTAATTATTATAGTATATTATGACTTGAAGTTAAATTAGAAGCTATATACATTGCTTAAAGTAGAAAATGCTTACAAAACGTGTTGATTTAAGGAAATTAATGTGTACTTTGCGTCAATATATTCCTTATTTTTAGGTTTTTGAAATATTCTAAAAGTTAAATATGTGTAGGACTTCAAAAATAGCTTGATATTTCTAAATTGATTCGTGCACGTAGACTAAAATAGCTTATTTAACTTGGAAAGTGTTAGTGACATTCTGTATGCAGTGTTATTTTTTGCCATTTTCTCATTTATGTTACTGTATTTTATAAATATAAAAAGTAACACTCTAAAAATATTTAAAATAAGGGGATTTACACACATATTCCATGCAAAATTAATAATTATTTTAGTACATTTGGTCTTCTTGAAGTAAGGTATTATTATAAAATAAGCTATTTAGCTCTTTAAATATTTATTAAATTAATATATTTTCTGTAAATGTTTGTAGAGATAATATTTTTATAAGCTCAAATATGGTTTTTACATTTACATATCAACAACATAGAGGGATTTAGATGGCGCAGTTTATTGAAATGACAGCTGACCGATTACCACACAACCGTTTAGCATCTCGTAGGTTCGATTCCCTCTTTGTGTTTAGTTAGGAGTTTGAGTCTTATTTGTTTGAAATTTAAAACTTGTTTTTAATCTTTAAGTTATCTCTTGCCGAGCTGGCAGCCGAATGGTTAACGCTCTTGTCTTCGGTTCAACAGTTCGTGGGTTCGAATCTCAACTTGGGCATGAATGTTTGTAGTGGTTCGGAATCCACTTTAAACCGTAGGTCCCAGTCTAATTAGCCTTCGTGTGCAAAAAATGACCGTTGAGCGACAAACAAACTTTATGCTATCTCAAATAAATATGAATTTAAGTACACGTTTCCTAATAAAACTATTTAAAAAAGTTTTCAATTTACTTTGGTATTTTTTTATGAAACATGAATAATGAAATATCACTATACAAACGCCAGTCATTGTAGCAATAAAATTTAAAGAAGCTTTCTAAAATTCTCTATAAAAGATTCAATTGCAATGAAAAAAGAAAACATTTAAAATAAGAAATTGAAAAAAATGTAAAATCTTAGATGTTCGATAGTGTAGCTCAAAAAAGCGGTATTATGTCCATACGAAACAAAGAGAACTTACAGCAGTTAGAACGAATAAGGATTAGTAACAAAAATATTAATTCTTATTTTGATGTAAAACATTTTAATTTTTCAGTGATCACTTTACTATATTTGCATTAAACGTAAAACTAATGAATTCTTTTAAAAAATTTGCTATACAACCATAACATAAAAATAATATCAAAATTCACCTTACCATTAAATTAAAGTTTTAAAAAAATATTTAAAAAATAAAATATAAAAAAGGAAACTTAATGTAAACGGTGATTATATAATAATAAGTATAGAACAAAATTTTTCGAATGTGTTTTCTTTAGATTACAAGATTTTACAAGTTTCTTCATAAGATTTAAATATTGGATAAATCCCTTGTCGACATCAAATTTTCCTTTGTTACTGTTTCTCTGATCATAAATAATAAAGAGGCCATGATATCCTTGAAGAGAGGACGTTATCGGGTTCGATACCGAAACAGCCAAAGATCTTCATGCTGAGAGAGACTTATCTACGTCAAATGCTTCATAAAATCCAATATAAAGTACGATATGGAAAGAGAATGATAGACTGGCCTCATTTTGCTTTGCAACCTAAAAAGTTGATTGCCCAGCAATCTAAGTATGATGACGTTGAATGTTTAGAGATGTCATATACATTTTGTATGATACCTTTAAGAAAGATTCAACCATCCTGATTACAAAAATAGAATCAAGATTTCTCGCAATACAGAACATCGAGGTTAACCATTAATCAGACTATTAAATGTGTCCATGATGTAGCATCATGGGTAACTGAGAGCATGGTACTATTCATGCAGTTGCAAATGTAGTGAAAGTGTTCTTACATAAGTATTCACACCGTTTAGGGGATAGAATAACTGCCAAAACTCTAGGTAAGGCATTTTAATATGCACCGGACCAACTGAATTCAGGGTGAAATTTTCATAAATAGTGGGGCATGGTCACGTGTCACAAGAGAGGAATAGTCACGTGTCTCAGAAAACTCCCAAGCACCCATCCAGACGCAAATGAATGCTGAAATCAGAAGATGAACATCCATCTCCCATTGTGTAACTGTAGCATGGATTGCACCATGCCCATGGTTTTATGCTTCTAGCAGATTATTTGATACTGCTTAATCGACAACCTACCTGCTAAAAAGAGCATTGTAAGGATTTTAATATACTCCTCCTAAATTGCATCCTGGGAGAATTTTTAATAGATAGCAGACTGCATTTACATATTGCAAGGGAGGAAACTCTAAAGACTCCCTATCAAAACTATCAACTAATATGTATGATATAAAGACAGAAACTCAACATTCCTTGTTGTTCAACAGTGGCTGGTGTAAAACCAGATATCTTTTGCTCTGGAGAGATATTCTCTACACTAGACTAGAGTGAATCTTCACCTTATTACTTCGCTCCTGTTTAAAATTACGATGCCATTACCCATGCTAATAACTTCTATCAACTAAAATAGGTAATTGGGAGTGGCTGATTACAAATTATAAAAAGTATATTAGGGTATTAGGGAGTTTATTCAAAGAATGAATATATATATATATATATATATATATATATATATATATATATATATATATATATATATATATATATATATATATATATATATAAGATAAAACATGAAGAAAAATGAAATCAGAAATATAAAATTGGAAAGATGCTAAAGTATATGAAGCAAAAGACAAGAAAGCATAGGGACCACGTCTTCATCAGGAGGGAGATGGCCAGCTATGCAAAAATGAACACTCTTTTCTGACATGCTCGAAGGACAAATGTCTAAAAATCTTCGAGCAATTCCCCAATCTTCAGCAATTTTATATTTCTGATTTCACTTTTCTTCATGTTTTATCTTATTTATATAGGCAAATCTTTCTTTAGCTGCTTTTGCGCTGGCTAGATTTCCTATTATGCATTGTAGTTCCAACATTATATTTTCAGTATTGTATTTATTACTTTATATTTACACAAGTCTTTTCTTTATATTAATATATATATATATATATATATATATATATATATATATATATATATATATATATATATATATATATATATATATATTATATATATATATATATATATATATATATATATATATATATTTATATATATATATATATATATATATATATATATATATATATATATATATATATATATATATATATATATATATATATATATATATATATATATATAGATAGATAGATAGATAGATAGATAGATAGATAGATAGATCGATATTATGATTAATGTCATTATTTTTCAATCAATAAAACTAAAACTCTGCATTGTTGTAAAATTAGTTATTGTAAATTATTTGTCTTTTTTTTCTTCTTTAATCTGTTTCTAAAGTACTAAAGTGATATACGATGCACAGTTACTCTGTCTGAATGAATGTTTGTTACAGCTTATTTGTTTTTTTATTCCTCCCATCCACCCCCTCTGCAGACGAGATCGTCAACAACTCCATTAACGCCCCCGAGTACTAAGGATTGGCAGATATCGGGTCGCAACTCGCAGCAAAAGGCTCGCATACCCTCACACTTCATACGTTATCGTCTGCCTTAAATAAAATCTGCACCCTGCGTACCGAACCTATAAATCGTGCGGTGCTCCCCGTAACCGTATCCTGACTTGGCTCCCACCATCTCTTCTGTGGGATTTTCTCGTGGGGCTTACCAACATCCTCCGAGCATGCGCAGAAAGGGACCGAAATTACTCCCCCCTCTAAACTTTTTATTGCTCTTGCTCTTTAACTAATGAGAGAAGCACCCTATTGGAGAAGGGGAGGGGCCACAGAAACTTTTTGCAGAATATCCGTCCGAAACGAATAAAAGTTACTTTCTCAAAACTTTCCGCTTCAATTTTCTTCTTTTGCTACAACGAAATAAAAAGATGCTGACAGAAACTCGAATAAAAGATGATGTACTGGTCACGAAATTCTAAAAAATTTAAAATAGAAATAATTTTTTTCAATATTTAAATTTTTTTAATCAATAATATTTAAAAATATTAAATTTTTGAAAAATTGCATGATTACTATTTTATATTTATTTAATTGTATTTTTCTTATGTGAATTCCGACCCAAAATTATTGGATACACATTTGAGTATTGGATATTGATATTCCTTTTCATCTGATGACAGTTTGCTGAAAATCAGGTACATATTTTTTTATTTTTATTTTTCGAAACATTGAAAGCAAAGCGAATGCAAAAGAAGAATAAATCACCAAATTTGATTTTATTTTAAATTAATAATTGTAAAGACGATATCACAATAAAAACATTAATTATTCCAAAATATTTTTAAAAATTTTAAAAATCTTATTTGTTTTTAACTTCCGAAAATATATTTATACGGTTGCAATAGTTTAAATATATTATTAGTTTATAAACATATTGATTTATTCATTGTGTCAAAAAATACTGAAAAACATTAAAAGTACGAAAAATATTTTGAGAAAATTAATTTAATATTGTTATTTAATTAGATTTTTTATTTATTAGTTAATTTAAAAATTTTATAATCAATAAAAAAGTATGCTATTAATTAAAGATAAAATTTTATAAAATATCCTTAAGTTTTTTTTAAATTAATTAATTATTTTATTAATTTAAAAGTGATATAAACAAAAAAAATTGAAAGACATCAAACTAACTTCTTAATTTTTATTTTTCAAAGTATATTTTAACTCAAAGTATGCATTTTACGTATATTTATGCGTAAATAATGCTTTTATATGAATAATTTATAAGCTTGTCTATCATCAAATATATGTCGAGAATAGGGCTCCATCATACTAGTTTTAAAAACTATAAGTTCGCAAATTATACTTTTACAAATTCATTCTAAAAATTGCAACGTGAAAGTATTAATTTTTTAAATAATATTCTCATTAGTCAATAAATTAAGCACACACCTACACCCCCTATATATATATATATATATATATATATATATATATATATATATATATATATATATATATATATATATATATATATATATATATATATATATATATATATATATATAATAAATGTATAAACTGTAGGTTCTGTCATAATATGAAGCTATAAAATAGTTAAGGTATTAAGTATTTTATCTTATATATATTATTTGTTATTACATATCAGCCACAAAACAAATTTTAATTAGCTTGACAATAATTAGGTTCAATACAGAATATAATTGATATATTGTATTATAATTGATTATACCATCACATGAAATCGACTCCCACGAAAATTTTAAATATTTATAATACTTCTTATAAGATAAAATATTATGAACTTACAATATTTAAAAATACCGTCTCTAATGGTATCCTCATTAAAAATGCAAATGTAATCTTAATTAATCAAAAATTAAGGAAATATATAATAATAATCTACAGTATGTATTATATTAAGCTACTGTTACATGTACTTATGATATTTAGTGAAGATATGATTAATATTTTAACTTCGTTACATTAAATGCTTTGCCCCAATTGTTTTTGTATTCAATTAATTTATGTGAATATATTTATAGAAAATAAAAATGTTAATAATCATTTCAATTTGTGAGAAAGTTTGCAATGACGTAACATATATATTGAAAGCTATTAAGGTTATGTATCCATTTAGTATAAATTTCTGTTACAATTTTAGAAGAATTCCTTATCAATCAAACAAAATGAGGATTATTGTTATTCATATTGTATAAAAAGTGATAATATCGTATTTTTTATTTTCAACTTTTTGCGAAAATGTTTGGCTTATAAAAATATCCATTTATAAGTTTTTATGTCTAAAATTTTTAAAAATCTATGAATTTTTTCAGTTGACGTATTTTCCTCGAGTGCATTGGGGACATACGGAACATAGCTAAATATTACCGATTTTGGTTTTTAAAATTACAAAGTAATTCTCTTTTTAACAACGGAAAAATACTGAAATTTCTGCATTCTGAAAGCATAAAGAAATAAATTCACAAAATCTTACAAAAATTTAAAATTAACAAATTTTATAAATTTTGATTTATGGGATTTTTTAAAACAATTCAATTTATACATTTTTTTTGATTTCAAGCTTTTTTAAAGAATTATATTCGAATATATAGAAATATACAAAAATAGTATTCAATATAGCTCAACTTTTTATACGTTCCTAACAACATAATCCTTGACAATATAGAAATACACTTTTACTTTCAACCCCTGTGTTTCACTAATACGTTATAGAGTAAGTAATAGAAGAGTATAATGGCAAATTACATATTTCTATATCTTTATACTCATGGATTTATGGTCTAAAAACACTAAAGAAATTAAGAAATTTTATATTTGTCTTTTCTTTGAATTAATCCAACTATAAATAAATGATTTAGTTTTTTTAGATTTTTTTTTACTCTTAGACTAATATAAAAAGTCATTTTATATATTTTTAATTTATATGCATATTCATTTAGCTAGTATAATTATATGCATAAAAATGTTGGAAATGACTGATGTTTTCTATCTTTCTTTAATTTGAGTTATTAGGAATTAATTCTCTAAAAAAAAGTTGTAATCATTTAATATCAGGGCTCACAGTTGAAATAATGTTTGCAACTAATGTGTTCTTCTATATACTATAAACGAAATATAAAATGGCGCTTAATTTTGCCAACTCTCCTATTTATGTGAGTTCATAGTATTCTAGTCCTTTATAATAAAGTCACAGTTTTTATTATCTATGAATATATTTTAACTGTAGTATTCCTATGCATAAGAAAATGACATTATTTCTAAAAAGAATTAGTTAAATTTTAATAATTCCTTTTTTATGATTTTCCAGAAATTCAATTTTTCGTAATGATAAAGCAATTTTCAAATATCTGAATATGCTTAAATTAGCATATTTAAGTAGTATATTCGTACGCATTGTAATAAACTCATAAAAAAACAAAATTTATGTTTCTCTCCATAGGAAATAGTTTAAATGCAATAGTTTAGTTTGCTTGTAAAAGTGTCTTCATTATTTTAACATAAAAGACGGAATTCATGGGAACAGATATTATATATTAAATTTTTTTTTAATTTATTCTCATAGTCATAATAACCAACTAAAAACATTTTATGGATGAATTTGATGGAAGAAGTAATGGTAGTTGTGTGCCAGCTAGGCTCTCATAATAGAATGCACTGCTACACTTTTCCAACTGAACCATATTTAGGTGAGGAGTCCGACTTCCTCAGTACACACATGCTATAGGTGGCAACCATTCACACAACTCATTCTTACCAGGAAAAGACAAAGGCGGTATAGAAAGAGAGAGAAAGTACATCCATGCTCGAACTGGGATTCGAACACAGGAACTCCCTATCCGCAGTCAGGCACACTTGACAAGTTGAGGGCGGGGAATAAATAATTATATTGTTTCATTCATTTAATACTGTAATATGAATATTCAATCTGTTTTTTACTTAAAGCAACTGATGGTATATTTTTCACACATATCTCGATCTCTCTCTCTCTTACTCCAGAAAAGTCGATGGATACTTTGAAAATTTTCAACGTGTATAACTAATTATTGCTTATATGCGGACATAAAGCTGAATCATAAAATTAAAAAAATGCCTTAAAAATGAATTGAAAAAATTAGTGCAAAAGCTATTTTAACGAGAAAAGTTTGCGCTTGTTTTACAATATGTAACTTTTGTGTATATAAATATATCAGTTTAATATCATAATATAAAATTTAAATAATTTTAAAAAATCTATAAAAATCCTACATTAAAATTTTATTTTAAACTACAAAAACGCAAGGAAATAAATTGGAGTTTGAAAATTAACTGTGCTATGGATTTAAATATTAATTACAGAAAGTTTTGTAATTAAATGTGCTTTTTAGTTGAATACATTATAAAAGAGTTTCATCAAATTCTAATATTAAACATTAATACATCAATAAATTGTAAGACCATTTAAATCTATTCAATTAACTATTAATACAAACTAGATTTAAAAAAGCTATATCCAAGCAAATAATAAAAAAACACTTCATGGAAACCCATTTGGCACATGTAATTGAATATAAATCCAAGTACAATTCAATATGAACCTTATTGCATTATGAAAAATTATTTTTTGTATTGCAATATCGAAAGTTTAATTTTTGTTTACAATTTCAAAGTTCCAGTACCCCAAAAATAATATTGAAGTATGTAATTTCCATTAGGTTGGTAATTTTTTTCGTTTTTTAAAATTTAATAATAAATCCTAGTTACTGATTCTTCTTTCTAAGAAATAAAAGTAATTCATTATTTATAACTATTGCAACTTAAGATATTATAATATGATTGTGCCATTTATTACTAAATGTATTGACTTTCATTCATTAAACACGAAATACCTAACTAAAGTTTAAATTAGTGAAAGTCAATTTATTTCATTTTACAGTTTCATTTCTGTATAAATAAGTATTATAAAAATAGAAGCAGCATATATTAAATAAACTGTCAGTAAATATTCAAAAGAAAGATTAAATTCAACTACTTTATGGTACAAGTTATTTTGGACTGAATTTACAATTATTTTTTATTCCTTTCCGTCTTTTGTTTTACCATAAAATCTTGATTAATCTAAGAAAAATAGTTAAATTTGTTAGATGTTATAAATATAAAGATGCCAAAGCGAAAAATCAGCCGAGATATTGACACGAGCTAAAAAAGATTTTCAGTTTAGTAATAAACATCATAATTTATTCATTACCATTCAAAACAAGTAGCTAAGTGATAAAATATTCATCACAAATTGTAAATCAAGAAAGCAAGCGATTTTAAACAGACTTCGAATTGCACAGTCACGTGCCTCTTATTTTCAAATCTGTCGCTATGGGCACAAATTATTATGTTCAAATGATTGTGAAACCAGTCCTTATTTGTCAGTCTTACTTTGTTGTTTTAATACAACGATTTTTCACATAAAATTTATGCTCTTACTATACAATCAACCTCAATATTTTTTTATTTAAATATTTAAAGTTTATTGAATTGAGAACCTTTTTTTCTTTATAACAGCCTACAGATAAATATATTAATGTATGCACTTGATTTAGTTTTGGTTATTTCTAATAATCAAACGACTGACATGACATAGTTTTTGTACTGTAATATCCAATCAAAAAACAAATCCAAATAAAAAATACATTTTAATTTTCTTTTTAAATTTTGATTTGTTTTATTATTTTTTTGAAGTAATTATTAACTTTTAAATTGAGCTCTAGATACACACAATTGCGACATCGTCACCTAACCGTGGTTCAAATTGACGAGGTGTTTTGTGATGGAAGAGTACTCCAAATCCCTTAACCTTAAGGTATAATACGAGGTTTTCTTACACCGCTATGTATGTTTGTCTTTTAAAAAATTTAATAATGATGGCAAAAGAAATCATTAAATTTCTCATTAATTAAATTTGAATTTTTGATATTACTAATGGAAATTATAGAATGAGAAACTGTTTTTATATTCATCTTGAAAATTTTCCAAAATTTTTTTACGCAAAACAACATTTTATTTAATCATATCTAATAGATATATTAGTTTTATTGCCCCGAAAATATCAACTTGCCTTAAAAAAATTATTTAGTGTTACTTTAACTTAAGGTGCTTACCTCAAAAAAAAAAAAAGTTTATAAGATTTTATACACTATTTCCAAGATTTTTATTCATCATTGCTCACAAGATATTATGAGTTATTTAATGTTAATCATTTAATAATTATGTTATATAAGCGAGTTAAGAACAATACAATAAAGTTTTGATCAATTTTAACACTTTCTTGTATAGATAATTAAAATAAATAAAAAATGAAACTTATAAATGGGCATGTGTATATACATACTAATTCAACATTTGAAGTGGAATACTTGACTCCATATTTTCTGGTATTCAGTTCAAAAATAAAATATTTCACCCAACAGTAAAAAAGTAATTTATAAATTACTATCACATGATAACTGTGGGGTTGGGATTGATAAAATATTAATGAAACATGGGGGCAATATTTAATGAGCAATCATATGAATTGTTCTACTTCTTGGCATAAAATGTCATTTAAGAGGGAATCGGACCAAGCTGCCTTAGATGTACAAATGAAATACTAGCTTCAATACCACCTGTTGTTGCACCAGCATGATTCCCTGTTTTAGCCCTATTACACTCTACCACTTAGATTTACAGTTAGCAGCAGTGTGGAATCTTTGTGAATGTGAAGTAGTGACCAAGCAGAAGACTCCCAATACTTGCCTTGCCTGCCCAAGAGGTATCATTTCACTTGGAGGACATTGCGACCACAACCAGTTTTAACATGTCCCAGTCGCCTTTAACAAACACCGCGGATCTTTGGTTAAGCCGGGATTTGAACTCACTACCTTCCGATAATATGACTGACAGCCTAACCAAGTAGGATACCAATTCCACATGCTGTGCCGATGTGAAAATGTTAAATCATTGATTGGTTAGGTATAATATGTTAACGGATTAACAAATTTTTTAAGTAATGAAGATCTGCTAAGGATAAAAAGATTTATAGTAATTTAGTCAAAACAGAGAATAGTATAGAAAGATATGTAAACATTTACAACAGCCTAGTATTTCGATAAGTTAAAGGAAACACTTTAACCTGTTGAAGTGTATGTTTCCAAATACTTTCTTCCTTTTTTTAAAAATAAGGACACTAAGAAAAGTCATCTGGTCTAAGACTATTCAAAATTTCTTGAATAATAGATGAGATAATTTTTTTAAAATAGCATTACACTGTCCCAAAATCATTATATTTTTAAAGGTAATATTAGTATGTGCTTAAAGTTTTTCAATTCATCATTGAGACAGCCACTATACTTAACGAACTTTAAAGCTTTTTAACGAAAATTGAACAAAAATTATTCAGTAAAACATTGCAGAGAAATAACAAATAAATTAAAAGACTCTCTAATAAGTCCAAAAGATAATATAATTTGTTGACAACAATTTTCTTCATTGTTATAAACTACAAAAGATTCAAATACACTGAGTTTTGCAATCTTCATCAAATAGTAATACATTTTTGCAAAGTATATATATATATATATATATATATATATATATATATATATATATATATATATATATATATATATATATATATATATATTATCGAACGAAATAAATTGTTCTTTCAATCTAGTAACTTTTGTAATTCCTCACCAGAGCAGTTCAACAATAATAAATACAAGTGATTATCTACTCAGTTACTAATCACAGCAGATAAAGATAAATTTTATTGTACAATGTTAACTGTAGTGTTTATTTAACAATAATTTCGTGCGTATATAAGAAATCGGTTTATTATATATTTATAGTGTATCCTGAATTAAATTTCTAAGAAATAGGTAATTTACTAGAATTATAAATAAATTACAAAGAAATAAGTAATTTACTAGAATTATAAAAATATTTAACAATTTTAAGTAACTGTACACTTATTTAAATCATTTTAGTTATCATTTTTATTCATTTTTCAAGATAATTAAATTTTACAGTCCGAAAATATCTTATTATTAATGATGTAGTAACAGTTATATTAATATGGTATTTGCATGACCATTCAATGTACGTAACATTTTACAATGTACCCGCCTTTTTTTAAATTTTTCGAAATTTAAGAATGATAGAAACTATAATAATTATATTATAAATAAGTTTCCTTTTGTTAAAACTATATTTAATAAGTTACAAATTTTGGTAATTTTTAATAATTCATTTATTTGAAAACAATTTATCGATCGCTTGAAACTTTAATGGAATTTTGATACCAAGATGGGACTTATAATATTATGTAACAGTCAGTAGTAAAATAAAACAGAAAATAAAATTTAATGAAAAATTTCATAGAAATTTATATCAAAAATTTTTTCACTTAAAAAAAACTTTTTTTGTCAACAAATCAAGTAAATCATACATAAATGCAATATTTTCGCATTTAAATGATACATTTATATTCATTGGTGTTTATATTGTGATTTATTTTATAAATAAATTATATCTTGCAAATCTAATAATAAATTTTTTATTAAAATGTATGTTTCGTAAAATTTACATAAGTTATGATATTTATTCAAATTTTACAGTTATTTTAAGATGTTATCATAAATTTAATTATGTGCCTGCGATATAAATCTATTTTTTGTATTGAATTATTTGAGTTAGTTCTAAGTAAAGATATGAATTTTTATTTTTTATATGTTGATATTGAAACAAGTTAAACACTTATAGTATATGCAATAAATGCGATTGAAAATTTAGTAAAAGGATTATATAAATTGTTTTATATTGTATGTAGCTATAAATAAGTAACTAAAATAAATATGTGCTTTAATAAAATTGAGTTTAAAAAGAGAAATATCAAAATTTATTATCTGCTTTTTTGCATCTAATTCAATACTTTTGTTTCACAAAATTTCTAAATATAGAAAACTAGTATGTTTTCCAAATTAATTCTTTTAAGAAGTATTTATTTAGTAAAAAGATAAGTTATTTTAAAGTGCAAATTATTTCCGAAAATAATATGCATACCTATTTATTTTTTTAAAATAAAATGTTCAGTTTTTGATCATGTTATCTTAGTTTTTCAATAGTTTTTTGTGGCATTTTTTATTTATATAAATGTGAATTAATCTTCCTTGTATCTAAAGATTCTGGCGTAAATATCTGAAATCATTTGCGTAAAAACCAAATCATATTTATTTTGAATAAATATTAAATTACTTTCATCTATATTTTTATGGCACAAAGAGCCGTTAAAAGACCGTGATGGAGTAATAAAGCATGATTTATAAATAAAGCTTTTTAAAATAAAAAATAAAATTTGTTAAACATATTATTTTATTTCATCTATTGACAATCATTTCCAAAGAAAGCGGTAACCAGGTGTTTATAAAGCTCTTATTTTATAAGTTTATAAATTATCTAATACCTACATTTTTCAGATTTTCTTCATACCATACGAATTTTTGTAAACATCAATCTGTAAATCATGCTATTGTATTAGTATTCAATGTCATTAAATAAAATTTTATATAAAAATAACAAGCTAAAATAAAAGTTACATTTCAAATCCTAAAAACAGAAACTTTATTTTATACTTTCTAAATGATTTTAAATATAATACATCAAATATAACGTTTTTATGCATACCTTTCAAACATTTTGAAAGAAGTTTTGAATTATTTATTATTATTTAATATCCTTAGACATAATTTTTCAAGTTAACGGAAAGAGATTTTTTTTAATAATTTAGGCAGTTGTTTTTTCTTTATCATTATCTGTATATTTTTTAATGTAATTTATAGTGCTGAAGATCATATTGATGTATTTATGATGAAATAAACACATTTTTAGTTTTCATAAATAAAGCTGCTGGAATATTTTCATAATTTTTTAGTTTTTATCAGAATTTTAATATGTTATTTAATATAAACATAATTATGGTTTAACTAAATAACTTTATCTTGGATAAACACGGATTTCATTACATTATTTTGGAAATTTTAAAGGGAACTAAAATGCGTACCCGTGTTATTTATCCGAATGTGTAAACAAATCTGCGACAATGATTAAATTGTTGAAGGTTTAATTGGAATAAAACATTTGTAAAACATTATATTTTATAATGGGGTTTTTGTTATATCATATACAAGTGAATAAAGTTATATAAACGTACAAAAAAGCGGTATGATTAAAAAAAAATAGTCTGGTCTAGTAAATCTCATAAAAAAATTAAAAAACTTTATACAGAAATCGTGTAACTCCATGCTGTTTATTAATAATTATAAAAAAATCGAAAGGAATATAAAAGAGTACAAAAAGTTTTTTTCATGTATAGTTTTCATAAGTAACATAAACAAAAAGATCATCAAGTATTATAAAATTTACAATTTTTATTAAAATGAAAATTTCGTAAGCCATTTCATGCAAACAGATTTTGCTTGTATTATGAAGTAATTTTTAGGAATGATTATTTTAAAGTTTATAACATTTAATTTTGTTTTTAACATTTATAGAGAGTATTATGATGAAATAAAATGAATTAATCTTAAATTTGATTAGCATATTATCAATCACACTAAAAAAATCCTTAATTAAAAATGTATTTCCAGTTTCACTGTATAATGCATACATGCATATATATATATATATATATATATATATATATATATATATATATATATATATATATATATATATATATATATATATATATATATATATATATATATATATATCGGTTTATCAATTTATTCACTTAATTTGTTACTAACAACAAACTATTAAAGGAATAAAAATTATATTACACTTACATGGAAAACATTTCAGCAGTTGTATGGTTGATATAATTATATTTAAAGAAATAAACTTATAGTTGAAATAGTGCATTTTTAAATAATTTAAGTTATCTTGTTAAATTTAATATATGATGAGTCTGATCAAGAATTCATCTACTAAATATAAATATCGTTTTCATTTTATTTAATAACTCTAAAAAGCAAAAATGCAAATGAAATGGAGTGAAGAGGAAAATAAAAGGTAGTTTTGAGATGAGTTAGCTTTTGTTTTCGTTTCTTCGTTAACAAGAGACACCACTGAAAAAATTACAGCATGCAATATTTGCTAAAGTGTTTAACAAATCTTCAGATTTAAATCTGGTATTTAAATGCATATGATAGCATATTTTTATTACTGAAAATTGTTGTTCGTTCAAATTAATAAAGAACTCAACAGTAAATTGACCATTTCAAGAATTTATTTTGATAGTTACCATTTGAATAGTACAAATCGAGTAATATTTAGTATAGAAAATGGCAATTCATATATTAGATGGTTAAGTAAAACAATTGTTGTTTATTTTATAAGATATGTCATTTTATATTTATGTTTTATTGAAAGTATAATTAATTTTCTTTTTCTTCTATTCATTTCTTTTCAAAAATTTTGAAAATATATTTATTTTTTATTTATAATTTATTTCTTGGTATTGAAAACATGAAGATGTTATAATTTTTTTGATTATTTGTGTAAAAGAGTCATATTAAAATGCTAATTTGTTCACACTTCATAGGATAAATTTTTAATTTATGTTAAAACCAATAAAAATGAATAATAATGTTTGTCATCGATATAACAATCGATTAACATTTCCAGCCAATTTTTATTTATAAAAGCTTATTATAATCTTGTAGCAGATGATTTCTCTAATGAATTTTTAAATAGAATGTAAAATAAACAGTGAACCTTATTTGATATATATTGCTACCCACAAACAACTTACGATATCTTTTTCACACATTCCAAGAAGTTGTAGCAGGCTCTTCACACCTGTATGCGATGATGGTTCCGGAAATGCGAAGTTGTCGTTATCAGAAGTCTTCATCCCCACTGACGACGACACCACCTTTCGTCACCAGTACCACTCAACAGCCCCAGTACGACATGGCCTACGGTGGCCACCACGGATACCACAGATCCTCCCCCGTGTTCCACCAGTCTCAGTATCCATCCCGATACTACAACACCCCCGAGGAAGCATTCGCCACGACGTCCTGTCAACAGAAACATCACCATGCCATGAACGGGGGATCGGCCATGAGCATTGACGACTTGAACGGACAGTTTGGGTACGAGAAGACCCTGGATCTCGCCCATCGTTGCCAATCTTCTGAAGTGTCCACTTCCTCTGAAGATCACAGGTAAAAAAAAATTATTAAAATTCGTCTTTATGGCATGACATATTACTTAACGGAATTTTATTCAATAGTTTTCAAAACTCTGCTTCAATTTGTAAATTTTTCCTTGGGTTTTAAGCTTACACAAGTGAAATCAATGGTATTTGATATATTTTTATCTTGATGTACAATGATGCTGTGTAATAGCCCCATCGCAGCGCTGAGAGCGCCATCTGTGAAGAAGAAATAGTTAGTTGATGATTTGTATCGAATGCATAAACACGTATTTTGATTCTGTCAATAGGAATTAATGATTCCTAATATCAATATGATTCGAATTCGATTAATTGTTAGTTAGTGTTTATCTATAGTTGTTGTGTATCATTTGAGTTTCATTAAATTTTTGAAATAAACCATTCGATTCTTTTAGAGATGCATTGTAGCTTTAGTGGTATTTTAGTTTTAGTGGTAGTTTTTTAGTTTTAGTGGTTTAGTATAGTTTAGATTTAGAGTGGTTTAGTGGCAGTGTTAGGGGCTTGTATGTTTATTTTTAGATTTAGTAGTTTAGTAATAGTTTAGAGTTTTAGTGGCAGTATTAGTGGCTTTCAGTTTTTAATTTAATATTAGTTAATGGCAATTTAATGGTTTTATGATAGTTTAGTGGTTTAGTGGTATATTTAGTAATATTATATGTTATGGAATCTTGATATAAGCATATTTTAAATATAAATTGTATCATGGGATGGGATGTAGCTGGCATGCATCCATGTTACATCACATAAGTAGTGTATTTGAATTTGTATTTTCTAAGAAAAAGAAAGTGAATTTAAAGATAGGGATAATATTAAATTATAGAGTTTAAGATTTTCCCTTTCTTTTCTTTATTGTTGAAAATTTCAAACCCAATATTTTTCCACTTAGACACACTTAGGCATTTTAAATAAATTAATCATTTTTATGCATCTCAATTGATATAACATTAATAAATAAATTAGAAAAATTAACAATTATCCTCTTATTTTCCTATTGCTAAAAATTCTGAATCTTATAATCTAATCTTCATTTATATCTCAATTGAAATAAATTGTTCACACGTGAACAAGTTTGAAAACACAATAAAAATATTGCAATAGTTATTTTAATCTGCTTGTGTGAGTATCTGCTAATTTAGATTTTTTACTTCATTTCCCAGCTTTATTTCACTTCCTTACTATTGATTATAATAAAGTTACTCATCGAAATATTCTTGCTCATTTGTAAAATTAGGACCAAATGGATAGCTTTAACAGCTAGGTATGCTTTAACTTAATGCAATGCGATAAAAACTCAATACCAATTTAAAAATTTTCTATATAATATTTTAAAATAAATCTGTTTTAAATGTGTATTTTCATCTTTGTTTTTTTGTTATTATTAAAGAAGTTATATGTTATGAATTAGATTCCTGTTGTGTACTCTGTAGATCACAAACTTCGTATGCTAAGTAGGTAGTGCCGCTCAGTAGGTAGCGGGTTCGATACTTGATGTAGAAGGTCAGCGTAATAGAAGTTCATATGGATGTTAAATGTTAAAGTCCAATTATCCTCCACTAGTGTGATGTGGAGGAAAAATGCTTTCTTAGGCTTAACTATGTCAGTTAAATATGGTTCAAAATGACGAATCAATTGGTTGTATTTAACTGCTCTGCTGTATTGACAAAAATATATTGATGAAGCCATTTAATAGCATTTTATAACTTACATTATATTTCATAATTAAAATAAATTTTTATACAATTTTTTAAAAGTTTTATATATTTTTTCATGAGGTAAAAGATTTGCAATTTGATAAAAAAAATATTTAGACACTCAGAGATTTAGAAGCTTTGTTGAATATTGAGGAGAAAACTCTACACAAAATTTTCAGAAAATATCAAAAATATCGCTATTTTTTAGCCAATATTTATCTCGAGTAAAATTAATGAAAAAAATAAACTAATAATAATGAACCAATATTATAAAAATCTCAAACTCAAACTTTCTTATTGTTACAGCAATTAATTAAGTCAGCTAAATAATATATCTATTTAAATTTGCATGAGGATTTTGTATTCAAGAAATTAAAATCACATATATATATATAAGATTTTCAGAAAATATTAATATACATTTTTCTTACGGAATTCAGAATTTTTCACCGCTTCGATAAAATTAAACAATGGGATACAAATATATAATTTATTCCTGTAAATAACGCTCTTTTATGATGTTTGCTTTTAATATTATAATGTCTTATTTAGTTAGAATCCATATATGTCAGCGTTTATTTTTTTACTTCAGTTGAATGAAATATTTTTAGAAAAAAAATTGTTTCAATAAAAATATGATAAAAGTAAATAGAATTTTTGTTTTAAGCTACATAAATTTAATAATGAATTTTTTTTATCAAATTTATGTAGTACATAATAAAAAGGTCTAGGTTATTTTTCATCGATACTCAATTGGTCGGGGGTCAGCTGCAAATTTTAAATGTAAATCATACTTTTAACTTTTTATATTGAAATGAGACTGGAAATTTCATTTTGTTCAAATGTTTAGTAGGTTAATTCAGGTGGTATAATAGATATGAATTTAGCTCATCTGTGTAAAATTTATTTTTTGTTTAGTCCTCAATTCCCTTAAAGTTAACAAATTTCGCCATTCCATCATATCCAATAAATTATTTTTTTCCATATTTCATAAATTAACACACTATTTCTCAATTTCAGAATTTGCATTTTATCTCTATAATTTTATTCAATGCTTTTATAAAACATTCCTTTTATATAATCTCTTTTATTTTATTTCCCACTCACAAAGGATAGGAGAATAGAATAATTGTGTTTTTTTCTCCTATATTTCATAACTTTTCACAAATGGTTTCGAAATATTATTCTTATCCTTTTGATATGTTTTTCTTTAACTATTGTTCCTCATTTCCTTGGAGAAAAGTAATGCAAATATAGTCGTCTCCATTTACAGAGATTTTTCTATTTATTTATTTTTCTCATATTTATGGTTTCTATTTTCTATGTTTGAAAATTAAATTGTATATTTACATTTTTTGCTTTAAACTTTCGACCAACATATGGTAACGCTAAAGTGCGGAAATCAGTTGTTCAGCACATTATCTAAGTAATGTGCAAGTTAATTAGAAATATTCGTTTGAGTGTGGAAAAGTGCTTCATTTACCATAGATTATCTGCAGATTACCTACACACAAATGCATTCGTTGAAATCGAAACCAAATCTTTATTTGAAAAAAAAGAACATTTCTGCGTAGTTGAACAAAATGTTACTCATTTTTCCATATCCAAAGAATCAAATCAATAAATTAATTGATACAATCAATGACCAATCGACTGAAAACTCGAAAGCAAGAATCGAATGAGTAAAATTATTGTTATAATTAAAAAAAAAACTAACATAAGATTATTTATTTTTTGATAAAACTCTTAATTCCGGACTATAGTAGTGCAAATCAATTAATCTATTAACTAGTAAGGTAATGTGCACGCTAACGATTTTTGAGCGTATATGTGTATATATCTATTGCAGATCAGGGGTGGAGATGAAAGATACCAGGACACGGTTAGACATGGAATCGTTTGCTTACCATCCTTCCTTCAACTCCAGTTCCTCCGCGTCAACCTCTCCCGTGGTCTCTACTCAGTTTCATCAGCAAGACAGGGAATGGTAAGTACAGTTTCCTGTTATCTCTTTCCTATTGCAAAAATTACCATAATCATTACCAAAATTCTGATATAGCCATATGTATTGAGTAAAGAGGTACCAGAAAGCTTTATAGAGAAATAATAATACGAAGATTAGCGATAAAAATGCAAAAATGAATCATAATTGTTAAATACATTTAAAAATGAGTAAATATTTAAATTTGGATAGTTTTTGTTATATGTGATATTTGAGTTGTTTTAAAGTCACTGAGTTAAAGCAAACAAAAAAATTAAAAATTCGGGGATTTTTAACACATTGTTTTTTTTTCCTTAAACATCTTGGTTTATAATTTGCCGACCGATGGCGGAAAGGTCCCTAACTTCGAAGCAGTAGGGCCCGGGTCCGAATCTTGTTTCGGACATGGATGTTTTTTTCTCTTTTTGTGTTTGTCTTTCTTTATCACTTCACTTTCGGGCTCGAAGACCCCCTGGGTGCCCCACTGTATGAGATGCCCTGACTTCACCCATTATAGAAGCCTAAGGGCAGACAGGCATTAGGGGCAAAAAGGTTTATAATTTGATCAGAAAAATACATAAAATCTTTTTCATAAGGGTATTCTATAATAAAACACAATATATATAGAATCTGTAAATGAGAATATAAGTATTTGTATGGCTATGATGGGAACATTTTTAAAAATTTTAACTCTTATACCTTTTGGCAGCTGAAAAAGATAAAAAAAATTATGTAAGATTATGTGTATATTTTAAAAAATCAGATGTTTTAGTTATTTAGATAGGAATGAATTGCTATTGATAAAAGATTAAATTTTGGCATACACTTCAAATAAATTCATTTAGATATCTTGAAATGAAAGGAAAGCATGTATGTAAGAAGAATGTCAATTTTATATTTCTTAAGTCTGTATTTCAAACAGTTCTAAATAGCAAGTATGTTATAGCTACAATTGTTAAGAATTTATTGAGTTTTTTAACTACCAATAAATATTGAAATAAGAATTTATTTTCATTTCAAATTTTATGCACAAAATATGCTTTGAAATGCGTGCTAATTTGCAGTTGTTTTTGAAATTATTGTAATACATATTCAGAAATTGCACAAAAATGCTTATCAGACATAAAAGGGCAAATAACTCCTTTAATAATAAGACGAACTTTTTCCAATATAAATTTCATATAATCAGAAAATATCAAAACATGAATATAGAAGTATTACAGAACAGCTATGTCCATCTTTAATCAATTTTTTTTTTACTACACTACAAGATAATAATATCATTATACTCTAAGATAGTGCGAATCTTTCATCACACTATAAGATAATATATAAGTTGCGCATTATAAGACTTTAACTCAGAATCAGCAAAATGAGTCCCAATAATCCCAGGCTCATTGAGTCCCATTTATCTTTGAGTTACCATATTTTTACTGTAATTGAGTTATTATTATATTAAATGAAGTTATTAAGAAAAATATTTATTTTAGAAGAGGCCATTTAAGGTAATACTAATGTATTCTAGATTAATAATCAAGAAATATATACTTTATAGTAAAATGAAAAGAGGCATTTAATTTAAATGATACCATTTAGTGTCAAATCGTTATTTATTCCAGATTAAAAGTTAATATAGACATTAAATCAGTTCCTAAACTATTGATTACTAGAAGAAAAAACAATATGTAAAGATTTTTATATAAATCTTCCATATTTTTAAATAAAGTAATAAGTAAAACTTATTTCCAATAAATTTTCTTTTAACTTTCTTATACTTTACTTTTAAAGAAAAAACTTTGATCTACCATAGGATTATTGTTGTATTTGTGAAATGAAAAAATAGATATAATAAAGGAAAGAAATTGTAGTAAATTTATTAGGTTGTTAAAAAAATAGAACAGAATTAATGTCTTTAAATAGTCACATAGAAATATTAGAGAATTATGATTCCAAATTTATGCTGACGGTTAGCACTGCTAGTTCATCAGCGCTCTATTATACTACTACAAGAGCCTGTACTCTAATTTTAAATTTAGGACGATTTAACATAAAAGGACCATCTTCAGTTCTAGTCTTTGTGAATACCACTTACTAGTTGAATGAAAGTAAATGCAATAATCTAGCATATTTTATTCTTTAAAATAGAACAATACTCTTATTATTGTAGAAATTTTTTATTTCTAATTTCTTTACTCATAGCTATTTTTAGTTATTATTGAATTTATATTATGTAAATCTTATTTAAACTTATGTCTTAAACCATGAATATTGACAGTTTTTCACGAAATTACTTTTGATTTATTCTCTTCCTTAAATCAAAAAGTAATAATATATTTTTTGGTTAACTTTGATTAGGCTGTATCGTTTGAGGGTAATTAGTTCGGTAAATTCAGAAGAATTAAAAATATTACGCATGATGTCAGACTTTATAATCCACGAATCACTAAACCTAGTATAATAATAATTTTGAGATCGAGGTATGAATTCAAAATTGATAAACCAACATTTGAAAATAATAAGTATAATTCGAAGAGATAAATTTCCTTTCACTTATTTTTCTGTTTTAAACATGTAATCAAATTATTCTTATTCATCAAAATGTAAGTGGAGTGATCACATATTTTATTTCAATGTTTTTCGCCAGCTATCAGCACAACGACTACGTGCCCAACCACTGCGGTTACATGTCTTCCCAGCAGCATGGCAAGCCTCCGCATCAGCAGAATCAAGGATCTACCAGCGAAGATGACGGCCTGGGAGAAGAAGACGAAGAGGAGGAAGAGCAGCACGTGCTGGCGCC
Source organism: Latrodectus hesperus (assembly GCA_037975125.1). NCBI lineage: Eukaryota > Metazoa > Arthropoda > Arachnida > Araneae > Theridiidae > Latrodectus > Latrodectus hesperus. Next base: position 57,797,910 of record CM075861.1, read on the forward strand.
CCCTCCCGTGATGAGGGGAGCCACGCCCCTAGAAGCCCATGGCACGGAGGCGAGTGGTGGGCGCCGATGCCTCCTGTGGGCATGCAAGGCGTGCAAGCGCAAGAATCCAACCGTCGACCGCCGAAAGGCTGCCACCATGCGAGAAAGGAGGAGGCTGAGGAAGGTGAGAGATTAAAAATATCAGTGGAACAGGAACTAAATGAATTTATGGCGCAAATTTACTTTTAAAAGCCATTTGAACTCTAGAATTTGTGAGACATTAGATGTAACATTTTGTAACACACATAAAATTATGTAGAATTAAATAATCATAATTTGTTATTAACAGTTTTATCTACAGTTACATTAACAGTTTGAGGAAAAACGTCGTTTTTCGTGTTTAGAAGCTATCAGATTCGATTTCTGAATCAACCAAAAACTTTCGTGCTGAAGTATGGCATGGTCTAAAAAAGTAAGCGCCAGTTCAGGGGATGATTTCATGATTTGACAGAGGCTCAAAATTACGAGTGGTTGCTTATGTAGGCAAAGTACAAAAACAGTCCATCTAACTAGTACAACATAATTTTTTATGCGATGTAACCTTTATATATTAGCAAATAGGATGCTGCAAATTTAAACCATAATATCGCACACTAAATTGGGACTCATTTTGGCTTTCCAAGTAAGAAGGCGGTGGTATCTCAGGCAGAGTATCGATTTGATAATTGTTTAAGCTTTACTACAAAACCATATTTCTCGTAACTTTCAATAACAGTCAAACATCTGACTTGGTATCTTCCTCTCCATAGTGCCCACCAACAGAGAGATGATAGTCTTTTTTATATTTGTTATGTACAACTCTTCTCAGTGAAATGTTTAGAGCCAAGGAAGATCAAAGGCAGTATGAGGGGGAGTAGATGATAGCTTTTTAAGACACCCTACAGACATTAATGCTTGATATCGGTGATCAAGTTGCGATAAGTTTCAAGGATTAATGGCATTCATGGATTTTGCTGTTTGAATTTTAAGAAGTAATTCCTATATGTACGGTTTTTCTTTGTTGATTTTTAATATGTGATTTTTCGATATCGTGACTCTTTTAAGACAGCAGCAAATCTTCAATACAGTTTTATTTTAATAAGTACATGGTATTAATGCATTGATTCTCGTCATCAAATGCACTTCTCTCTTTATATAAATAGCTATCTTATACATATATAGCAGTGGACGTAAGTCTCGGACTATACCTTTAGGTTAACGGGTTTGGAATACTCTCCCATCACCAAATGCCACGTAATTTTGAACCACGGTCAGATGACGAGGTCCCACCTGACCTAGTAACTTTTTCTCCACATCCACACCACAGCAGCGGAAGGACTTTGGACGTCACATATTAACGTAGACACGTCCCCAAACTATCTTATAAGAGGGACAAATTATTTAATAGGAACGATTGGATGATAATAGCATCGAATTCAAAAAGAATAAAGGTCTGATTCTCTTTCAGCTAACTTTAACTGTGTACATTAAATAAAAAGAAACAGTACGCTGGCACTACGAAAAAAGTTTCATACATTTGATTGGTTTTTGTTTTCATCATTCTTAAAAGGAAGTTTTCTGGAAAAATAATTTAGGAATTTCTCTGTTGCTTTTTTCATGTTTGGCGTTACACAATATCTTTATGCCCTTATTGTAAGATCTCTTTGAAAAGCAATGGCATAGGTTAATCTCTAGCCTCTATTGAACAATGACAAAAAGATTTTCGTTTCTACCACATGCAACATATCTGTGAAAATAAATGCTTGTGGTCTGTGGAAATAAATCCAGAAAACTTTTTTTGGATTTCTCCTGTACATGAATAAGACCAAGCATTGAAGCTCTTACAAGAATCCTGAAAACATCTATTTATATTTTAAATTTAATTTTATGTCACAATTTTTCGAGCTATGTTATACAACTTTAATCTTACCTTATAATTTTTCAAATTTAATTAGGCAATCATATCTTTATCCCATTTTAAGTAAACAAAAATATGTTGGATTTGATATTATTTTGATTTTGATTTTGCGTAAATTATTTTTGGTACATTATGGTATATTGTTTCTTTTTTTTTCTCCTTAGAATTTGTGCATATTACTTTGATATACTGTTTACTTTGATGTTTGATATATAATTTTTGAACTTGTGCAACTTTCTTTTTCTTAAAGACACACTTCTAGGGAATTTTGTGCAAGAGCATTTTTATACTTTTTTTCGTCATGCATATCAAAAATGAATGTTTGTCTAGCTGGCGTAGCTGACTACTCCTTCTGATAAATGTGTGATCCCTATGCGTTTTAATTTCTTAATATTTGATTTCCAAAGTTTTGTGTGTGTTATTGATTTTCAAATTTTTTATCTTGTCGTTTTCATATTCTTGGCACATCTATCTTTAGTCAATCTTATATACCAATCCCAAGTGATTTCATGCGTGAAGTAAAACGACAGTATCCATTTATGCAGAATCGTACAAAAGGTCAATGACTAATAAATGTTTATTTTAAAAATTTAGATAATTTTCCAATAATTTTGTTAACTATAATACATAGAATTTTAAATCAAACTTAATGGGGGATACCTTTAGAAAATTTATGGAAATTTTTTTTGCTGAAAAAAGGCTAAAAATTGGCATGCCAATCTATCTCAAAATCAAATTTCGCAATTGTTTTAGAAAATATTACACTAAGATTTAAAGTCCAATTTTCCATTCAAAGATACTGTAATTTTAATGGGATGTTATCTAAAGATAAATGTCATTGTATAAAAATATTCAAACTGTTATTGCTAATTTTGGCTAAATACGTATTTAGTGAATAAATTTAAGATTGAGAACTATTTTCCCTCTTAATCTACTTTATTGAATGATAAAAGGATTTACGATTTTATACAAATTTATTAAATTATCAAATTTATTTTTGACAGTTTTAAAGTTTTCGAAGTCAAACTTTAATGGCAGAATAATTTGCTTATTGTTCATATTTGAATATTTTCAATAAAAAGCTTAACTTTTAAGATGCATTTAATCAGATGATGTATATTTTGTTTCGTAAATTTCTTACAAAATGTGTAAAATATCGAACATATTTTAATGAAGATAGGAACCAAACCAGTAACATTTATACTTATAATAATTTATGTATTTATATTTGTACTAAACGCTAAGCTAAAACATCTTTCCCATTTAATTATCAATTATATCTTTTGTCATACGAATTATTAATTAAAATTTCTCTCGTTTCTTTCGTAAATATCGTCTATGCAGGTAGTGAACTATATATTTTGCTTTTGTTTTTGGCAACGATTAGAATGCCAGGTTTTGTTGATTTTGATATGTTCTTTCGACGATTTATTTGATCAGAAAATTGAGAATGACGTCATCTATTGGAGTACCACCGTTTGTAGTTCTTCGAATAATCGTTTCCCAGAAAAACATATTGAGTTAAGTGCCTCTTTCCATAGTCATTCTGACCACCTGCTATAATATCACACGATTTTTTCTTTGGAGATTCCTAAAAGACATCTTTTAACGGAATGAAATGTCGTTGATGAGTTAAAGTATAGAATTTCAGCCTCTTAAAATGTCGACATTTTTCCCCGGCTCGAAATCGATTATCCATTTGATACTCTCCGTGCTGCAAATGGCACACACGTGGAATTTCATTAATAAGTACATTGAGTCCAATTAATTATTAGTATTATCAATTTTAATTTATCTTCATTGTTTTTTATGAGTTATAACCCATTAAAATAAGTCCAAGAATTTAATTGAAATTCCATATTTTATAATATGGACATTAGTTGAACTCTTAAGTTTAAAATTAATAGATAAGTCATCTACATAGATATATCATGTTTAAGAATATGTAATTTTTTTCTCAAGAACGTTAACATCTTTAGGTGAACGAAGCTTTCGAAACTCTCAAGCGAAGGACGAGTCCGAATCCAAACCAGAGACTTCCAAAAGTGGAGATACTTCGCAATGCGATCGACTACATCGAACACTTGGAAGAACTTTTGCAAGGGGCCCATGGCGCCAGGACCAGACAACTCATTGGAGATAGAAGAAGTCTGATTAGAGATGCCGGGGCTTACGATTTTAGGGTGAGTTTAATGTCTTTTTTATGGATTTTTGTAATAATTCAGCAAAAATCTTTTGGCCAGTTTACATACTTCTGTTGTATGGGCTCACCACGACATGGTGGTAAGACATGGCCGTTTGGTGTATAAGATTCCGGGATAGAACCCACCCAGCCACTGTTAAACAACGGAAGATAGTTGCTGTAGTTCTTCCTACCTGTCGGGAATGGTCCATGGAAGGTTTCCATGTTTCTTCCATTGTTGTTCCATGTTTCTTCCATTGGAAGATAGTTGCTGTAGTTCTTCCTATCTGTCGGGAATGGTCCATGGAAGGTTTCCATGCTTCTTCCATTGTTGTTCCATGTTTCTTCCATTGGAAGATAGTTGCTGTAGTTCTTCCTATCTGTCGGGAATGGTCCATGGAAGGTTTCCAGGTTTCTTCCATTGTTGTTCCATGTTTCTTCCATTGGAAGATAGTTGCTGTAGTTCTTCCTATCTGTCGGGAATGGTCCATGGAAGGTTTCCATGTTTCTTCCATTGTTGTTCCATGTTTCTTCCATTGGAAGATAGTTGCTGTAGTTCTTCCTATCTGTCGGGAATGGTCCATGGAAGGTTTCCATGCTTCTTCCATTGTTGTTCCATGTTTCTTCCATTGGAAGATAGTTGCTGTAGTTCTTCCTATCTGTCGGGAATGGTCCATGGAAGGTTTTCATGTTTCTTCCATTGTTGTTCCATGTTTCTTCCATTGGAAGATAGTTGCTGTAGTTCTTCCTATCTGTCGGGAATGGTCCATGGAAGGTTTCCAGGTTTCTTCCATTGTAATACGTGAATATGGCCTACTATCTATGAAAAGTCCTCCCAGAAGGGGCAGCTTATAGGGCAGATGCCAAAATGCTTAACAATGATCTTCACCATTACAACAGTGAGTCAAATTTATATTGTTAGGGGTGAACATTTCATTAAAGTTTTCGAAGTTTATGAAGTCAACAAGTTTCAAAATTTCCTAAAATATTAAGTTATAGTAACGGAAAATTGCTATAACTTGCCATTCCTTTTAATATCTTTCATGTGTTTATAAAATTCAACTTACAGGGAAATACAAACGAATTTGATTGTACCAATTAATAACTGGTTTTCTTTTATAGTATAAAACGCTTATGGTAAAATGTGGAAATTTGGTATAAATTAGGTATTGTACTGTTTAAAACAACTAACACTATTTATTTAATGGAATAATTTCTTAAAATAAAGATTATATATTTTTAATGTGCAGTTATTTTGATGAAAAATAAAAAAGAATTAACTCTGATGTCTAAAAACAGCGAGTTTGTTACTTGACCCAAACGCTAAACTGAATTGGTCTTTACATGAAAGCTAAGCATTTGTGAATCTGATGTCTCTTGCTTGTTGCTTTTTGAAAGTTTGGAAAGGAATAAACCACCTCAGATGTCAACCTCGTTACATAAGCGTAGTATAGAATTATGTGGCACTGGTTGTATTTAGTAACTTAGACTGATTGAAATGGGTAGTCAGAAATATAAGGTGAATGCTACTATTAAATCGTAATCCATTTCCATTCGATTCCTAATGTTTGCTTAGAAAAAGCAAAATTGAAATACTGAATCATTTTGTAACTGTAACAGTGATTTATAGTAATAATCTGTGGATAAATATTTTTTTGCTTTTCACTGTTCTCAGTAAATGTAAGATAGCGCATATGAGCAATTTCTACATTTGCAGCAGTTATTTTATAAAGAATATTAAAAACTTATCAAAATCATTTGTACTTCTTGATCCAATTTTAAATTTCAGCGATTTCTCAATCACAAAATTTCCTTCGTTGTCATAGTGTTTATAAATAATTATATTTATGAGTTTTTTAAGTCATCACACATCTTACAAAATAATTTACATTTTTCATACAATCTTTAATGGAAAACTCCAAGCAATCCTTAATGGAAATAAAAAAATACAGGCATTTAATGGATTATTATTAAATTTTATTTATTATTAAATGGATACATTCATATGTACACCAATATTTTTCACGCTTTACCCAAGATCAGTATTATGATTTTCCGATTTAAAACAGTGTTGCGGCCTAAAACAGTGTTTTGGGAAACATTTTACAAAGTTAAGTTGCATGGAAATAACACCGATCAAAAGTTAATAAAATTTTAAATCAAATTATTCTTACAAATATTATAAATTTGAACTTCGTGTCGTAAATAAATATTATTTGAATTTGCTTTACCATCACAAAATATATTCGTAAATAAATCATGGTTTCCCGCAAAATATTTTAAACTCAAACACTTTTGGTACATTTATTTGATGGTTATTCTAACTTGAAAAATTTTAGTATTGATTCTCTCGTCGATATTGTTAAAAATTTAGAGATCGTAGCATCTCCAATCTCTTTTGGGATTATAATTTTTATATACGTTGCAATATAAATGTAACTTCATTTAAAATGTAATGCAAATACTAGCAATAACAAAACATATATATTATTATGAATAAACTAATATTATCCTATATTATATTCACTTATAACTTTAAAAAGTTAAAAAAATGCGTTTTAATTATATTTATTTATATCAAAGCAAATATAAAATTTCATTAAATTTATAAAAATATTTAATTTATAAAATATAAAATTTCATATAAGTTATATTCAATGAATACGTTTTAAAAGTTTTATTTAGTAAATGCGATGCTGAATTTATATTAAAATTACAGTTAGATATATCTTTATGCAATAAATAAGTATTTTTTTTTGTTTTCATATACAATTTATTATACAGAAATTTATTGAACTTCTGTTGAAAGGAAATATAACATTGTTTTGTAACACATTTTTTTATTGCTATTCATTATACACAAACAGAATGATTTTTCTTTTTTTAATATAAAAGTTTCTTGATATTAAAAACTATTTTATCATCAAGTACTTTTTTTAAGTGAGATCTTTAAAGTAAATTAAATGGATTCTCACACTTTTTTAATACAATTTATTAAATCATTTCTTGAATAAAACGATAATTGGGTACTTAAAGTTACTTCAAAAACAGTTTTTTTTTTATGAATGTGACTTCTTAATTTTCAGCTATTTTTATCATATTCTAAATTAAATTGAAAAGAAATGTGACAGGTTTCAAAAACATTGAAATGTGCTTTTTATTGTAAAACTGCTTTTCCAAAAAATTTGTTAACACATTCTGTAAATTTCTTTTTTATTTGGGGGTTATTGTATATTAAGTTAAAATTTTTTCCCTCATATTTTTTTTGGATCGTTTTGCGTCATATCCTACGTAAATCAAAGTAAATAAAATCCTTATATTTTTTGTCCGTGGAATTTTTATCCGGATTAAATTGAAATCATTTTCAATGTAAGGAGTAAAGTTTATAATAAGAATATTGATCAGTCAATTTAAAATAAAATTTACTCTTCAACTCTTAATTTTAAATACAGCTTTTGCAATAAATTCAAATTATAATTAATGATGACATGCGCTCATAATAAAATCGCTTATACTAGGAAATAATTATAATTTAAAATATGTAGCATACATTTCTCTCCGGAATTTTTCTCGCTTCAAGAAAGGAGTCTTGGTTTACTTTGATCTTTCAACATTGTCACATACCCGTAAGTACTCACAATATAAATAAAATATTAACTATGTCAGACTATTTTTTCTTTCGATATTAATTATAATTTGTTTTAAGATGGTATTTAATATTTGTTTTTGAATTTTTTCTTCTTCCAATTGTACACTCATGTCCATAAATTAAGGATAATTCAGAATCTCACAGAAATTGAACTCAAAAATAAGAATTTTACATGTAGAATTATCATACACATCTTGAAGAATAATATGCAAATTACAAAAAACTACCAGATTTCGCTGACAGTACGTCACAATGATGAGAGTGTAAGAGATGGATATTTAAAGAATGGTTGCAAAGAAGTAAAATTGTTCACAAGTGCTTTAAAAGACTTTCAGTGCAATAACCGCATAGTTATGGCACAAAGGAAGCCTTTGGATGATGTTTTACGTGGTAGAATTATAGGCCACTGGAGTGTGGACGTACCCAGCTGGAAATATCCGAGAAACTTGGAATCGCCCAGAGTGTCATCTCCAGTCTTTGGCAACAGTTCCAAGATGAAGGTAATGTGAATAGACGTTACAGCACAGGTGTCCTCGATTTACAACGCCTAATGAGGACCGGTATTTGGCAGTAACTGCCAAAAGAAGCAGACGGAGCACTGCATCAGACCTGTCTCGTCAGCTCTCTTCAGCTACTGGTACGACAGTTTCAACGTAGACCATGTACAGACGATTAGGGCACATTGGTCTATATGCTCGTAGGCCTGTCAGATGTGTTCCACCCACAGCAACTCACTGTCGCCTGTGGTTATCTTGGAGTAGATAGCATGCATTATGGACACCGCAGCAGTGGTCTTGTGTGATGTTTTCCGATGAATCCAGGTATAATATGCAAATTAAAAGAAACCACCACATGGCGTCGATATTACGTCACAATGACGAAAGTGCAAGAGAGGGAATAAGGAATGGTTGCAAAGAAGTAAAATTGTTCACAAGCGCATTAAAAGCATTTCAGTGCAATAACCGCATAGTTATGGCACAAAGGAAGCATTTGGATGATGTTTTACGTGGTAGAATTATAGGCCGTCTGGAGTGTGGACGTACCCAGCTGGAAATATCCGAGGAACTTGGAATCACCCAGATTATCATCTCCAGGCTTTGGCAACGGTGACTTCAATCGACGAATGCTTTCAATCAGAGGATATCACCCAAATGGACTGGCCAGCACACTCACCAGACTTGAATCCAATAGAGCATGTGTGGGACATGCTTGGCCGACGAATTGCAGCCCGTCAACCCCCTTCAACATGTCTACCGGAACTTCGGAGAGCATTGCCTAATGAGTGGTGTAATATTCCCCAAGATCAGATCGATAATTTGATACTCAGCATACCTAGGCGTTGTACAACCTTTATTGCATCGTCTGGGGAGCATACTATGCATTAACCATCATACCAACCATGTTATATTGGTTTTTATAATTAGGTTCTTTTTCGAAATTTGCTCCAGGGAGTAAAAATCGCAATTTTTATTAATGATGTCAAACATATGATATCTTTTTTGCTCTTTACATTTTATTTAATAAATAGACTTTACAAATGAGTCACATTTGTTTTTCTTCTTTCTCTTTCTTTGCCTGAACTTGGATTATCCTTAATTTATGGACACGAGTGTAGTTTATGCATTTATGTTTTCTCTAATGTGCCGCCAATAGGAATTATGAAAGAACGTTGTTGATAAAAGGTCATAATTATCTATTAAATTGTTAATAACATCCAATTTAATTATAAAATAACACTATAATTAAACATAATTTTTCAGCGTTCCACACTTCTCATTCGATTAGACACGTACGTAAAACCTCAATTCTTGATGAAAAACAGTATTTTGAATAATGATAAGCGAATAGTAAATATTGTTTAAAAATAGTACATAGAAATAACATTATTTTAAGTCGAATGTTTCGGTAAAAAATATATACACGATTTTTATTGGATGCTAAAGCCTATAAATTTAGTGAGCGTAAGGAGGAAATTTCAGATATAGCGCAAAAATTGCGGCACCAATTCAGATATAACGCAAAAATTACGCCACTAATTCAGATATAGCGATAAAATTACTGCACTAATTCAGATACAGATACAAAATTACGGCACTAATTCAGATATAGCGATAAAATTACGGCACTAATTCAGATATAGAGATAAAATTAGGGCACTAATTCAGATACAGCGGTAAAATTACTGGATTAATTCAGATATAGCGACAAAATTACGGCACTAATTCAGATATAGCGATAAAATTACTGCACTAATTCAGATATAGCGATAAAATTACGGTACTAATTCAGATATAGCGATAAAATTACGGCACTAATTCAAATAGAGCGATAAAATTACGGCACTAATTCAGATATAGCGATAAAATTACGGCACTAATTCAGATATAGCGATAAAATTACGGCACTAATTCAGATATAGCGATAAAATTACGTCTACCAAAATTCTGCAGCATGTGTAAGACACTCTGTATGCTCTCATATCAAGCAGAACCATTTGCCGTCGATTCGTTGGTAGTGGCTTGGAGTCATGGCGTTCTTTAGAAGACTGGCATTGACCCCACAGCATAGACGCTAACGTCTGGAATGGTGCCGGATTAGAGCGAACTGGACGACGGAGTGGCACAGGATCATCTTCTCAGATGAGTCACTCTTCTATATCTTTAGACATAGTAACCGCGTACGAGTGTGGCGTCAACGTTGAGATAGGTACAATCCTGCAGCAATTGTGGAACGCCCCACCATGCGACAACGTGGCATCATGGTTTAAGGCGCGAGCTTCAGTGGCTCAGTAGCTTCACGCCGCATCTCGTTAAGATCAGCAAAGTGAAGCATCATTTGCCGAAGGCAATGGTTGGGAGGGTTATCACGCCGTACCCCCCTCACTGGGTTGCTGGAGCTACACGGGTTGAGGATGTGTCTACATTAATATGTAACGTTCAAAGTCCTTCCGCTGGTGTGGCGTGGATGTGGAGAGGAGGGTGCTACCTCGTCACCTGACCTTGGTTCAAAATGACGAAGCACTTGGTGATGGGTGAGTATTCCAAACCCATTAACCTATGGGTACAGTTTGGGACTCACCTACACCGTTATGTATGGTTTGGGACGCCAATGCTTAATTCCAGGTCACTTCTAATTTGTATTCACAGCACTATGACAGCAAAACGTTACGTGGATGTGCTATGGATAGTGACATTCTCCTCCTACCTTCAGGGGTGTCCAATACCCTTTATCAGCAGGATAACGCCCGACCGCATATTGCTCGCATCATCCCCAACATGCCTTGCAAAGTGTGCAGCTGCTTCCCTGGCCACCATGCTCACTAGATCTCTCACCTATCGAACATGTTTGGGATACGATTGGACACCATTTGCAGACCCTGTCGCTGCCTACTTCAGCAGATCACTATGGCAAATGGTTGACAAGAGCCATTCCTCAGAATGCCACCCGTACTCTCATTGACTCTGTGCCTAGATGTGTTGCTTCGTGTATCACCGTCCACAGTGGCCTTTCTATGAGTTGAAGGACCGCTATTTATTTTTAACATAATATGCCATTACCTTTTACATAAGTATTATTAGATGTACGACTCACTCAGATATTAGAAATACATTTAGGAAGACTCATGATCTAATGGCGGTCCAGGTTTCGTCCCATGGAAAATTTAAACAAATTTTACTATATAGATTTTTTCGAGGTCCAGTGGCTCAGTGCTGCCCTCTTCCAGTTGAGATCAGCAAAGTTGAGCATCATTTGATGAGGGCAATGATTGGTAGGGTGACCACATTCTCCCTGAATGGATTGGTGAAGGTCTGGGGATTGAGGACATGTCCACCTTAATATGTTACGTCTAAAGTCCTTCTGCTGGTGTGGAGTGGATGTGGAGAGAAGGGCGCCAGTTCAGGTGAACCCTCGTCATCTGACCGTGGTTCAGAATGACGAAACACTTGGTGATGGGCGAGTATTGCAAACCCTTTAACCTTAAGGCACAGTCCGGAGCGATCTTGATAGAAAAAATACTAAGTGAGAAATTGAAGTAATTGTGTGGATATAAAAAAAATCGATATAAAGAAAAAATAAGAATGAAATTGAAATAAATAAATTCTAGAGATGATACAATTAATTTGGTATTTATTTTCCTCTCTCTCTCTCCAGTTAATTTTATTCCAATTAAAATGCTAAAATTTTAATTGATTTAGTTCCCTAAATTTTTTTCAAATTTAGAAGACATAAGGGCGTTCCGTGGCTGAGTGGTCAAAATCATCACTCCGCTAATCGCCTGAGAGCGTAGGAGTGTGGGTTCGATTCCCACCGTGGCCCTGGCTGTTTTCTTCGTTATTCTTCTGTGGTTGTACATCTGTCATTGTGCTATTCGTCCTATTATCGACGAAGACTTACAAGCGGATCTCAAGAATCAAGCATACAAGTCTGAATATATGCAATGTAATAAATAAATAAATAGAAGACATAACTAATTTGATTTGGTTTTCCTCTTTACAGTTATTGTATTCTCCTTAAGATAACACAAATGATTTCTTTTTTTTAGCGATTTGCATTTAATATTTTTAATCTAATTTAAATATAAACTAATTTAATCTGAATATAAATATAATTGAAAATTATAGCTTTTATATTTCGATTTAAAATTTGAATCTCATCTAAATATGGTTAATTTATTTCTCTACACTGAATTTTATTCAAATCAAAATATTACAATTGATTTGATAAATCCCTTTATTTTAATGAAAATGATTTTTCTTTATTTTTTAGTTTGATTCATCGCCTTTTGATACTCTCTACTTGTAACTATAATTCTTATCTAATTTAAATTTTTCACTCTGCACTCAATTTTGATCACGAGCAGATCCTGACTGTGAAAGGGGCATCAGGGGCAGTTGCCCCTAGCCCCTACATCAAAGTGGCAACCAAATGGAATAGAAAATATATTGTATGCTGTCAACCGAATAGAATTGTTTGTCAAATAATATAGACAGTTTGATATTGGGAAGAAGATGGAGACCCCGAAGAATTTTTTGCCTATGGGCTCCAATTAGACTAAATTGGACCCCAGCACCAGTGTTAATTTTAATGGGGCTTATGTATTTAGAGTATTTATAGTCATTACAATGTTGCAAGAGTGAGATGAGAATCGAATCTATGAACTTTTAGTTCAAAAACTATATATCTGATCGGTAAGCTACCAACTCAGCTTACCAAACTGATCACCGTAAATTAAGCAGCTTAATAAGTTTATTTACTTAAAATTATAAAATTTAGATTACATTGTGTTAATATGTTGCGGAAGAAATACCTCTTTTTATTAGAAATCATATCCATATTTTATGTTATTAATCAAATAAATAAATCGCTGATTGTAAGTTTTTCTATTTTCGAATTTTTTCAAGGTTCGAACATCTGAGAATCTCTACCCAGTTCAAGGTTTCTAGTTTCAGAAAAAAAATCACAGTTGACATTCAGCTGACAAATTTAAATTTATATCCGTAAAAACTGTGAATTTTTTATACGATATACTTCAAATAACGAAATATTATTCCGGAAATAAGATATTTCTTGTCGCTAACTTCGTTTTCTCTTTTTTCTTCTTCGATTTGGTAATGCATAAGCTTATTAGCGAGTACATTTCAAAAAGTATTTTTTCATTGAATTTAACCCTTTGAGGTTTGAAATAGAAAATAACTTCCAACGGAAATTCAACAGTGCCAAAAAAACATGGAGGAAGGCAAAATGTTCTAAAAGTGTTCTTTGTTTCCAAGAATTTCCACGCTTAAAAGAGTGCTAAACTCTTTTTCCATTACTGAGGTGCTTGAAAAGGAAATCAGTCGATAAAAAAAATATCAGATAACTTGTGAGGATACAAGAATTGACAATCTTCCTATAAAAACATTTAGTTTGAACGTCGAACGACGAGGTGGAATAAAATAGTAAAAACAGAAAAACAAGATGGCGATCGATAAACAGATGCGTTTCGCCTGTTGCCAATGCAGCTGGGAAAATACGCTTTAAAAAATAATCTACTGAAGATAGCTATCGTAAGTATATCGATATAGGAAATAAAAAACGGGAACTCATTTTTTAAGGAGCTGTTAATGAAGGAAGTGATAAGCATTTTTTTCGACATTTGTAAAAAAATTCCAAATTGGCTTGCTACTTATGGAAAGCAGACATTTTTGAATACATCGTATTTCAACGTTAAAAATGTTTGTAAACTATTTCAATTTCATTGCATATAACATTTTTATTACCTTAAAATATTTTCAAATTTATATTTTACTTTGTATTTTTCCATATATGCCAAATTTTGTAAAGGAAATTGGTAAAAAGTATAACATTGTTTCATAATAAAGCTAAAAAAATATAAAAATTTTTTATTTATTTCTTCATTTCTTGAACAGCAATAACTTAAATAGAAAAAGATTTCGTTATTTTTAACAGTAAGTAGAAATTCAATTTTCAGTGGATCTTTAAAACAATTTTTTTTCAACCAGACATTTAAATGATTCTGCAATTTCATTTAATGATTTAATTTTATTTTCTTGTGTTTAAAGAAGTCACAAATAATCTACTGATATGATATGAAACAAAGAATACGAAATTTTATAACACAATAGATCTCATTATTTAATCTTAAAAATAAACAGATAGAAGTAAATACAATTTAAAAAAACTATTATTTACTTCTAAACATTTGATACTATATTTAGAAATATTTGATTAACTTGATTCTCTTTTTTCTTATTAACCATAACGTGGTTGTTCATTTCGTTATGTTGTGAGATCCTGAGTACGCTACTTTATTACGATTCTTTTTGGTTTAAAATATCTATGACGTCAAATAAAGTTTCATCCACGGCGTCGCATTGAGACAAAGCTGTAAATCAGACTGGTCGACGAATTTGCTGCTTGCCTTTAAATTAAATTCTTCGAGCGGCAGTAAAGAAGGCGAAGTTCACCAATCGAATGCCTTAGAATATTGTCGAAGATCATTTTGTTAATAAAAGGATATCTTATATAAGAAACAAAGCATTGATTTGAGAACCCGTTTTCCATTGATTCAAGCCATTAACAAATGGATAATAAAACAGGCGAAAAAAAATGGAAAAGACATGATAAAATATCCACTTTATGATTGGTTTAAGTCGACAAGGACGATTTAAATTTTTAAAAACTTCATTAATTAATAGAATTCTAAATTAATAATTGCAATATTTGCAAAAATCTCTTTTGAATTCGCCTTGCTTATGTCAACATTAAAAATTTTCTTTTATTACGTAATTGTGGTCTTTGAACTTAGGTCCTCCTACCCATATCAGCATAAAAGAATTTGGTATATCTTCCTATATACTTTCTTTGGATGCCAGTAAGAACGCATTTTCTAAAATATTCGGTGAATATTTTTTATACTCTTTCACGATTTACTAATCGAAATATAATAAATAAGTTAATAGAAAATTTTGAAGTATAGTATGCACTGCTTCCCACTCAAAACGCCACACTATGAAAGACCAGCGATATCATTAAAAATATAATTAAGAAATTTATTTTTTGAAACATTTTTGGCAAAGCAAAATTATATTTTGGCAAATAACACGCTTTAAAAGTTCAATTGATTGAAATCATAACCTCTTGTGAAACGTAGGTGATGACAAAATCAACTGTTAATGTAATCGCCATTGTTGGCTATAATTGCTACCACACACAGCAGTATAGAATTAAAGAATTTTTGGTTATATCCTTGAACAGTTAGTATAATCGCCATTGTTGGCTATAATCGCTGCCGCAAGCCCCAGTATAGAACCAAAGAATTTTTGGTTATATCCTTGAACAACTGTTCAGTAGTTAGTGTAATTGCCATTGTTGGCTATTATCACTGCCACACGTCCCAGAATAGAATCAAACAATTTTTGGTTATATCCTTGAACAGTTAGTGTAATAACCATTTTTGACTATAATCGCTGCCTCACGCCTTAGTATAGTATCAAAGAATTTTTGGTTATATCCTTGAACAGTTAGTATAATCGCCATTGTTGGCTATAATCGCTGCCGCACGCCCCAGTGTAGAATCAAAGAATTTTCGGTTATATCCTTGAACAACTGTTCAGTAGTTAGTGTAATTGCCATTGTTAGCTATAATCACTGCCACACGTCCCAGTATAGTATCAAACAATTTTTGGTTATATCCTTGAACAGTTAGTGTAATTGCCATTTTTGACTATAATCGCTGCCGCACGCCAGCAAAAATAGTATCAAAGAACTTTTGATTATATCCTTGAATAGTTAGTGTAATCGCCATTGTTGGCTATAATCATTGCCACACGTCCCAGTATAGAAACAAACAATTTTTGGTTATATACTTGAACAGTTAGTGTAATTGCCATTTTTGACTATAATCGCTACTAGACGCCCCAGCATAGAAACAAAGAATTTTTGGTTAAATGCTTGGAGTATAACAGTTCATGTGGCTTTCATATATTTCCAAAATTGATCCAATGTAGCTGCGAGTGGTGTATTCTGAGCCAGCTGTTGCGCAAGCATTAACCACATGTTTAAAATATTGGCGATAGACCGGGGGAATAGGAAGGCCAAGAAAACAATCCAATCCCTAGTCTTTGAGCCATCTTATTCTTCTTTACATGAAAATTGCTGCACTCTTATATAACAACTTTTTGTGACAAATATATCTTTTACGCAAGATCGCATGCTTTCCACGTCATATAGGCGCCCCCATTGTCAAATGGTGGTATTAATATTTTTGATCTTAAGTTCATGCTAGTAAAGCTAAATTTTTCAGAACTTTTCCCATACTGCATATTCAGTTTGCACAGGAATAATGCTTTTTTGTAATGCTTAATTCATTACTTCTGATTTCTCATTTGCTGATGGGGATATTAACCACTGTGCACACTATTATTACTATCATGAAACTTTTTAAAGATGATATTTATCTTCTGTTTCCCATTTTTCCTCTCTATTCCAAAAACACGACATTAAGGAGCTATGATTCATATATATATATATATATATATATATATATATATATATATATATATATATATATATATATATATATATATATATATATATATATATATATATATATATATATATATATATATATATATATACATCAAGTGAACATCTAAAATGTTTATCGTTTGAACGTGGTAAAAAAAATTATCCCATTTTTAAAAAATGCTGTGACCATCCAGCCTCACTGAAATAAATTCGGGATTGCGTCGGACTTTCCAGGGAGGATTTATCCGCAAATTCCCTTTTAGTCTACGACTTTTTGACTGTCAACAGTTTACTGGAGTTGATCTGACAAATGTCAGATCTTTAAAGAGGATAAGCCACAACACACATATGTATAAGTCTGGTTTCATTTATACGTAAAAAGTAATCTCGTTCTATTTCATGTTGATTATAAGTATAACTTCGTCAAAACTAATGCGATACTCTATATTTCTTGCAATGTAAGTTTTATATATTCATCAAAACATAGATTTGTTATATTAAGCGCTACTAAAAACTAGTTACGGAAAAACACTTTTAATAATAGATTGGAAAAATTAGTATTAGATAATGATGAACTCCAAACTTTGATATATAACTCTGATTTCTCATTTTAATTTTTCAAAGAAGTTGTATTGAGAGTTCTACTACTTTCTACATTTAGTTTATTCAGATTCTTTTCACGGATTATAATCAGATCACTTAATTTAACTGATCAGGTGTTTCATTGGTGGGTAGACTTTAAAATTCTCAACCAAATTTAACGTCTTATCAAATGTATATTTAAAATATTACTACTCTTTTATATAATAAATTAGTTTTCATGTAAAAAGAAAAAGATATTAGAGATATTACTATTAGATAATATTACTAAAGATATTACTATTAAAATAATTTAAATTTATTGAATAAATTTGGTTGCAGAAAATGTGTGTGGTATTTATATCAAATAAATTTTACTGCACACGAACATATTTTTTATGATTTAGTAATCAATTATTTAAAGTAGTTTATATTTTCATTATTTATCAATAATTAATAATAATATACATAATTAATAATAATGTCAATTTTTAAAAGCAATTCTGTCAAATAATATAAAATTACAGAAAGCTCTTAACAGATAATTTCCATTTATATTCATTCCTAAACTTTATCAGATAATTTTCAGAAAGCGGTGCAAGAAATCTAGCTACATAAATTTGAATAGTTTCAATTCATATTAAATATTTATTTTGACAATTAATTAATTTTAGGTAAATGTTTATTGGTGAAACAAAGATTATCAAATCGTCCAAATCCCAGAATGTCTCAAGTTAATATTTGTATTAAAATATTTCTAGATTATATAACATAAGAATTATATTTTTTTACTTTTGCTAAAATTAATGCAATTATTATAGTTTCCTGTTTGCATAATTTTATTTAATTTATATAATTTCTTTTTTTAAATAATAAATATGATACATAGCTTTGTATCATTTGTTTTCTCTTAACATTTTATTCAGTATAATAAACTGTATAGAAATAATTTTAAAAAACCAACTTTTTTCTATATATGAAGTTTTGTAATTATAACTTTGACTTGTGTATTCTTTTACTATAAGCATAAACTTGAATGCATTTTTAAATTAATGTTGTTGTTTCAATAACATTAATTTAAAAATAATTAAATAATTAAGTTAAAATATATAATATAAATATATATATATATATAATATAAATATAAATATATATATATATATATATATATATATATATATAGTAGTTTTATGCAATTATATTTAAAAATCTGTACAAAATGTTTAGTTGAACGAACTTGCAGCTGAAAACAATTTGCGTTGGGATATTTTGTTCAATTATCCGTAGATTCGATTTTATCCTTGGGTGTTGTATATTTGAAATATTTAGAAAACCACGATCATTTTGAATTATACTTCATTTATCCAAAGTAAACTAAAACCAAAACGATATTTTTTGATAAATGTAAGCAATTTTAATTTCTTTTTTTACTTTTACTCCTGAGTTTTTTAATTTGTTGATGTAGGTGACACATTTTCTTAAAAACTTTCATCGAACATTTTCAAAGATTTTTGATATATGTGACAAATCTTTGGGTTTATAAATACTTTGACGAAATCATCATATTTAAAAATAAAAATTTAGATTCGTTTTTAGTATTTTGGTTTAGATTTTTTAGCCTAAAATTTAGTTTTACTTTAATGTAGAGTATTTTAAAATTCCTATTTTCATACATATATCTTTAATTTAAAGAAAGCTCCCTAAATTGGTTTCATTTCAATGACTACTAGGTTTTTAACTGCCATAAAGGTTTTAGAAAAAAAGAATGAAATTAAAATTAAAACATATAGTTTTATAGATATTTAATTTTTCAAAATTTAATGTGAATAATATCTTAATATCTCTTTGATTCATTAAATATACATAGTAAGTCAATGTTTCTTACAATGACAATAATTTACAGGTTAAGTACTTAAAAGAGAAATGTTATCAAAGAATATAATTTAAAAAAAACTTTTTCGTAAAATGCGCTATAAATTCCCTGAAAAAATACAACAAATATTCAAAATAAATTAAATTTTTTAATTTAATACAACGATTTTCAAAACGCGTTGAATGATAAACTTATTCTATGCTATTTTATGAAAGCATTTGCTGCATATCATTTGTCACGCGCGATTTCATAGAAGATTTTAAAAAAATGAGAAAAAAGGAGACAGAAAGCTTTAAGCAAAAATTCTATGTTTTGCAACACAATAACCCGATGTGAAAATCAGATAAATACATGAAAAAATCTAATTTATAAAATGTTCTCAGAAAAGACTTGATTGTTTATCGATATTTGTCAAACATTTTTGTTTACCTCATGCTTGTTTGCCTTTTTAAAGATATAAATAAAAAAATGTAATCAATAATATGTATTTTACCCATTAAACTGGAATAAAAATAGTTCACTAATGCATTTTAAAGATTAAATATTAAGGTATGACGCAAAATTTTGTGTAAAAGTATTTACCTTTAAGCGCTTTTAGGTTTTTGGAAATACTGTGCACTTGAATTTTTCTAAACTATATAATATTTCTATATCAGTTCGATTAAAAGAAATATCTTTTGTTATAAATATTATTTTTACCTAAAATGAGCTACAAAACAATTCTTAAATTTTATATTATTTACAGGTTTCTGGGACACACTGATTTGTTAAATTAAATGTCAGTTTAAAATTATTCTGTTTTAGCATATTATATAATTTAATATTATTTTGATAAACTGAAAATTGAATAAAATAATTTGACAATAAAAAAACTCATTTAGCATGTAAGATCTTAAACTAGAAAAGTATATATATATATATATATATATATATATATATATATATATATATATATATATATATATATATATATATATATATATATATATATATATATATATATATATATATATATATATATATATATATATATATATATATATATATATATATATATATATATATATATATATATATATATATATATATATTGGTAAGAAAATTTTTATTTAAAGTCGCTAGAAAATTTGGCAATTTCATTTTAAACGAGTGATATGCGCATTTAGTTTTAAGTAAAACATTCTTAATTTCAATATATATTTAATAAAAAAGGACTAAAACAAATTAACAATATTTTATAAAAATGAAGACTCTTATATCAAGTTCTTTGGCGATATTTTTGGCGATTTATCGCCGAGATGCATTAACACAAAATTACCAAAAATAATTCGAAGCTCATCTATAATTCACTTTAATAAATTATCTACGATTTTTTGAAAATTCAGCTTGGATTACCAAATTTTATAGAAATATTATTTCTTGGTGCTCATTAATTAATATATTGCTGAGATAGAAACTATTTACTCCATTACATAGTCCCATTAAATATCTGCTTTTTGGCGCGTTTTCAAACGATGTAAAATAGAAAGTTATGTTCAGCGAAACGAATCTTTGTCAAGGCGGATCATCTCTGGCGAGCACTGTGAATGGCTCTTTTTCCCACACGTGAGACGTGTTGAAGTAGAAAAAGGAAAGCAGCCGCATAACATCGCTTTCTGGTACTTTTCTCATTCTTTCGCCTGCAGAAAACATCTCAACTCTTATGTGCTTCTGTTTCGTTGAGCTGATTACTCAACGTCAGTGAAATCAGTAGCGGAAAATTAAGAACTACTTTCGCACCTACAGCAAGAAGTTCCTTAATGACAGCTTAGAATGGTTACTCCATTCCAATCCCTATTTTTAAATCGTCGTTAGAGGTTATTCTATTTTATGCCAGTTGAATAAACTTTTTAAATCAAAGGATAAAATTATAATAATGTTTTAAAATATTGAGATTTATAATTATTGGACGAACTTTGTAATATCTATATAATGACTTGATGGATTTTAAAGCCTAATATTTTAAGTGCCAAATTCCGAATATTCGCCAATAAAAATGGTAAATATAAAATTATGTTAAAAGATGTCATAGTAAATTGAAAAAATATTTGGAAACTTTTTGTTTCTTTCATCATATTTCAATAACACTCACATAATATGTAAAAATAACCTTCAGTGCTTCAGCAAGATGTCGGCTTAGACAATGCATTCGTGAAATATTGGAAATAATCCGGTTTGATTCCTTCCCAAATCTATTCTACATTCTTTTACAAATATCGAAGAAGGTGTTCAATATAAGAAACGAATATAACTACAAATTTTAGGCAAAATTTATGAAAATTTTTCCAATTTTTTCCCAACAAATTCCAAGAATTTCTCTAAGAGAATTAAACTATATGAATTAGTAAACGAAATTGGAAACATGATTATAATAGAAGCTGTTATGAATGAATATCTGAGCCAATATAAATAAATCCAAACCTGTGGCATAACAGCCCACGTGGTCTACATCACGCATATCTGTTTTTTTTTTGACGTAGTTGGTGCCCAGTATGAGTACCGGTTAGGCAATCTGCCTACCGCAAATGCCCCCGGTGTTTGTTCCCAAGCATCCAAGCAAGAGGATCGAACCTCAGACCTATGTCTTGTGAGTGCAAAGTGCTGCCACTATACCACCAGGCTTCAATTAGAAGTCCTAAAGTTCGTTTTTTTCTTATTATGAGTCATCTTAAATTACTGTTATTAACTATAATTTTAATCTAGAAAATCTTGCCCGATGTTTCCTAATTACGTCAACAAATATCAGACAGATCATCATTTTCTTTACTTGGACCTGCGCATTGTAATCAAACATGCAAAGGATTTACCAGATAAAAATAACACTGTAATAAAATTTCTTAAAAATTTTACATTCGCATAATGACACTTGCAAATGGAAAGTTTGAAGATTGCAAAATGTTCGCATATAGCAAATTGGAAAGTTTGAAGATTAATGACAGAAAAATATTACTGGACTTCATATAACAACATAAAGCTGGATGTAGCAAAAAGCAACAGAATACATCGGCATGATGTTAAAGAACAATTTATCAGTCTTGTATCGGAAATGTGATCACATTATAACTTGCATAATCCATTATCTTAAAATCACGATATATGAAATTCACAGGCTAAAAATACTAAATACCTTTGCGCATATTGCATATAAAATGCATATTTCTCATACATTCATATATCTAATGAATGAAAAGTACAATATTATATACTACATGTAAAAGTAAAAAGGCCAATTATTTAGAATGTCTCCAAGTTTGGAAGAAAGTATGAACCACAGTGACCTGATAAATTAGAGCATCATATTCATAATCGGAGAGTAGAGAATTTGTATCACAGTTTAACCGAAGATGCTTCGTGTTCACTAAAAGCGGCTGGGACAAGTTAATTAGGTCGCAATGTCCTCTAAGTGAAATGATACTCTTGGAGGTGATAGAGAAAGCATTGGCCAATCTTCTGCTTGGTCCCTGCTTTTAAGTCAGGATTTTAATACGGTTTGATTTAAATCACGAAGATTATCTAACTGGCAGAGACCAGCTATGGGCTAGGTACAAGGAAGTGGTATGGTGCAACAAGCTATAAATGCATCGTTAAGCTTAGTGTCTGAATTAAGATACTAGTTGGCCAATACTATTTTATACGAAAGCTTAATAAATCCATTACATATTCTTGAATTACAGACAGACTGCAAGCACGAAACGTTAAAATTATGATTCTCAAATCACAAATTCAATTTCTTTTTCATTTTTAAAAGTGTAATAATTTTTAAAAGAAATTTGGATTGGTAACCGAAACTCTTGATTTTAAAGAAAAAAACCAACTGCAGAGTATTTCGTCTTATTGGTTTCTTGAAATTAAGCCCTGTGAGTCATAAAACAAACTTGAATTTTAATTAACTTTGTAGTATTCAAAATACATTAAATAACATTGAATAAGACATCCGAGAAAAGTGCTCATTATTAAAATAGTCAGTTGAGGAAATTAAATAGATATCAGTCACTTAATGACTCAATTTAATTGTAGTGATCGTCAATTAATGAAATGGCAATTAATAATCTACAACAGTATGCTATTTCTTTTACAATTACATATTTATTATAGTTTTACAATAACACTTTATTATTATAAAGTAGTGATTAGTTAAATACACAGATAATTCTTGCTTTTATATCTATATTTACTAACGTACTGAATGAGTAGATTTTCTTGATAAACATGAAGTAAAATGTAAGTGTAAAGTGGTAAATTGTTTTTAAGACAAGTATCTGTACACGCACGACTAATACACAATATTCTATCACCTTGTTTTTAACAAACATAGCTTCCATTATCATTTTATTACAAGTAGAAAGAATGGCGACCAATAAATCATTGAATAATGTGATTTTTTTATGAAACATTATTTCGATGTTCCTTTTATGATTCATCTTTATTTTACTAGTTTTAAATACAAATCACTCTACTTGCAAAATGTTCCTGATAAATGTTATTTTTCCTTAAGCTCGGTAAGAGATAGAAGCTAAATTTAAAAACAAATTATAAAGCTTTTGATCATTTAATATATACATATATATATATTACTTAAATTTAAAATACAAATTACAATAAGTATTTTTCCAAATGTATAAACCTTGATAAATTTTAACGTCATACCAATTTTAATCAAGAAATGTTATTCTTTGAAACATTGCATTCATATACAATCTTAGTATTATTTCATTACTTATTTAATTAATGCTGAGATCTATTATAAATTATTTATTGTTAATAGTAAAACTAATGATTTATTTAACAGGGAAAGAGAGAAGTTAATTATATAAATCTAAATAATTAATTTAATGT
This sequence comes from Latrodectus hesperus, assembly GCA_037975125.1. Taxonomy (NCBI): domain Eukaryota; kingdom Metazoa; phylum Arthropoda; class Arachnida; order Araneae; family Theridiidae; genus Latrodectus; species Latrodectus hesperus. The sequence continues at coordinate 57,822,034 of CM075861.1, forward strand.
CTTTAACTGCTTCAAATATTCTTTTGCGACATCATATGACTTTTCAGTTTTATGCTGGATAAGTTTCCAGTATAATATTTTAATGTGGTCATCCATTATTAGAAATCAAAATAGAAACTTATTCCATCATTATAATTTGAATATCTTATCTTAATTGAAAACTTTTATTAGTTTGGAACAATATATTATTATAAAATGTATCTCTCTCTCTCTCAATATTCATTAAAGTTGTACTTAGTTATAAGCGAATATTATATGAATTTAAATTTTTAATCATTTATATAATAAAACATATAAGTTTTACTAATAATTACATATTATTATTATTATATTTATTATTAGTAACATTAATTTTAAATATTATATTTCACTTATTAAATCTATACAAATATTAAATATAATCTTTCATTGAAAAAATTATTTCTTTAGTTATTTCAATTTATGATTTAAAAAAGAATGATATCGAATTTTTATTTAGGCTTAGAGTTCTTATTATAATTATGGTAATTTATAAATGAATGATATAATTTTGTATTATTTTATCATTCGATTACTTTTATTATTTATAAGGTATTCATTTTTAAATTTTAACATTCATTAGTACTTTTGATATAACTTTAATTTATTATGATAAATTAATGAGCATTTTAACTATTTTATTTTATTTAATCATTTATTATAGGAAATTTAAAATTTTTAATTTTTTTCAAAATGTTTTTATTATTTTCTTTATTTAAGAATAATGATAATGTTTTTGACTTTTAAATTCCCAGTTATGTTAATTGTAATACATTTATATCATGTTTCCTTTTCATTGGAATATTATTTTTAAATATGAATATAATTAAACATCCTTTTGTCATATAAATTAATATATAAAATACTTTTGTATTTCCTCTTCTATTTTCCTCTTTTTATAAATAAAATAATCAAACATTGAAAAGTAATAAAAAAATCTATAGTTAAAACTAAATGTCTCATTTTTTCTTTAATATAATGAATAACTTAGTGAACTGCATTATTGTATATTTTATTTTAAATACATATTAATTTCTTTAATTTTTTTCTAAATGATCTTATATTAAAAAGTCTTTGAAAAAAAAAACAATCGGTATATTTTTCTCTTTCTCGATTTTAATATTAATTTCTTGATATGAGATTCATATTATATTAATTAGTTTACGAAAAAAATTGATGCATTTTCAGTTGCTTTAACCATTTTTGATAGTATATCTGTGTACCTAAACTAAAGAAAATGGTTCGATGCTATTTTTATTATTTTCACTAGATTTGAAAATCTGTATATTTATTTATGCGTAAATAAAGCACATAAGAAACCTTTCAGAATATCTGAAAGCCAGGAAATAATTTTCAGTATATAGCGCTTAGAATACAAAAACTAAATAATAAATTATATTAACAGTATAAAAATATCGAAAATAATTTGCTATTTAAATATAAATGTGTTAATTATTCATGAAAAATATTTTTGAAATTTAGTGCTCTAACAGCCTGTAATCTTCAAATGTTTGGAATATATTATTCGTTCTACGTTCATAGAGTTCTTTAACTCCTGGATGGACTTTTAAAAATACATTAACTTAGCATTAGTAATGCATACTTTAAAAATATCACAGTGAAAATATGTGAGTTCATATTCAGAACACTTTTTTCCCTCGACAAAAATTCTTCGCGTGAATGCGAGATGTTGAAACGGCGTGTTTAAATGAAGCGGAACAACATGAAGAGAAGTGAAGACGGTCGCCTCTGAAATTGTTTCTGACAAGACAGAATGCTTGGAAGAGTGTGAAAATCCGGTAGTTGTTAAGGAAGCGTCGCGCTACCGGTAAGATAACTGTTGAACCCCAAACCCATCATTTACGTACATTTGAGACCCAGGAAAAAAGAAAAAAAAGGGAGGGAGAACAGTTTTCGTCAAGAAAGATAAAATGGAAGGAACTCATCTCTGTTGAATTAATTGCTTTACTCTCACGCAAATGAATTTTTTTAAACTGGTTGAAAAAATGTATTTTATGCTAAAATAATCGTTTGCTTGTAAAAAATTATAAATTCATTGATTAGCGAACGATATTTAATTAAATATTACGATATTTAAAATAATATTAGTAATTTAAATTTTTTCCCGTGACTTAAAAAATGCAAATTTAATTTAATTTTAAGTAAATTTTGTCTCAAATCTATCTTAATCGGAAACAAAGACAAAACCAGTCATAAAATTTCTCTAGTTTAGTTTAAATCTAAATAAATTTTTAAAGTAAATACAAAATATCGATTCCAATATCATGGACAGCATATTATTGCAAACGATTCTTAATCTGAACCAAAAATAAATTCAGTTACAAAGTTTCACGAATTTAGTGAATATTAAATTTTTAAAAAGAAATATATATTCGGTTTAATTTAGTGGTATATTTTGTCGAAATTGAATCTTAATCTGAAACAAAGACAAGTTCTACGAAAAAATTTCCCAAAATTAATTTAAATTAAGTTTTTAAAATAAACGTAAATTCGATTTATATCATGTTATATAATATTGCAATTGAATTATAATTTGAAAGAAAAACTATTTCAATCCCAAAATTTCTTGAATCTGAACAATGTAAAAATTTTACGTTGATCAAGTTTTAAGTTAAAAACTGTATGTCGATAAATAAAGTTGAAAAATGTTTATGTTGATTTGAAATAGATTTAAATCTAAAAAATTTTCAAATTCTAAAGATGATTAATAAAGAAAAGGAAAAATAATGGCTTGCTAAAAGTGAAATGGAAAATCAACAATAAGTTTATCCCAATGGAAGAAGCTTCATTTAATCTTCAGATATGTGTGTGTAGAACATGTTAAATATGCTAGAATTTCGCTATATATTCTAAGATGGCAGCCAATTCTATTTAATATGTCTAGAATTTGCTATTCAAAAGTCGTGGAAAATGTAAAATTCTTATGTGTGTGTGATATTGATTCTTCAATATTAGGACTTACATAGCATTAGGATTTAGCATATATAAAGGCAAACTTTAATCGAAGTTCTTCCATTTCACTTTTGACAAATCTTGCCTAACCAACACTTTTGGTGACAGTACACAGTATATATAGGAAAAAAATAATGGGAAATAATAATTTATTTCATTTTAGAGATATGAATTCTTTAACAACAATTAAAATATTTTCAGAAGGTGAAAGGGTTAAAAACATGATTGAAAAAGCTGCAAATGGTCATATTTTGTGTCATATAAACTTTAACAATTTGACGATGCTTATCATTTGCACCAGCAAACATAAAAAATAGCAAATTATCAAAAAGAATTTTTGTTATAAAATTAATAAAATTAGAAAATATCTATGTTCCCTGCTGATAAGTTCAAGAAGTTGATGAACATAGTTGTATATCACATATAAACATAGCGATTATTTGAGTTTCAAGAAAGTACCGCCATCTTCAAAAGCTAATTAATTTTAATGCATGGGCTAGTAACAAAGTTGACACTAATAACAAAGTTGGCATCCACATCCCTCCACCATAGCAAGGGGAAGGGAAGTATTAAACTCTACTCTTATTTAAATTGCATATACTTCTCAGTATGGTGATTGTTGGATTAAAGGAAACTTGATCTCGCCAATTTCTCGCCTATTTATCATAGAATCAAATTCTCGCCCATTTATGTTCTGGGGACCACAAGATGAATAACACAGTGAAAAGAATAAATGATAGCCCAGCATATAACTGCCTTCGAAAATGCAGTTTTTGATTTACATTGGTTATCCATTCAAAAGGCAATCAGTATTAAGTCACTATATAAACTACAGACATGATGATACTTCTTTAGATATTGTCATCTGTGAAATGATGGGAGACAAATTTTTAGTGCATTAATTAAATCAAGAGAAAGGCAAAGAAAAATCATAAATGCAGTGTCTTGAAATGCTTCCTTAAAGTGTTGTTTCTATTTGTCCCCATATAAAGTTATATTGCCATCAAGTTATACGACGAGTCCAAAACCATTCAGTAATAGTTTTTGGCCAATCGTAACTTAGTGGTATATCCATGCTTTTTATCGTGAAATATTCAGATTCTGTTCCATATAGAACAACGAGAGATGTGGTCATTGTACATCGCTTTTTTAAACTCACAACCATTGTAATAAGTACTAGTAAGTTTTCCAGCTTTTCTAGGAAGTGATAGGAATTTTTTCCACATTCCCTTGAGACCTGGCCCATGCTCTCTGTTAACTTATCCTAAATGACAGAATGCATTTCATCTTTAAAATATCTCACAACAACATTCGGTTATTTAACTATCAGGTATGCGCGGTTTTACTATAGCTACTAATATTAAAATGCAACTATCAGATACGTGGTTAAACTATAGCTACTAATATTAAAATATAACTATCAGATACGTGGTTAAACTATATAGCTACTAATATTAAAATATAACTATCAGATACGTGGTTAAACTATAGTTACTAATATTATAACTATCAGCAACGCGGTTATACTATAGCTTCTACTACATTATAACTATCAGATACGCGGTTAAACTATAGCTATTAATATTATAACTGTCAGCTACGTGGTTTTACTATAGCTACTAATATTATAATATAACTATCAACTACGTGTTTATACTATATCTACTAATATTATAATATAACTATCAGCGTCGCGGTTATACTATAGCTACTAATATTATAATATAACTATCAACTACAGATTCTTTTGTGTGTCTAAAGTAATATTTTATTTCATGTATTCTGAGCAAGGAAATGAAAATGCATAATTTGAAATTTTTTTGCTACGTCACATTTCACAATTAAAAACAGAATTGAAATATTTTATGCTTTTTAAAACAAGCGAAACATTTGAAAATGAAATAATTTTTTTTCATTATTCTTTAATAAAATATTTTGTGAATTCCTTATTAGATAAAACTAATCTTTTTACTCAAGCATTTAATGTGAAGATTTTTATTGACATTCAGCCAAGCTATTTATTTAAAATGCAATAGGAACTGGGTTCAAACATGCTATTCTAAATATACGAAAGATAACAGAATTTAGGATTCGCGGTTTTATATTTGGATTGTCTAGAACATCATGAATAAGATGGTTGTAGGTGACGCAAAATAGAACACAAAATCTATCAACCAATGCCTCCTAGTAAATGAGAATGTAAGTATCTTTTACACGATGATATGCCTAAATAAGTGAGCATTTAGATGCCATTTCTAAAGAAATATTCTATAATAAATTAACATGTAAATACTCTTTACACAGGTATTATAGGATTTGTTTTGACAATGGTATTGTCTGGAACATCATGGATAAGATGTGTGTAGACAAAGCGAAATAAAACATGATCTCTACCAAAAATGCCCTTAGTAAATGAACGTGGAAATTTTTTTACATAGTAATGCGCCTAAGTAAATGAACATTTAGATGTCATTGATATAGAATTGTTTTCTAATAAATCAACATGTAAATACTCTTAACACAGCCATGTCCCTTAAATAGTAAGAACATAAGTATATTTTTACATAGTAGTATAGGTAAGGAAATTGCCATGTACATATACCCACTGCATCATCCCTTAATACGTAATCATGCAGATTATTTTCAGATAACAATGTTTCTTATAAATAAAAATGAAAACAGGCATCACAAACAACCTTTATACAATCGTATCCCTAAATAAGAGAGCATTTAGAAGCATTTTAAATGGAATTGTTCTATAATGAGCATGTAAATACTGTTTACATGTTTCTTAACAAGTGAAAAAGTAAGTAAATACGAATCTTTATACAACTATGTCCCTAAATAAGTGAGCATTTAGATAACATTTTCACAATTATGTTCCTTAATAAGAGATTAATTTTGGGTAGATGTTCTTTACATCTTTTCTTTACATTACGAAGTGAATCTTAATTTATGAGTATGAAATATATTTTTCAAGGCATTATCTCAAAATTAACGAGAATTTAGGTATCCTGCGCTCAAAAATGTTCCATAGTGTATTAAGGTATAGATACCCTCTGTACAGTAGTATCTTTAATAAACAAATTCTTTATTCTTTTCATCGAACTATAACAGTTTTCACATCGATGTGCTTTGAACATAATGCGCATGCTCGCGAATAGAAGAATGTCGAGAGACAAATGATGGATTCAGTGCTCTCCAGGCGTAAATACCCGGCACGTCCCGACTGACAAGAGATAAAGCCAGACTTCCAATACTTCTGCTCTGGAAAGAAAAAGCTCTCCAGTCCCATTCGCGCACTGAGTGTGACATCGAGGGAGGGAGGGGGTGGAAAAGGGAGGCGTGAGGATTTGGATGTCTTCCTTCGAAAATACGGGCGTCTGTCACCGCGGGCAACAGGTGAAGCAAGCAAGAGGAACGCTCTCTTGTTCTTTGGATGTCCCAGGAAAAATATTTTCGTTGCGCCCAGCAATCCTCGTTGCCATTCGCAATTAAAATGTTTTCCAAAGAGAATAAAATCGTTGCGATCTCTCTAAGTGCATCTAATGGCGCAGCTTGTCCTTTTTTTTCACTTTGAGCAACAGAACCCAATCAACCAAGCTGAATGTATCTGAGATGAAGTACGAAAAAAAATTGTTTTTAAGTTTTATTTGATTTTTTAGAGACTACCGTGGTCAAGTGATAGGTCAGTCTCCTTAGAGCATAATGTCCTGGTTCTATCCCAAGAGCTATTAAATAGCAGGAGGTTTATGTCGTGGTTATGCCTTCTGTATGTAAATCAGTCGGGGCGCGTGATTGGGAGTTTTCTTGCTTTTCTTCCTTGTGACGTCAGAATAGGGCTTACTATCAATTAAAAGTCTTCTTGGAAGCCAACTGGCGTGGCTGATGCTAAAATGTTGGGCAACGCCTTTGACTGCCAACTATACAATATGAAAATATTACTAACTGCTTTAAAATTATGATTGAAGTATTTATATTTGTTTTAAATTGCACGCTATTTCTTGGCTTGTTTGAATGATTGCCTTTTGAAATTTTTAGTTCAACTCTATTGCCATATTTTTATATAAAGCTTAATCGAAGAATTTTATTATTTAAAGTGAATTTAAAGTGAAAAGTGTGTGTGTGTGCCAACCATAACAAACATACAATCCTGAAGAAAAACTCGAACTCATAATGTATTTAATTAAATAATTGATTAACTCATTTTATATTGATTACTATGAGTCTATAACTTATATTTTCAATCAATACAGTTGAATTAATTTATTAAAAACAGAATAAAAATAGTTTCTTATTTTCATCAATATTTAGAACAAAAGAAATATTGGAGGAATTTATTAACAAGTACACAATGTACCTTTCCTGTTATATGCCATATAAATGTTATTAAGATTCATCAATGCCATTTTAAGATATGGTACTTAAAATATTGTGGGTGTAGTAAGAGGCAGCGTTTATGGTTAAAGACCTGAAGCACAAATGGCAGAAGACTGACTTAGCTCCTGAGCTCCCAGACTTTAGCTGAACATAGAAGAGTGGCCTTCACGCTTGTCCCCATGGATGGATACTCTTCATGTATATGCGGAAGGCAGTAAATTTGATACTGACCGTTCTGGTAGTTGAAAAGGCGAAATTCGGTATACTGATAGCTGTGCGTTTTTTGTTTAACCAGAGCACCAAAAGGGTGGAAGTACGACTTTGCTCTAAACTCCTCCAAGGGTCGTACCACCGGAGGATATACTCCCTCAATTTTGACATTGTTCTGTAGTGGGAAGAATTTTCTCCAGACCATTACATCCATGATAACTGCTCAACGACCAACCACAGGACTTTCGATTCCATATATTTAACGATCGTGTATATCGCATGTGCTTGGTGGGTTTTGGGTGCATTGGGAGTCGAACTTCACCCTTCCGGAAAGAAGGCTGATGCACTAACGACTAGGCTTCCACGGCCCTTTATATTAGATTTCAAGATCAAATAATAAAATCCAGACTCGTGTTCGGTATTTAGAAGCGAACTCATTGCTATTTTAGAGAATCTGAGCTCCATCTTGTTGCTGTTACAGTTTAAAGATATCTGGATCAAGGATAGTAGAAGTACCATGCGGGATTTAGCCAATGGGCATAACGTGAGGAATAGTACAAATTCAGGCATCTTCAGGAAACTAAAACAACTTTCCCTTTCTCATCGGATCCTCTTCCATCGGATTCCATCTCACGTTGACGTTGCTGGAAATAAAATTGTGAAAATTCTGAGTAGAGCTGGAGTTGGTGAAGCAGCAGCGCATTCCTCTCTACTTACTCACATGTAGCAATTTTCTAAATATAAGGCACAGAATAAGGTCATTTGGATGGTTCCACCGCTTATGGTATCAGAGTAAGTGCCCTGGTAGTTCCTTTATTAGGGGTGGCAGTAAATAAAATCAAACTGCCCTTACCCGAGTCCTTAATGGTCATCTGTCATCAAAGACTTTGGTGATGGTAATAAGCACTTTAAAATTTGCACTAAGTGTTCTTATGCACAGGCCTCCCCCTGGACATATTTTATCTTGTCTGGGGCTCACCAAGCTGGACCTGGTACAAGATCCCCTATTGATAATGGGCTTCTACAGAGCGAATGGGCTTATGAACCTGATCTAGCTCTGCTGTTTAAGGAAATGAGAAATAATAACAAACAACAAGTATCATCAATTTTAATATCGTTTTTAGTAGGTACTGCTAAATCAGTAATTGTACAACAAAAAACAAATACGCCATGTGTTGAAGTGGATTTTGTGTCATATTGATGTTTTATTTTATGCATATAACAAAACACATAACAATTATGTTTTGAAAGTATTATATATTTTTTATATACAAAAAAACACAGCAATGACAAAATAATTAGTAACAATAATAAAAATATTTTAACCACTATTATAGAATTTTAAAAGTATATTATTCAATCCCCCCTCTCTTTCATTTGTACTATGAATTGTTAAAAAAATATTTATTTAATTACAAGAAAACATAATTATTTACAATAATACAATGAAACATTAATGTTAAAAATTAATTTTCTATTTTATTGTTTAATAAACTAATTATAAATATGAAATCGCAAACTAAGAGAATTTTATTTGATTGCAAAAATAATACTATTTATAAGTCAAATTTAGCTTTATTATTATCAGTTCAAAACGTAAATTATTAGGGAACTGAAATTATTTTTGAATTAACTAGTTTTGTTTTATAATGTATTTTACAATTAAAATAAGTGGACAGTGGTCTGAAAAATTATCAGTACATATAATTTTAATAATTTTCCCTTTTTTTTCTTTATATTGATTGAAATTGATTATTTCAATATTTGAACATTTCATTTAATTAAATTTTTAAGATGCAAAATATAGGCTGGAAATATTTATGTGCGAAAATCTCATTTTAGAAATTTAGGTTCTTAAAATGAATTATTCATGAACTCTCTCACTCTCTTCCTCTTGAAATATTTACCATTCTTTTCAATATCATATATCTGATTGACATTACACCGTATAGGAAAATGTCGCCAAGAGAGAAAAAAATGCCTATGCAGTCGGAAGTTGTAACAGTTCTAAAGTACCTCGGGAGAAAATAAATTTCATGTTATCTCCCTATTTCCGTTTGTTTCTGCGAGTGTTGAGAGGCGCCGACCGGATATCAACCTCAGCGCTATCAATGAGATTTTGCTACTGGCGATAAGATTTTTTTTCGCCAACTCTGAATATCGCCAATAATGTTTCCGTCACTTTGGCTACTGCTGTTGACAGAAACCATAGCCAAAAACGACTGAATATATTTGTGATTTCGCATTAAACATTAGAGAATGAGGTGTATAACATTTCTCTTGGAGAACTGAAGTTAATTTAGTTTTGTGTTTAATTATAAAATGTCTGTCTTTTTATTTTATTTCAAGTTAAATATTCGTTAGCATTTAATTAAATTGTCAAATAAATATTCTGAAATATATAATGTATGTGAAATATATTCTGAAATATAAATTTTGAAATAAATGTTTTAAATATCAAGATGCCTTCGATAAAAGAGAGTAAGAGAAAAAAAAAAAAAAAAAGAAATGTTAAAATAAAAGGAGAGATTGATTTTCAAAACATCCTTAATTTTTTTAATATTTTAAAATTTTTGCAAAAATATTCAATTTATAATTGATCTAAATTATTCTTTCCGACTTTTATTATTCCAAAAAGAAAAAATTAAATAAAATATAGAGAAATAAATAAAATCAAAGATATATATATCCATTGCCAAAAATAAATATTGAAACAGAAATATTTTGTTAGAGTGGCAATAAAATTTAGTATTTATCGAATGGCAACAATAACAAAAGATAGGTAGTTGATCTACAGCTGCTGAAGTATTGTTTCCGAATTTATTGTATAGTGACATTTTGAAATATTTTGTAATTGTTTCCGTGTTCTGCTCTGTTCTTTTAAATATTTTAATAAATAATTTTCACAACAAGTCATTCTCACTTTGTTAAATGATTACAATATAAATTTATCTTTAAATTTTGTTTGATGATAACAGTTATTTTTAAGCCAAATTAAGGTGCCCATTTTACACTATGATCTTCCAAGAAAATTATTAAATTAATAATAATCATGTTTATATTATTAATAATATATAATTTTCAATTTCATCTAAAACAAAACTTGTCTTTTGTGTTTATTAAGAATATATATATTTTAGATACTTATTTTCTAATTTCAGTCTGCAATTTCATTTTTTTAATTCGGTTGAAATTTCTAGAAGAAGAGTGAGACATGTTAAAAATTTTTCATTATACGATAATGATAAGCATTATGAAGTAAATAGATAAATAAAGGGAGATTTTTTTATTTGCAAGATTTATTTTTTCTCTTAGCGAAATGTTTCCCTTGAGTACTTGTATTGTATAATTTTATTTTTTAATAGAATTTTGAAAAGAAACTTGATAAAAGAGAAAATCCTCATTACCACAACTCAATGTAAGGAAAATTTAAAAGTATGCAGAAAAATATTTAGTAATTGTTACTCAAATTTGTAAAATTTAAGCTTTATTTTTAGTAACAAATTTCTATTTTTTTAAAAAATGTAAATAATAAAAAAGAAAATAACTTTAAAAGTAATAATAATAAAGGGAGAATTTTGTTGCAGGTCTCCAGTTTCGGTTCAGCGTTTTATAATTTTTCTACGCCTCAGATTGTATTCATCATCTCATTCCTTTAGTGCGATAGTAAAAAACGAAATTGCGTAATTCGCCGTAATGTGCAAAATGTCGTCTGCATTTGAAGGTAATCCATCAAAAGATGGAATCTTATCCGGGTCGGATAGTAAACAGTTTAAGAGAGAAATTTTTTCATCGCTTTTCACATAGAAGTTCTTATTTTATTTTAGCCAAACCTTAACTCAAAATGAACAGTTTCATAAATAAAATTTATAAATGTTTTATTTTTCTTGTTGTAATTCTATTGAAACTAAATGTATATTATTTAATTGCTTGGGATTTTAAGTGCGCATCTCATACAATAGGAGCCGCCAAGCAAAGTGTAATTTTAACCCATTATTGAGAGAATATGTGGATGTTTGAGTTGGCAATCATTTTTCCAAGCTGCTACATAGCACCAGTTTAAAGCATTTTATAAAAATAAAGTTCAATATACATAAGCTTTTGTTTAAAAAAAGCGATCTTCGACGGTATCTTGCACGTAACCTTACAAACAAAAGAAAGACAACATTCAAAAGAAAATGTGACAATATATATATATATATATATATATATATATATATATATATATATATATATATATAAATATAATATATAAATATATATATGTATATTTACATACATATATATACATATATATAATATATATATATATATATATATATATATATATATATATATATATATATATATATATATATATATATATATATATATATATATATACATATATATATATGTATATATATATACATACATATATATATATATATATATATATATATATATATATATATATATATATATATATATATATATATATTATATATATGTATATATATGTATGTAAATATACATATATATATTTATATATTATATTTATATATATACATATATATATATATATATATATATATATATATATATATATATATATATATATATATATATATATATATATATATATATATATATATATATACATACATAATATATATTACATTCAGCGTGCGCGCGAAAGCAGCTTAAAAATAATTACTAAAAATTAATCATATATTTTGCTAAAATTAATCACACAAATGCCAAATGAAGAATAATGAAGCGAAAAAACGAAATATAGTAGAGATGGAACATATATTCAATAGATATTTCAAAATGTAAAAGACACGCAGAGTAAAAGAAAAGTTACTCAGTCTTTTAATTTTATGTATTTGCTTTCCTCTATTTATATATTTGTATTAGAGAGTTTGTGTGCAATTTTTCCGGATTTGGAAATTGATCTAGACCTCTATATATTTAACAGTGTATTTCGGCAACTTTGGATTTAATATTATATTTTGCCTTGACAATTGTAAATTCATTTTTAGTGTGGCTTCAGAGAGCAGTGGCTTTATTAAGACTTTAGTCTGGAGCCGCTGCAGAAAAGCCATTCTTTGTGCCAATGTGGTCAACACCTCCTGAAGATGCTGACCTTCTGAAGCTTTGAAGAAGATGACCATGTCGTTTCAATTTCTTTTTTATTCTGTATGTCTTTAAAATTTGAAACATATGTTGAATATATGTTACACATCTATTTACTATATTTCGTCTTTTCACTTTATTATTCTTCATTTGGCATTTGATTAATTTTAAAAAAAATTACGATGAATTATATTTTAGTAATCATATATATACATATATCAATATTTTTCGGACAATTTTTTACACGCATAACAGTTATTATTCCCTTGGGGCACACAGCTTACATGCTTCTGAATTGTTTTTATGTCTAGAGAGTATCATTCATTGGCTATTCAGTATTGGCTATCATGCATTGACTATTTTAAAATTTTATGATTTATAAAAATTACTGGGTTATGTTTTCTACCATATTCCAAGCATTTTCTATGAGTTTAAGATCCGGGCTCACCAGTGGCTAGACAATGTACTGAAAACCAGGCTGATGTTCAGTGAATTTATTTTGAATACTTCTTTCCGATCAGTGGCTATCAGAATAAATATGCAATATTGTGGGGTGTTTTTGATCTGATAGTATATCTATGAATCTCCTGGCTGCCAGACTACCCTCGAGCAATACCAGGACACCACTTCCATGCCATCAGAGCAGGGCCAATATGTATCGAACATGGTGTTCAGAACATGAAAAATAGAGCATGATGTTCTCACCAGACTCATACATTGTGTTTAAGGCAAGATGGATTCGTGGGTTTCTCATCGAACTCGATATTTCTCATTAGTAGAAAATAAAATGTAACACGATTCATCCGACGACACTGTCTGATAATTCCGATTATTCCCTGCTTAACTATCAAGGACACTCTGGTCTTCAGTTCAGCAACTCACGGATTCAATTCTTGCCTCCGGTTTTATGGTTTTGGCGGTTCAAAGTTCAAATCAAAGTAAAAATTTAAATCCTATTAGTTCTGTTTTGCAGAAAATGATTGTAAAGTGACAAACACAAACTAACAACTTCTTTTTTCTTTTTAATGAATGAGAAATATTTCATCTTACCTTAGTAGAACACCACATATACTTGAAGTATTTGTGGTGTTCTACTAAGGTAAGAACACCACATATACTTCAAGAGCAACAGGTAGTATTAAGGACTGACATTTTTTCACTCACAAAATAAGTACTTAATTGAACACTTATGATTTGTTAAATGTTTTCTTCTTCATTCTCAGACCGATGGCGTAGTGGTAGCGTTTGCCACTTCCAAGTCACAAATCCGAGGCTCGATCCTTGGGTTGGATAAGGTTAATTCTTCTTACTTCCTTTCAGTGGATTAATAAAATTGAGTACCAAGCGAGATTGGGATCTAAACACTGGGGGTTTCACGTTAGTCTGATCACCTAACCGGGACACATTCTTCACACCTCAGGGCCCTTGGTTATGGAAAAAGATATGGGTACTGTAAGCATTGGCTCACATATGGGTTGTTTTTACCAATGAGCTTAGATTTTTCTTTCCTTCCTTAACTACTTAAGAGTCCGTAGTCAAATTAATAATTTTCGAATCTTCTAATCTTTAGTAAAATTATAAATTTTTACTTCAACCTTTCTAGTTTTATTTAAAAAATTGAGACGTTTAATAAATTTGTAATTTTTGATATGTATAAAATTATTTGGTGTTGCAAAGATAAGAAATCTAATTTTGAAAAAATTTATTTTTCAGAATGTTCATAGTCCACCCTTCATGGATGACAGATATCGCCATTTTAATGCAGAATCGCAGAGTTTTAGCCCATTAAACGGTAAGCTTTTTCTCCATTATATTTTTTCTTCAGTAACAGACGTAAGTGACGCAAAAATGTATATATGAAAAAGGAAAATCAATATTTTATTATATAAGACACATATCAAAATGAGGCTAATTTTATATGTACAGGGTGATCTATTTTTAAAGTGACAATGTTTGAAGCGCCCTGTACCGCGATCTAATAGCCGAAATGACACCAAATTTAGTATATAGACTAATCAAAACATGGGAAAAAATATTCCGTAAAAAACTATTTTAGTTCTAAAATTCGCCGCTAGGGTATTTCGTGGCACTTCTTTAGTTTACAACAATGAGAATTAGCATAAAACACGGGTTTCAAAGCAAAATGCAAATGTTGAGTAATGACAGTGCTAGCAATAGGGATTATAAAAGCAAGTATAATCGACAGCTCCGACAAATCATCTCAGCTGAAGTAAACGAGCTCCAGTGACCATGCCTCTCACGTTGTCGGAACGTGCGTTTATGTTGGTGGAGTATCAAATTTGTCTATTCTAAAGGACAACATAACAAAGACAGTGCGGGATATTCCTCGTGACATGTTACGTTCGGCTGTGGGGAACGTTGTGCGCAGAATGCAAGGTGTTATTTCTGAGAACGGTGCTCACATGGAATGTGGTCTAATTCCTCACCGGGGAAGTTGATGTAGTAAAGAAACATTGTATTTGTTAGTATTTTTCTTTTTTCACATTTTATACATTGTAAAGCGCCCCAAAATGCCCTAGCGACGATTTTTGGAACTAAAATGTTTTTCACGGAAATTTTTTCTGTGTTTTGATTAGTCTAAATACCAAGTTTGGCGCCATTTCGGCTATTAGATCGCACTGTAGGGCGCTTCAAACACTGTTAATTTAAAGAAATCACCCTGATTATCCTATACAGTCCTATCTACAGCTACTTTTGTCACATGATCTTTATCTTTCACATTCCTTTGGATTCAAAGAACAATAATTGCATCTTCTCTTTTCTGACAGCACAACTTTTCCAATAATCTTTTATCCGTAATGCCGATAAGCATAGCATCTTGCGAATCCACATCTATTGGCTTTTTCTTATTTTCTCTGTTTTTGTTTTAATGTTCATCTCGTGGTAATTGGGTGGGG
The DNA here is from genome assembly GCA_037975125.1 of Latrodectus hesperus. Classification (NCBI taxonomy): domain Eukaryota; kingdom Metazoa; phylum Arthropoda; class Arachnida; order Araneae; family Theridiidae; genus Latrodectus; species Latrodectus hesperus. The sequence continues at coordinate 57,837,651 of CM075861.1, forward strand.
AAAACTCACACTATACTGTGTTTAAGGTAATAACTTGGATACTGTAGATGTTCGTTAACTGCTTAAGAGTCCGAAATAAAAAGAAACTCTTTCATTATTTCTCTATTTAATCCCCCTCCCATGACTACCACTTGCTTCGATGCAAATGCCGTCGCAAGGCATCAGCTCTGCGGGGGACTACGGAAAAAATGGTGCATACCGGAGCTTAATCCTGACCGTGGTATCACCTCTACCATCCGCAGAATGCGAACTGGGCAAATGAGGGGCATGAAAACCATGCCCGATGGATCTAAAACCTACGCAGAATGTAGGCACTGCACAGGAGTTCCACTAGATTCGAGACATCTCTTCAACTGCATCTCTGTTGCCTCCACCCCAACTGCTGCCATGACACCCTTTATACGGTAAAAGCTGAAGATGTGGCCAGGGCAGTGCTCCATGCTTTTGGTCCCATATGACTTGCCTTTTTCACCTTTTCATCTTTTTGCATTTGTCACACGACTACAACAACGTTTCTCTATTTTGTGGATATTTGTCGATTTTATCACTTGAGCGTCGTCCAAAATTACGTGGAGGTTGGCGATATTCACTAATTTCAGTCAGAGAAACTACGAAATATATCTTATTACTAACTATCACAACCAGAAACATACCCATAATAACCCATGCGTAACAACCTTTTCTTTCTACCTAACTACCATATGACTTTCAGCAATTCGCAATCCTTTTTCTCAAGATGTAACATTGTAAGTTTTGGCATTACGTTGCGAAATACCTAACCACCAACGATTGTTGCAAGACATTTTAATATGCACTAGAGAATTGCTTTCCATAAGAACTTTTCATTCATGGTAGGCCGTATTCACGTGTCGTACGGGAGGAAGCCCAGAAAACCCCCAAGCACTCGCCCCAACTATGGTACGTGCAAAGACAGATGCGCAACATTCATCTATCGTTGTTTAACAATGGGTGGGATCAAACCCGTGACCGTATCTCCAAAGAACACATTGTGATGAAGATGTCTTATCACTAAGTCACGGTGAGACCATTTTGTCAAGATTATTCGATTCCTAAATTGTCAAATTCATATAATATATACTAAAATGTCGATTTTATATACTCCCCCCTTCCTATACATTATTTACATAATGCTAACTCAAAAATTGCTTTAAAAATATCTCTCTGGCGCTTTGCTGATTTTTAATTATTTTATTTTCTGATTAAGGGATTTGTCGAAGTTATAAAAGAATGTTATTGCTATACAGAAGAATGTTAAATGTCTGATGTATATTAAAGAATTAAGTCTGTCAGTTTACACTGGTTGTGACTTCCAAAAGAAAACCTGCACAGATGTTTCGAGGAAGAATTGCTAGTTGGAAAAAAATAACGATATTTATATACTTTTATTAACAATATTTATTTAGTACTGTTCAAAAACGTTGACATGAGCGAATGTAATCATGTTTATAGCAGAACGTTAGAAATATTATCGACAATTGCACCAATTTAAAAATAATGTCCTTTTTTGTGTTGTAAATGAAATAAATTATGAGCAAAAACACGAAACTAGAAAAATATATATGTTGGAAATATCCACATGAAAAGTATTGCATTAGAGAATTTATAGGCGTTTGTTGAATTATAAGTGAGCCCCGTAGAAACTCCTATCTGCATGAGATAGAGAAACGCCCACTTTTCATTGAATCATTCAGAAATTGATTATCATCAATCGAGATTTCCGAAATCATCCTCACACTTCCAGAATAGAAGTCGCTTGTCTCGAATAGTTCCTGAGGGAAATATTTCGAAGAAGAAATAAAGGTGAGAATTGAACTCTCTCTCTCTTTTTCCTCTTAAAATAGAACACTAAAACTGTTAATTCGCAATCACATTCGTTCTCCACCCTAAGCTTCCGCCTGTTTCATCTTCTTATTCTTTGTGCTCGTTACATATTCATAGCTACTAATTACAGAATCAAGACTCCAATAACAGAAATATCCTGCGCATGAAATCATGGCTTCGTAAGCGTAGTTTAATTTCATTGCTTTTCCGGTTACATACTGTGACACGATTTTGTCGAAGGTAATTTGATATTTTTTATTACTTTTTAGATGAACGGTATTCTGTTTCAATAAATAAATATTTGATAAAAACGTAAAAGAGTTATTTAACACATCATAAAGGGGTAATTTATATATAAATATATAAGCCCATTTACAGACATTTATATATATATATATATATA